>JARDYH010000004.1:3635000-4025000 GCA_029215795.1 Anniella stebbinsi | reverse complement strand
GACCCATGCCCACTAGAAGGGGCACTGCTAATCCCAGAAGCTTCCTGGGCTGCCGCTTCTCCTCCTTGCTCTTGCTACCTGTCATCTGCCGTTGCTGAGTGAACAATAACCTCTGTGCACCGTTTCTTCTCTCTCTCCGGGTCCGACAGAATAAGGGCAAATGAATGGGTAGCAGCAACAGCAATGAGGAGGAAGAGCTTCTATCCCGCCATTCCTCAAAGGAGCTGAACATGGGAAAGATGGTTCTCTCTCCCCCTCCCCATTTTATTCTCACAACAAACCTGTGTGGTAGGTTAGGTCAAGAGCTGAGTAGGGATTTGAGCCCGTGACTCTCCAGTTCTTGTCTGACACGTAACCACTACCCCACGCTGGCTCTTGATTCTGCCCAGGTGGGGGAGCAATTTCCACTTCATTTATTGTGAAAGGAACCAAGAAGTCCTCAAAATAATTGCACACTTGCTAGGACTTGGAATGATCCCTTATGATACGTTTGAACCAGAAACAGCAAGGAAGTGTTTGGACCTTGTAAGATTACATTGTGCTCAATGATGCTCATATTCTACAAGGATGAGGGGAGGTATGGAAAGGTGGTAATGGGTGAGTTGACAAAACCCCTGTTGAGTTTCTGCTGATGCAACATTATTGTTGTAGGCACTTTGTGAATTATACTTATACGTGACCAAGAGCTGGCCCAGTATACATAGGATCATGTTATATTTTGATAATTCTCTGATCATCATTTTTTTTTCTATGCAGTTTTGTACATTGAGAGATGATGCCTGTGACCCAACACTTCAATAATACTGCCTTTACACAAGTCTATGGCATGACTATGAAGCTGATTGGTGGGAGATCCAGGACAGGTAAAAGGAAGGACTTCTTCACACAGCATAAAGTTAATTGTTTTTAATTTTTGTAAACCGCCCAGAGGGCTTCGGCTATGGGGCAGTATATAAATGGAATAAAATAAATAAATAAATAAATAAATAAACTATGGAATTAACTACCATAAGATGTAGTGGTGGCCAGCAATTTGGATGGCTTTAGAGAGGGTTATTTATTTATTTATTTATTTTATTTCTAACCCACCTCTCCATCCAGATCGAGGCGGGGAACAACAATAAATATAAATATAAAAATCATAAAATAGATAAACCATTAAAACAGATAACAACAAATACATTATTAAAAACATCTTAAAATTCAGCTGGGTAGGCCTGCCGGAAGAGAGCAGTCTTCATGGCTCTCTTAAATTCCAGAAGATTGCTAATTTGTCAAATCTCCTCCGGCAGGCCATTCCACCATCCGGGAGCGGCAGAAGAGAACGTCCTCTGGGTAACACTCGTCAGCTTAGTTCTGGCTGATTGGAGTAAATTCTTCCCGGAGGACCTGAGTGTGCAGGGCAGATTATACGGGGGAAGGCGATCCCGCAGGTAACCTGGACTCAAACCATGTAGGGCTTTAAAGGTAATAACCAACACTTTATACTTTGCCTGGAAACTAATTGGCAGCCAGTGGAGTGATTTTAAGATTGGCGTTATGTGGTCACCCCTAGGTGTACCGGTGACCAACCTGGCTGCCATATTTTGAACTAGTTGAAGTTTCCGGACTAGGCACAAAGGTAGCCCTATGTACAGCGCATTGCAGAAGTCGAGCCTCGAAGTTACCAGTGAGTGCACTACCATCTTTAGGTATTCCAACTCTAGGAAGGGGCGCAGCTGGCGTATCAGCCGAAGCTGATAGTAGGCACTCCTGGCTGTCGCATCTATCTGGGCTGTCATTTGGAGCGACGGATCCAGGAGTACCCCCAAGCTGCGAACACAGTCTTTCAGGGGGGTGTAACCCCATCCAGAACTGGTTGACACACCTCCAAATCCAGGTTGTGGCCTTTGACAGCAAGCACCTCCGTCTTGTCTGGATTCAGCTTCAGTTTGTTTTTCTTCATCCAGCCCATTACCGCCTCCAAGCATTCATTCAGAGGAGACACACTATCCTTAGCTGACGATGTTGTCAAAGGCATACAGAAATATATTTGGGTGTCATCAGTGTACTGATAGCACCACGCTCCATGCCTCCGGATGATCTCTCCCAGCGGTTTCATATAAATGTTAAACAGCATTGGGGAAAGGATGGCACCTTGTGGTACCCCACATAGCAACTCCTTCTTTGAAGAGCAGCCATCCCCAAGCATCACCATCTGGAACCTACCCGAGAGTAGGACCGGAACCACTGAAGCATAGTGCCCCTGATTCCCAATCTCCCAGGCATTCCAGAAGGATACCATGGTCAATGGTCGAAAGCCACTGAGAGGTCCAGAAGTACCAAGAGGGACACACTCCCCCTGTCAATGCTCAGGCGTAGATCATCCACTAACGCGACCAAAGCGGTCTCAACTCCTTATCCTGCCCTGAAGCCGGTTTGAAATGGATAAATTCCTGGAGGAGAAGGCTATCAATGGCTACGAGTCCTGATGGCTGAGTTGAATCTCCTTTATCAGAGGCAGTGTGACTATATGCACCAGTTGCTGGGGAACATGGGTGGGAGGCTGCAGTTGCATCATGTCCTGCTTGTAGATTCCTGTTTGACATCTGGTTGGCCACTGTGTGAACAGAGTGCTGGACTAGATGAACCCTTGGTCTGATCCAGCATGGCTCTTCTTATGTGCTTAGTGTACTAATGCTGTGCCCAACCTTTAGTTTGGTCACGCTAGGCAGGGCTTCTGCAGCTTTAACTGCTGTGATGAAGAGGGAATTTCATCAGGTGCTGCGTGCATCCAAATGACACCTGCTGAAATTCCCTTTTCTATACAAGTTAAAGATACAGGAGCCCGGTCCTCCTTTCCATAGGGTCACCTTATCCAGGATCTAAAATTACCATGTTGCACCAATGCTCCCTGAAAGTACATGATAAAGGTCCATTGCACAACCGTTCAATGGATCTGTTCTCTCCTTTCCCTCTGGCCAACTGCCAAACTGACTTCACAGCAATGTGACGTCTTTGCAGTCCCGTGAGATCAATAGCAAGTTCAAGAAATCAGCTAGGCAACCCCTGCTCAGAGTACAAACATGAATCTGCCACAATTAATCTCCGATGACACTGAAGACCGCAAAGTTGCAAAATGAACAGAGAAATATTTGTGGCTGACTCAGAAACCGCAGCAGTTTGCAGGCATGTAAACTGTAACCCTCTTGAGTCAATTCAGTTGCCCAATATACGTAGCAGCAACATTTGTTTTCCGTGATAACCATGCATGCAAAGGCAAGGTCTGCGGTAGGGTGACCCTATGAAAAGGAGGGCTCCTGTATCTTTAACAATTGCATAGAAAAGGGAATTTCGGCAGGTGCTATTTGTATACATGCAGCACCTGGTGAAATCCCCTCTTCATCACAACAGCTAAAGCTGCAGGAGCCCTGCCCTCTTTTGTACCAGGTCACTCTAGCTAAAGAGGGCAGGGCTCCTAGCTTTAACTGTTGTGATGGAAGGGGGAATTTCACCAGGGGCTGCATGCATATAAATAACACTGGCTGAAATTCCCTTTCCAATACAACTGTTAAAGATACAGGAGCCCTGTCCTCCTTTCCATTTGGTCACCCTAGTCTGCGGTGAATTTCAGTGCAGGCTCCAGGTTTTGGAGCATCCCTGGTCAAGGTGATTTCAGTAGCCCCCCGCTCTCCGAGGGATCTCCTTCCTCTTCATTTCATTGCCCTCTCCCTTGAGACCCAATCCGCACAACCGCCCGGAGGGAGAGCGCAAGGCAAGTGGAGAACGTTCGTCTACCTCCTCACTGTTGTCCACGTTCAGGTGAACAGGCATGGAGACCAAGGAGGGGCTGTGGCTCAGTGGGTAGAGCCCCAGCTTGGCATGCAGAAGGTCCCAGGTTTGATCTCCGGCATCTCCAGGGAAGGGTAGGAAAGAATCATTTTATCTGGTCACCCTAATCAGGTCTGAAACCCTGGAGAGCAGCTGCCAGTCAGTGTCACCAATACTGGGCTAGATGGACCAAGGATTTATTGTTTTATATAAGGCTGCTTCCTATGTTCCTAGAAGTAGAGCCAGGAGTCTCTGGCAATTGAGAGTGAGCTGTCTGCAGGGGTGTGGGCCTAAGCCCCTGCCCAATGATGCCAACTGCTGATTAAATACTAATAAAAAAGGTGCTCGAATTAATTATTGAACTCTCTAGCCTGTTGCATTCTGAACGGCCAGGAAAGGTAGCAATGTTTTTAAAACCCACACCCACTTTTAAGTTCGACCTGTTAAAAATAGTCAGGAAGATCAATCATATTCAAATGTGTGATTTACTTATTTATTTAGAGAATGTGTATCCTGCCTTTCTCTGCTGAAACTAGAGCCCTCCAGGCAGCTAATGATAAATCCATATAAACAATGTAAAGCGTATCACGGCCTTCTCCAACCTGGCACCCTGCAGATGTGTTGGATTACTGTTGCGGCAATATTTCAAGTATGATCATACCAATAGCTTGTGATAACAACATTTAAATGATTGAGAAACTAATGTTGATTCCATTCTTCTAATAATTACATGTATCTGTTCTCCTGTAAGATAGAACCAGCAATGTACTAGCTAGATGTGTTAAGCTTCACCATAATGAACTTTGGTCCACTAGCAACTATATGCATTCTGTATTGTTTTAGTTTATCTTGACCTCCATCATTCATATGTGGCACCTTTCTCTGTTTTGACTTAGAGACAAGTTACATCATTCTTCTGTGCTACCCTGTATTATTGTAAACTTTCCCTTAGTACAAAGGTGATTCAGTACAAAAGGCTAGATATGCTAATTCTAATGTTTCCAGTTTTCTATATAAGAGTGATACCCTATATACTTAATTCAGTCAGAGGTCTATCTCTGGCTCCCTCAGCTGATGTGTCTTCTTCAATAAATCTACCTTTAAGAAACCAATACGTGAGTATCTTTGGTCTCCACTGTAAACTGAGTCTAGTTGCTTGCATGAATATAACTCCCTTGAAGTTATTGGGTAGGAAGTCACTGATCTATGGGAGGTCCCTTCCCCACTTAAGGTTATTCATCCCTAGTCTACATTTAGGCCAGTTACTGTATCAAAGCATTATAAAGAATTAGAGTAAAGATCTTTCTCATAAGGGATCTGTGACAATAAATGACCCCTTTCTCATAAGAGGGAGTCATAGGCCTCCCTGAGGGACTCAAATTCCTGCCACAATTACACATCTGGATTGGATCAGCACGGGGAGGCTGATTCACAATCAACCAACAATAGCTGAATTACGAAAGCCAAGGAGACAGTGTGACAGATAAAACATAAGCTAATAAAACGCCCGATGGAACAGGACCAGCAGATCAGAAGCTGCCCATATACCAAGATGTGCCACATTTCTTCCTGTTAATGTAGCAACATGAGTTGAATGATTGGAATATGACGGCAACACACACAATTAAGTGCAAACGCCTCGTTCATTTCCCTGACCTATAAGTAGGCTGACCAGATAAAATCCAGGTCAGGGCTCATGTAATTTTAACAGTTGTAGAGAAAAGGGAATTTCAGCCAGTGTCATTTGTATGCAATTAGTTCCTGGTGAAATTCCCTCTTCAGCACAACAGTTAAAGTTGCAGGGGCCCTGCCTTCTTTTGTATATGGTCACTCTAGTATAGCTCCTGCAACTTTAACTGTTGTGATGAAGAGGGAATATCACCAGGAACTAATTGCATACAAATGACACTGGTTGAAATTCCCTTTTCTCTACAACTGTTAAAGTTACATGAGCCCTGACCTGGATTTTATCTGGTCAGCCTACCTATAAGGGATGATATGGCACTGCTCTGTTTTATTGTTTTCATTGCTGTTAACTAGGGGTGTGCACGGACCCCCCGGATCGGATCGGGACCCGGATCGGGACCTCCAATTTTGTCACGGACCGGTTCGGACAAAATCGGAGGCCCCCCGGACCGGATCGAGTCCGATCCCGACCCAAAAATCGTAAATTTTTGGATCGGCCGCCATTTTTTCCCCCATAGACTTGCATTGCAATGCAAGTCTATGAGGAAAAAATGGCGGCGGGTGGGTGAGGGGGGGCCTAACTCCCTCCCCCCCCGGGGCCGTCCGCGGATAGAAGCGGACGGCTCCGGGGGGGGTAAGCCCCCTTCCCCGCCACTGCTTACCTTCTCGGCCCGTCCGCTCCCGTCCGGCGCCGGCGGCTACTACCAGCGGGCTCCGCGGCCTACTCTCAAGTAGCGCGCCGGGTGATGACATCACCCGGCGCGCCACCCTGGAGTAGGCCGCGGAGCCTGCTGGTAGTAGTCGCCGGCGCCGGACAGGAGCGGCCGGGCCGGGAAGGTAAGGGCCCCCCTCCCCCCCCCTCCGCGCGCCCCCTCCTCCCCTCCACGCACCCCCTGCTTACCTTCTCGGCCCGTCTGCTCCCGTCCGGGGCCGGCGGCTACTACCAGCGGGCTCCGCGGCCTGCTCTAGAGTAGCGCGCCGGGTGATGACATCACCCGGCGCGCCACCCTAGAGCAGGCCGCGGAGCCTGCTGGTAGTAGTAGTCGCTGGCGCCGGACGGGAGCGGCCGGGCCGGGAAGGTAAGGGCCCCCCTCCCCCCTCCGCGCCCCCCCTCCTCCCCTCAACGCACCCCCTGCTTACCTTCTCGGCCCGTCCGCTCCCGTCCGGGGCCGGCGGCTACTACCAGCGGGCTCCGCGGCCTGCTCTAGAGTAGCGCGCCGGGTGATGACATCACCCGGCGCGCCACCCTGGAGCAGGCCGCGGAGCCCGCTGGTAGTAGCTGCTAGTGCCGGACGGGAACGGACGGGCCGAGAAGGTAAGCGCTCCCCTCCTCCCCCCCCCCGCTGTCCACTTTCATCGGCGGGCGCCCGCTGGCGCCCACCAATGGAAGCGGCGGTGGGCGCCAGTGGGCGCCCGCCGATCCGCCGAACCGGTTCGGAGCCTTTTCGGACCGGTTCGGATTGGATCGGCCGATCCAGCTGCGGGATCGGAAATCGGATAATTTATCCGATTTCCCACTGGACCGGACTCGGATCGTGGATCGGGTCCGATCCAGTGCACATCCCTACTGTTAACAATACTGTTGCATAAATTATGCTATTTCCAAGTGTCCAAAGTCCAGATATGAAACACTTCAGACTCTATCACTTCAGGCACCAGGAAACGGGGAATGATTTCTTTCAAGAGGACTTTGGCTGTGGCTTGTGCCGTGGCTTTCTTTGTGGCAAATGCTCTCACCCACCCCGATTGCTAGCAAATATTTGTACCCGAGGGCTGGCATCAGCTCAGCAAAGTCAATTTGAAGTCTTTGAAATGGGTAGAAGGCCCATGGCCTGCCACCTGTAGGTTGGGGATGAGAGTGTCTCTTTGGGTTGGTTTTCTGACGAGTGGGGCAATTTGCTGCAGCTCTCTGCATTTCAACATACAGTCCTGGTGCCACCACTTCCCGTGTCATTAAGTCCCCAGAGAACTCCCTCCCATGTGAGTGCTTTGGTGTAAGGCTAGTACTAGCTGGATCAACAGAGGTCTTGGCAACACTACTTTTCTTCCTGGAAGAACCCACCATCTTTCTGAAGTCTTTGTTGCTTGGCACCCTTTGGCGGCCATTTCTTCTTTTGGTGAGTAAACTGGTGTTGTCTCTTTACTGGTAGGAGATTCAGTTGCTGGTTCTGGCTCTGGTCCCTCTATAGCTGCCTCTTTTGATGCTTCATCTGCCAACTAGTTCTCTTTTCGTTCTTCTGGACAGCTACTTTTTCTATGTGCATGGACATGCATCACTGATACTCAAAGTGGCTTCTTTCATGCTTCCAGCAGTCTTTCAATCTGTGGTCCATTGGTGATCTTCTGTCCTGATAAAGCCTCTCTCTATAGCATCTCATGCCCTCTGCATGTTCTAGGGCTTTTGCAAGTGCTGTCAACTCTGCAGCTTGTGCTGACAAGCTGGTAGGAAGTCTTTCTTTAAAGTCTCTCTTTTCAGGACTACCACAGCACAACCCATGTATCACTTGCCTCTTATGACATGACTGGATCCGTCCACGAACATCTCTACTTCCGCATCATCCTGAGGCACATCTGACAGGTCTGGTCGTGCGATTGTCACTTGCTCTAAGACTTCCACATAGTCATGTTCTATCGTTCCTTCTACTGGCATGAGGGTTGCTGGGTTCAGGATGTTGCTGAGTTTGAAGGTCAGTCCCGGTGTCTCTAGCAGAGCTATTTCATAGCGGGACTGTCTGCTGGGATTCAGAGGTTTCTCTCTAACTGTACCTAAAATTTGGGCGGCATCATGTGGGACATGTACCTCAACGTCTCCTCCCATTCTTTGAGTCAGCACTCCCAACGCTATGCCTTTCTGGAGGTGACATCAAAGCCTTCTTCAATTCAAGGAAAGCCTTCTCTATGATTGGTGTCCATTTCCAATAGCAGATCTCCTCTTTTTTTCAGGGAGTCATACAAAAGTTGGGCCTTATCTCCATATTCAGGAATCTATAGCCTGCAGAACCCAGTCAGTCCAAGAAACACCCTCAAAGCTTTTGGGTTCTCTGGTCTGGGGACTCTTTGGATAGCCTTGATTCTTTCTTGGCCCAAAGTTCTTGACTCTTTCATGATCTCATGTCCAAGGAAAGTGACTTTCTGTTGGCAAACTTGCGCTTTTTCTTTTGATACCTTGTATCTTTTCTCTCCTAGTTCTTTCTGGAGAGAAATAGTGGCATTTTCGCACTGGTGACAGTCTTTGTCTTTTTCTTTGAGTCGTCAGTGTACTGCAGCAACCTTGCCTCTGGGTGGCGCTTGCTCTAAGAGGTGACTCGAAACATGATCTTCTTTTGCTGTCTGTTTAGCACTTTTCTCAAAAATGGCCATCTGATAATTAGAGCCTTGTTTGGGTAACTCTACTATCATTTTTCTTTTTTCAAAGTAGATTTGTGCTTGCAATTTTGTTAGCAGATCACAACCAAGCAGGGCGACTAGGCAGTTTTCTGACACCAAAAACTCATGCTTCAGCTTTGCTGCCCCCACCTTTGTGAGGAAGGGGTGCATGCTGAACACTCAAAATGCTTCTCTTTCAATTCCTTCAATCAACTTTCTTTTCTTTCTGTTTACTTCCTCTTTCTCTCACCTGAGACAATCAGTCCCTGGATTCTTTCACCCTCCACTTCTCTTCAATTGCAGCCAGCAATTCAATGGTGAGCATAGGGGATCCGGGCCACCTTCAACATGCTTCTTCTCTATCACTGGAGGAACCAACACTCTGGCTCTTCTCTCTTTCTACTCCTTTGCCTTCTTTCAGTCATCCAGGGGGGCCTTGGTTTCCTCCCCCCTCTGTCAGTTTTCTCACCCGTCTTTTAATTGCCATCGCCAGTAGTGCTATTTGTTGCTTTGTGTTGTGGTCTTGTTTCTTTTCTTTGTGCTGTTCCCGGCAGCTGTAAGTTTGGCTATGTACATTGTGGATAGGATTGGCTGGGTTGCTCATGCCTCTGGATCTAGGTCAGAATGCTTCTTAACTCTCTATCAGGCATTCCAAAAAGGCAGCAGGATTCTCACTCGGTTCTTGCTTGAGTTGGTAGACTTTGGTTTGATCCACCACTTTGTGCACTGAAGCAGCCATTCCCTGTAAAATCAGCCTGCGGTAGCGTTCCAGGCATGCTCTGCCATCTAGGGTATGTGGTTCTCAGTTTGGAATGCTGCGTGGCACAGCCAATGTTGCTGTTGGAACGCTTGGGTCCGGTTTCTTTCCCCCAAACTCTCTTTTGGTTGCTTCCAGTGAGCGGAGGTGCCGGGGAGAGAATTCTTTGGCTCCATGCAGCTTTTCTAGAGCATTGCTAGCTTCCTGCAGGACCTTTGCTATAACCAGGGCATCCTCTTGGCTATTCACTCCCAATTGCTCATTATGGAGTCTATGGATGCCAATCTCTGAAGCTAGCAATGGGTTAGTTGCGCTCGGCGCGGCAAGGCTTCCTTGCACACGCCCTTGTGTCTTAGCAGGATCTAACCACTGGGGGGGGTCATTGCAGCTTGCTCCCTGCCATCCTGGGTTTAAAGCCGTCTGGACTGCTGCCACGTGGCTCACTAGCCCACTAGAGGGGGATCAGAGCCCCCCTCTTGTGACTTTTGCCAGGATGTTTGGGGTGTAAGGACTTGCCTGCGGTTGCTGGTATGACCAGAACCCAGGGCTTTCTAAAGCGGCAAGGCTGCTTGGCTCTGGCTGGCCAGTGCTAGAGCCACTGCCAGGGAAAACACTTTGCCCACCTCGGCTGGGTACCCGAGGAGGGGGGGGCTTGTGCCACAGATCGTTGTGGCAGAAGGGGCACCTGGGCAGGGTTTGGGGTGTAAGGTGGGGGCATCACTTCTCATCTCTCCCTCAAACCCAAGTCATTTTCTCTATTTTGTGCACAAATCTCTCTCCACCTGCCCAAATGTAACCCAGTTCCTTTCCATGGGACACCGCCCTTGCCACATCGCAAACATTGCTTGCCCTTTTCCTCCTCCCTGCCTAAACAAAAAAGAACAGGCCAGGACAGCTGCGGCTATTCTTTCTGTCTATCTCTGTGCTGATGGCCCATTGCCTCAAGGCAGAGCCGATACTTCTCAGGAACAAAAGGATTCCTTTAAGTACTGTTCTTTGTTGCTGGCAACAGAGCCAGAGGGAGGAAGGAAGAAGTGGGGGGGGGAGGAAAAGGGGCGAGTTCAACTTAAGTTGCTTGCTTGCAAATATCTCTTATTTCCATTGGAAAGAATCAGACATCAGAGCAGCAGTTATTATATTTTCAAAACTAGCTTTCTTTTCAAAACAGCTTAAAATAATATTACTTGTCATAAACCCCAAATAGTGGTGTAAACCCCCTGTGCCCGTGGAGCAGGATTCCATGGCTTCAGCTGCCTCAAAGCTTTCTTTTACAGCTTTTGCAGCTAGAAATCTGTCCCAGGTCTGAACTCTTATTTGTTACATGTATATCTATCCCCCCCCCCCCCAGGAGACGAAGGCGGCATACATGATCCTCCTCCTCTCTACACTATCCTCACAACAACCTTGAGAGGTAGGTTAGGCTGAGAGTCAGTTAATGGCCCAAAGTCAACCAGTAGGTTTCATGGTTGACTGGTGCTTGAACCTGGATCTTCCTAACACTCTAACCACTATGCTACACAGGCTGTACTGGCTATGTATTCAGCTCTCTTAATACAGTGACTTTTCTAACTCTATCAGTCTGCCTGCAATTTCTTTACTCTTCTGAAGCCTCATTTTGTATAACTTTTCTTTTTGGTGTTCCATTTCTTATGGATTTAAAACGCATGAGAAACAAAAGGCTTCAAATGAGAAAAGCTATATTTTAAAACTCTACTCTTTTCATTTGATTCATATAACAATACAAAAATATACAATAGCTTTTGAACTTCCCTCCTTTCTCAAGGAGGGAGGAATCTCTCTTTCCCACACTGGGGTCTACTTTTAAACTGCTCCCAACTATGTATCAATGTAAGGCAATTGATCCCACATCTTCATTCCAATAACATAGTCATGCACATTTCTCACCACTTTCAGATCCCAAGTTTCCCCTTTTGGACACACACATCCCACAAAAGACGTCCAGACAAAATTACAGTACTTGATCAAGTTTCCCTTTTTCAGATCTCCCCCACCCCCACAAAATGACTTGTAGATGCGCAATATACAGTCAAGGGGGGTCTCCTCCTTCTGAGTGGTACGCTTAACCCCCATCTTCCTACCTAACACACACACACACTTTGGCAGATTAGAACAGGCTTTTATGCTGTTCCTCCACCCAGCTAAGGATAGTATGTCTCCTCTGAATGAATGTTTGGAGGCGGTAATGGGCTGGATGAGGAAAAACAAACTGAAGCTGAATCCAGACAAGACGGAGGTGCTTGCTGTCAAAGGCCACAACCTGGGTTTGGAGGTGTGTCAACCAGTTCTGGATGGGGTTACACCCCCCCTGAAAGACTGTGTTCGCAGCTTGGGGGTGCTCCTGGATCTGTCGCTCCAAATGACAGCCCAGATAGATGCGACGGCCAGGAGTGCCTACTATTAGCTTCGGCAGATACGCCAGCTGCGCCCCTTCCTAGAGTTGGAAGACCTAAAGATGGTAGTGCACTTACTGGTAACTTTGAGGCTCAACTTCTGCAATGCGCTGTACATAGGGCTACCTTTGTGCCTAGTCCGGAAACTTCAATTAGTTCAAAATATGGCAGCCAGGTTGGTCACCGGTACACCTAGGGGTGACCACATAACACCAATCTTAAAATCACTCCACTGGCTGCCCATTAGTTTCCGGGCGATGTATAAAATGTTGTTTATTACCTTTAAAGCCCTACATGGTTTGGGTCCAGGTTATCTGCGGGATCGCCTTCTCTCGTATAATCCGCCCTGCACACTCAGGTCCTCTGGGAAGAATTTACTCCAGTCAGCCAGAACTAGGCTGACAAGTGTTACCCAGAGGACCTTCTCTTCTGCCGCTCCCAGGCTGTGGAATGGCCTGCCGGAGGAGATTCGACAAATTAGCAGTCTTCTGGAATTTAAGAAAGCCGTGAAGACTGCTCTCTTCCGGCAGGCCTATCCAGTTTAATTTTAAGATGTTTTTAATAATGTATTTGTTTTTATCTGTTTTAACGGTTTATCTATTTTATTGTTTTATATTTATATTTGGTGTTGTTCCCCGCCTCGATCTAGATGGAGAGGCGGGTTAGAAATGAAATAAATAAATAAAAATACACTGGCGCTAAGGGAGTCCCCCAGAAGTGCAGCCTAGAAAAGATGGGTTGAAAACGTACCGTGTATCAGAGGACGGGCGGGGAGCAGATGGAACGCCGATGCCCCTACCTGAATTCCGCAGCCTCTGGGTCTTTCAGTTTTCTGGTACCCTGTTTAGCCGTGATCCTGGCCAGAGACCTGAGCTCCGAGGAGTGGAGGGGAAATTCCCCTCCAAGGCGCCTGTTTTTCTCCCCGGAGGTAGCAGTCCTTTTTCCAGTCCACGGGTCACCAGGGTCCTGCCGCGGTCGCCAGCTGTTGCATAAATTATGCTATTTCCAAGTGTCCAAAGTCCAGTTATGAAACACTTGACGAAAGACCTCTTGAAGCTTTGGAAACTGATTTTATTCTGCGCAGAATAGTTGACCTCTGGACACTAACGCTGCTTTCCAGAGTCACACCCGCCAAGGTTCAGACAAGTACTTTTATACATCAGATGTCACATGACATTAGCCTTCATCCCATTGGTTTACAGCCCCAAAAACATCATTTCCGGCTACAGCTACTCTCGAGTAGACCAGAGTAGTGGTCAGACGTGGCATTGCATTGCCATGTGCTATTTTACTTATACCCAGAGATGCTTTGCAACGTCCCTCCACTTCTATCATTCCCTTATATGGTCATTTTGTCTCTCCAGGTGTGCTAAGGTCACATCTGGATGAGTCACTCCTGGTTACAATGGAGTCTGACCTGGAGAAGAAGGAGCATTGGCAATATTGACAAGCTCCTAGTTCTTGTGCCACCAAATCACATGCAAGCAGCTTGACTTTTGCAAAAATGGATACAATGGACAGGCAGTGGGGAATGGGGCTTTGGGGTGTTGTGTGTGGACGGTTTGGGTGTGCATGTCAGCGAACACATGTAGGATGCGTGTAAGATGCGTGTCAGGGGAAATGGACATGTTTTGTGGTGAAAATCATAGATCTGTTCAGATTTTTACAACAATACTGTAATGTTTTCTAATGATCTATTGTTTGATATTGTTTTATAGATGTGTTTTAATGTGAACCGCTTAGAGATTTCATTCTGTTAAGTGGCATAGACGGATATGGGTAATAAACAGCATGTTGACTTTCATCTGGAAATGTATGTATTACTAACCAATGCAGCTGTTCTAAAGTGGCCATAATGCGTTCCCCACACCCACGTTTGTGTCAGCACCGGAGCTGTGGCAATCTGGGGTCACTGAAAGAGCACAGAATCATAGAAATGGGAGGTACCTCAGAGGACATCTAGTCTAACCGCCTGCTCAAGATGCCGGAGACTCTTCAAAGGCAACTCCATGCACAGCATGTTAGGATAACCCAGTCTCGATGTGACCAAGGCAGGTGTCCCTGTTGCTATATTTGATCTACCCAGCAACAGGCACAGCTGCTATCTGGGCATCCGGAAGAAAAGTTGGATCCAAAAGGAACAACAGTAACCTATATTATGAATCAGCTCCTTCACAGGGAGTGCTGTCCTATTATTATTATTATTATTGTGAAGGACATGGGGTTTCTAAGGGCCTTGACGCTTCCAGAGGAGGGAGGGAGATGAGTTCATGTGTTGACATATTTCTGAGCTACTTATCTTGTTTGGTACCAGCCGAGAGAATCAGGTGCTCCAACTAACGAGCAAGCTCCCAACGACTCTCAGCTGAAAGCCGTTAGGGAGGATTGGTTTCCCAGGCTTTGGGGGGAGCAGGGCTGCCTGAGAAAAAGATTGAAAAATGAAGGTCTACGACGGTTGGATCATCTCTCTTCGGACCAAGGCACGGTGAAGAGTTGATCTCCGTCCGGCCGGATTCAGCTGGGTGTTAGATAGATTTTTATTGTTTTACAAGCCTGCTCGGTTTGGGGTTGCTTAGCACTTTTAAGAGTGTGCCTGATTGATTGGGGACCCAATTGTTTTATGACTTGTACTTTTTTGTGCTGCTATCCACACCTACCTCATTCCTTTCTCACCCCCCCTTTCCCTTTCCCAGCAACCTTTCCCTGCTTTGACCAAGGCCTTAACTTAGAATAGTGTGTAAATAAACTTGCTTTGGTCCTTAAATTCTGTGTGGTTATTTCCAGCGTTGGCTCAAGCCAGTTTTGGCTGGGGAACCGGGTGGCGGGATGGGATTTGTCCGCCACGGCAAGGGAACGTTTGTTTACGTTTTCTTGACAATTATTATTATTATTATTATTTACACTTATATACTGCCCCATAGCCGAAGCTGTCTGGGCGGTTTACAAAAATTAAAAGATTTAACACGAAATCTTTTGCCCTACGCAAAACCACTTTAGCGGGATTGTGTTACTCCATACAAATTTCCACTTAAACCTGCTTAATAAGGGCTACTAAAAGCTAGAGAAATTACATTAGAAATGAATGAGGCATTTCTAGTAATACCATTATGTGTGTTGCAGTCATATTCCAATCATGCAAATCATGTTGCTACATTAACTGAAAACAATGTGGTGTATCTATGAGACATGCTCATGTTTGTGAGAAGGCGTCTTGGCACATGAATGTGAAACCTTTTTATTCCCTGTGAACACCTATTTGAATACCTATATCAAGCCGTTGGGAGCAGCCATTAGGGGATTTGGAGCCAAATGCCATCAGTATGCTGATGACACGCAGCTCTATCTCCCTGTGACATCTGAATCCGGAGAGGCTGTGCAAGTCCTGGATCAGTGCCTAGATTCAGCAATGGTCTCAATGAGGGCTAATAAATGAAGCTGAATCCTGGCAAAATGGAAGGCCTGTGGGTGAGTGGTACCTGGGTCCAGAGATTGGCTCATTGCATGTTCTGGATAGGGATGCACATTGCACACCCTTTGAAAGATCAGGTTCATAGCATGGGGGAACTCCTAGATCTATCACGGTCACTGCAGGCTCCTGTGACAGTGGAGGCAGCTCAGAGTGCCGTTTACCAGCTTCACCTGGTTTGCCAGGTGTGGTCTCAGCTGGACAGGGATAGCTTGCCCACGGTGGTACAGGCATTAGCAACCTCAAGGCTGGATTACTGCAATGTGCTCTATGTGGGGCTGCCCTTAAGGCTACTCTGGAAGCTGGTGCTAGTACAGAACACAGTAGCTTGGCAATTGTCAGGAGCTGCCCCTTTCCAGCATGCAACTCCTTTGCTGAGGGAACTGCACTGGCTGCCTATTCGCAACCAGGCCAGGTGTAAGGTTCTTGTACTAGTATACAAAACCCTAAACAACTTGGGACCAGGATACCAGAGAGAGTGCCTTCTCCCTTACCAACCTGCCTGGTCACTGAGATCATCAGAGGTCATGTTTCTGGTGATTTCACATGGACCTATGGCTCGATTGGAGTCCACCAAAGAGCCTTCAGTGTGGTGGCCCCCTTCCTATGGAATTCCCTGCCTTTGGAGGTCAGGCAGGCGCCAACATTGGGTTGCTTCCTGTGCCTTCTGAAAACACTGTTATTTCAGGAAAACTTCCTGGAGTGACCGGACATGTTTTTATCAGAACTGTTTCTTTGTCTCTCTTTTAAGAAAAATAAAATCTTGAATGTGGAGCGGTATACAAATATTGTAAATAAATAAATGACCCTTTTTATTCCTGGTAGCATCCCAAGTAAGTAACCTGTTCTCTCTGATCACCGCCACCAGCACCACTACACTATCTTTAGGTCTGGCTGAGAGCTCAAAATTGTTTTTAAATGAATGTTGTCTTTGTAGACTCTCTGGTTTTATGTTTTTATGGTTTAAAATTTTGTATATCGCTTTTTAATGTTTAATGTTTTAATCTTTTTTAAACTGCCCAGAGAGCTTTGGTTATGAGGTGGTACAGAAATGTAATTAATATAATAATTATTAATATTATTATTATTAATAATAAAAAAAACACAAAAATCCATCACTCCACAGTAAAAACTCAACATAGAATGCAATATAAACCTCACCTATCACAAATCCTAAAATCTAAACTCATCTCTAAAAACATTTTCA
This sequence comes from Anniella stebbinsi, assembly GCA_029215795.1. Classification (NCBI taxonomy): domain Eukaryota; kingdom Metazoa; phylum Chordata; class Lepidosauria; order Squamata; family Anniellidae; genus Anniella; species Anniella stebbinsi. The sequence continues at coordinate 4,008,297 of JARDYH010000004.1, read as the reverse complement.
AAGCCATCAACACCTACACAATACGTACTCATTCGGAATCATATACTGGTCGCACACTGAACTCGATGAAATAAACAGACTCAATCGCACCAAACTCACAAAACACCGCATACTCCATCCCAACACATGCATTGAATGAACAACAATCATCAGGAAAGGAGGAAGAGGTCTGCTAGACCTTAATACAATGCATGCTAAACAGATAAAATCACTCAGAGGATTCTTCCATACTAAAAACACCCCCATTCATAAAGCCATAGTAAAAGCAGATAAAAACTACACTCCACTCAACCTAGCAATACAAAACGAAGATCAAACACGACCACTCACACTCGCAGAGAAAAAAAAAACAGGCACAAAAAGCACTCTATGGGAAGCACTACAACATAATACAGAATCCACAAATAAACAAAGAACAATCATACAAATGGCTCAGGAAGGGTGAACTATTTCCAGACACAGAAGGATTCCTAATGGCTATACAGGATCAAGTTATAGCAACCAAGAATGACCAAAAATACATCATACAAGATAACAGTGTAACAGCAGACCTATGCAGGTGAAGGGCAGAACACAGCTGGTAAGGCATTGCTGGGAAGGCCCTGATGTGGAGTCACTTTGTTTTTCCCTTCTCCCTAATATCTCTATCCTGCTATATACAAAATGTTCCTGCAAGCCAGCTAACGATTTCTCCATCCAACAACATTGTTGCAGTAATGATGTAGCAGAAGTTATGTTGCATTCTTATTCTGTGCTCCATTGTGCTATCCTATGACATACGATTATGTGTGTGTGTTCTACTGTGTGGAAACCTGCTGTGTCTTCTCAAACAGCATTGCTAGAGATCTATATAAACCAAGCTAACAAACAATAAACAACCTTCCTGCCTAGAACATCTCGGTGTGTGTGTCTTCATTCCTTCATCTGGCGCCCGAACCAGGGACTTCTCCGCCCACTCACTACGCTCGGCACGAGCTTCAGGTGCACCTCTCATCCTTCGGGACCCCGGTGAGTATGGGCGTCTCGCTGTCAGTGGCACAGCAGAGACATGCAGACGAATTAGCATTCTTGCTAAAGAGAATTGGGCATAGTGTTCCTTCTTCAGTTATCACACGACTAGTCAGTACACTTAAGGAACAATGTCCATGGTACCCAGAGAATGGATCTTTGGTTTTAAGCGATTGGGAATGTATAGGGCGGCTGCTTCACACAGAGCCTCGTGCTCCTGTTGAAATCTTATAGGTGTGGCATTTATGCCGTCACGCAGTCAACCTCTACGGGTCCAAAACTGCTTTACCTGCACATCCTTCTCCTGCTTCTTACACACACACACCTACCCTCCAATCCCCTGCTTCACTAACTCACCCTTCAGCTCCCAGTGCCCCTCTTCCTCCTGTTGCTTCAGCTTCTGCAGCTTCAGATTCTTTACCCCTATCTGAGCTCCAGTGCATGGTGCAGAAGTGTAAGCAGGATCCTACTTTGACTGCAGAAGAGTCAGGAGACCTGCTTGAAATCTGTCCTGCCACTTACACTCAAAATAATCAAGATCAAGAAATCAACAACTGGGAATCAATGCAAGATACAGGTGACGTACCAACTCAGAGTGTTTTGCCGCAAGCTACATTGCCTGCCGCTAGTCTATGTGCTGTAACTGCTTTTGCAAAAGTTCCAGCTGCCAGTCAACTGCCTAAGAGCTTTGCTAAAATTCCACAACGCCCTGTTAACTGTTTGCAAGCTGCCCCAGACAAAAAGAAAGCTACAGTTTCACTTTCCATTTCTCCAATAAGCTCTCCGCTTCTGCAGCTTCAGATTCCTCCACTTATCACTCAAACTCTGCTTGTCACTCAAACTTTGCCACCACCCAATTCATTCCTGTCTCTCAGTCCCCAGCAGCCACGGTCAGTGGTGATGGGCGTGACTTAATCATTGCATTTTTGCTGTCCTTTGGAAGTATTTCTTGATCCCTATCCAGGTGACCGGTCTGTTTGGTTAAATCCTTCCTCGCTCATCTGCCAGCAGCAAAGTTTTTCCCATTGTTCCAGGTATAGTTGATTCTAATTACACAAGTGTTTTAAAACTGTAAGTCTAAACGTTTTTCCTTTAATGTTATTCTGTCATAACTCCTCATTTCATTCCTCAAGCCTGCTGCAGCCGTCCATAGAGATGCAAGTTATAGATCTACTGTCTTAACCCTTTATCTCCTATTTAGAGCAACCAATGGGTCGGAAACGACCACTCTGTACTCTCATTGTCAATAACTTGGTATTTTCAGGTACCAGAGCTGATGTGACAGCCCTTCAACCCGTGCAGTAGCTGTGAGGTGTTAGTGGTGCACAATCTGCGCAACAAAGCTCATCTGTGTGTGTGGGACCTTCCTCAGTGCTAAAGCAATGAGAAATGGGAAGGCTCCCTAAGTCAAAACTGTTCTTTCCCTGACATTTTTGTTTGTGTTGTCAATTCAGTGTTTCTGTTGTCAGTTCAGTGTGCCCTGACAAGCTGAGTAGTGACTTAGTTTCAAGATAATGTTAAAACTACTGTCTAGAAGCTTTTTGTGGTGTTCCAGTGCAGTGTATCTGTTCCTGCCCTTTAGAGACTAAGGTTAACCCTAAATGTCTAACCCTGTGTGAGTTTTGTTCACATTAAGCCGTGCTAACTGAAAGCTGTCTGGTCCGTCCTCAGCTTCATGTGAGTTTGGAATGAAACCAATATGCTTTGAAAATCCGTGTGATTTACAAAAAAGTCACACAGTTGTTAACAGTCAGTTTTCTCAAGCTACAGTTCCCCTCAAATTCGAAAAAAGACTTAAGCCTCTCTTCAAGATCGAGAACTGTTTAAAATTTCTTCAAACAGAGTCAGTAAATTTCCCTGACATTGGATTTACAAAACTTTGCCTGCCTTTCCATAAAAGATTTATCCATGAAGAATTCGCCTCCCCCTTCCACCGCCAAGAGAAGCTGACTCACAGAGAAAGGGGGGGAGTGAAGATAAACGTCTGCTTTCGTTTCCAGTCAATTTGGAACATTTTCCCCCTCATCCTTGCTAAAAGACACTGTTTATTTCATTCAAGAGACTTTTGAACACTGTTCAATTAATAAGAGACTTTAAATCTATTCTAGTCGTTTCAGTTATAAGAGACTTTGAATCTGTTCTGTTCGTTTCAATTGGGACCTTGTGCTGGCCTCAGAAATTTTATTCTCGAACTTTGTTACACTGTTGTTACCTGGAATTACTTAAAAATCACACTCAGATAGCAAGGAGGAGGGTCCAACTCAATTTTATTAATTGAGAAAAATCAGCGCTGAGACGGCTCCCTGATGCCTCATGGCCAAAATTCAGAGGAACCGCCCCTAACAAAATTCAGCAAAGGTTTTTACTTCTTTGGTATGAAAAGGATCCACCCCTCTCTAGTGACGTACGTGTCTAGAAGCTTCTTACAACTAAGAAATAGGGGAAGAAAAATAACGCTTCTGTTGCAAGCGAAATTACAGAAGCACAAACAAGCAAGTTAAAAGTGATAACAAAACTGTACAGAATCAAAGAACAATTGTCTTCAAAAATAGCAACAGGCAGACAACTAGGGGATGCTAACACATCTGCAAGGCCACTCAGCACAGCATGCATTCCTCAAGAGCTGAGTGAAGATAAGGCACAGAGCTTATTACTTCAGTTTACAAAATTCAAAATTTAACTCTTCATGTCACACTGTTGAATGTTGCCATTATTGCCCTGTCATTTCTAAAATAATTGTGTTTTGCACTATTCTGTCTTTTTGCGTTCTTGCCATGTACAAAGTATTTTGAAATGTCATTGCTGGTTTTAGAGTCAAGTGCTGAATTGGTTTTAGAAAGTTTTTTCTCCCATGGAGATTTTTGGGCTTTTCCCCTGGCTGTCTCCGTTGCGTACCGGAGGGGGCTGGGGGAGAAGGAAAGTATGAGTTTTCCAAGTTGAAAAGTTTTAGAGAGAGGAAAAAGCTAACTATCTATAGCAAATAGACGTTACCCATTTTCCCCCTTTTTTTCACATTTGTCAGCCGCCAATTCCATTTTGGGCAAACCTCAAAAACTACAAACAGACAATGCACCTGCTTATTGTTTCCAAAGCATTAGAAGATTTTTGCTTCCAACGCATTCGAAGACTTTTTGTTTCCAAAGCATTAGAAAATTTTTGCTCCTGACAAGATATTGTTCTCACCCATGGCATTCCTTATAACTCCCAAGGGCAAGCCATTGTTGAGAGGGCTAATCACACTCTCAAAGAACTCCTTAGCAAGCGTGTAAAACAAGCTGCCATTCTTCCCCATTACAGAAATATTCATACTCAGTTAGCTGTAGTCCTGTTTATTTAAAATCATTTAACTTAGAATTTTTACAGCTCAAGATGTCTCCAACCACAAGAGCTGCCTGGAATTCCTAAAAATTTGTATTTGCTGTAATTACTGTCAATTCTATGATGATATTATGTTTACTCTCTGCATTATTTGATTTAAGCACTGCTGCTCCAATACTTTCAGTTTCTTTAATGCCTGACTCTAACCTTTAGGTTCAACATGCGCAATATATGTTTGCTATTCATGGTCATAATGCCACATTGTATTATGAACATCTGTCATAATGCCACATTGTATTATGAACATCTGTTAACTGCCAAGCCAAGTAGCCTTTATACCTACTGCCTTTGTTACACCAGACATTGTTGTAGCGATAATTGCGAGTGACTAAAATCACTCCAGCTATGTGCTTCTGCTGTCATGCCACTGGCATTTACGCAAAGTAATTATTCTGCTTGCATTGAAAAATTTTGGCTATAAGAGAATTATAACTCTTCCTATCCTTTCAGTGTTACATACTGGAATCAGTCCTCAACGCTTAATGACATTTATACAACTTTTCCTATGTTCCAACCAATTATACAGCTATGGCTGATAGTATCTGTAGTAGATAGCAGATCCAAGACCCTGATTTATGGTTTTTCTTCAATAACACAGCCACTAATTATCACCCAGGCACATATAAATGTGCTGCTTTAAGTTACCTCACTTTGCCTGTACAAATTGTTCACCTCATTGCTCTGATACAGTTATTATTGATTCACAACTCTCTAATTTGTCTGATGGGTCTCGAGCTGTTCTAAGAGCCATCACCAGCACTTTTATCCTTAAAATCCTACCTTAGAAATTATTGTATAAGAAAATAGACACTGTATTCTTAGATTAACAAGTTGTTTAGAAAAAACTGTTAAAGCTACTAGCAATATATTGTACGTGATCTGCAACGTGAAATTATTGAACTATATCAACAATCAAATGCAAAATTGTTTTGCAATAGACTATCTGTTAGCAAAAACTAGAGAGTTCTGTAAATTAGTAGGCCCTGCTAGTTGTGATGTTCATACACAATTCTCTGTGTTTTCCTGGTTAACAAACTAGCTTCCTAATTTTGCATATCTCCGACAACTATTCCTTTATGTCATTTGTGGAATAGCTATTATAATATCCTTAAGTTGCTTTGCTCAAGGTATCCCTTCACTGTTAAAGTTGGTAAAAGATTGCTTTACCTGTACTTCATATTCTACACACAAACCACCTCCTTATTAACTTAAAAAAATAAAATAAAACAGAATAAAGAAGAAATCAGATGAAAGAGCTATCTTGAGAAAAAGTATTGTAGGGCATACCCTGGTGCTTTCTCACAACTGGATTTTTCTATCTGTTATCTCTTTTTCGCTACACGCAAAATGTCCTAGCTACATACAGGCTGTTCTAGCTTCAGCTTGCCAGCATCAGGCTAGGAACAAATGTTGCAGTAATGATGTAGCATCTTATTCTGAGGTCTATTGTTTTGCTCTATAACAAACTCCTTATTAATCAAATTCACAAAACTTCTTCTTAAATTTAATTAAGGGAAAGAGATGAGATGAAGGGCAGAACACAGCTGGTAAAGCATTGCTGGGAAGGCCCTGATGTGAAGTCACTTTGTTTTTCCCTTCTCCCTAATCTCTCTATCCTGCTATATACAAAATGTTCCTGCAAGCCAGCTAACGATTTCTCCATCCAACAACATTGTTGCAGTAATGATGTAGCAGAAGTTATGTTGCATTCTTATTCTGTGCTCCATTGTGCTATCCTATGACATACGATTATGTGTGTGTGTTCTACTGTGTGGAAACCTGCTGTGTCTTCTCAAACAGCATTGCTAGAGATCTATATAAACCAAGCTAACAAACAATAAACAACCTTCCTGCCTAGAACATCTCGGTGTGTGTGTCTTCATACCTTCATGCAGGAAATGCCATCAAGTCCAAGGCCGGATCTACACGTCATCCTCGATGCGCCCTCCCTGCGCCACAAGCCGCTTTGGAGCGCTGCACTTCGTCTAGTGTGGCTTAAGCCTCAGAGGCTCTGCTCATGCTCTCGCCGCCGCTGCCCCCCTTTCATCCCGGCTGGTCCCAGGAGGGAGGAGGGAGGGTTGTAAACAAAAGCTAGCAATTGGAAATCCCTCTCCCAATCGCTGGTTTTTGTTTACAACCCTCCCCCCTCCCTCCCCGGGACCGGCCTGGATGAAAGGGCGGCGGCCGCTGCGGTGCGGGCGCGGGCAGAGCCTCCAAGGCTTGAGCCACACTAGACGAAGTGCAGAGCTCCAAAGCAGCTTGTGGCGCAGGGAGGGCGCATCGAGGATGATGTGTAGATCCTGCCCATGAAACAATACACCACATAACGGGAGGATGTAAAATTCTGGCAGAAATGGACTATATGGATAGACACAATACAGCTGCAAAAATAATTCACCAACAACTGGCCATCAAATTCAACCTTATCAAACAACCTACACCATACTATACATACTCACCTAAAACAATCTTGGAAAATGCAGATCATAAAATATACTGGGACAGAACAATTCATACCGACAAGACAATACCCTGCAATCGACCAGACATAATGGTCATAAACAAAAAAGAAAAACACACATACCTCATCGACACAGCAATACCAAATGACAAAAATGTTGTTGAAAAGGAAGAAGAAAAGAGAGACAAATATACACCACTGGCCATGGAAGTCAAAGAACTATAGCAACAGGAAAAGGTCACAATTATTCCGTTAGTCACCTCAGTCACCGGCATCACATCAAAAAATTATGCAGGAGAAAACCTCCAGAAACTGGGCCTATCAAACTACATCCACACCAACATCCAGAAAGCAGTCATACTTAAAACATGCTCAATTGTCAGGAAATTCCTGAATCTGTAAAAGACAGCATGACTTGGCAAAGCCCGTCATGTCTGTTTAGAAAAACCGCTACAGGCGAGAAAGATATGAAATAATAGAGAATTAGAATCTTATAGTGAGAGAGGAGGTAAGATCAGAAGGGAGCAAAAGAGTCACCACCCAAAGGGCAAAATAACTGTGCAAAATGAAGAAGGAACTTTCCTCTTTCGGGCCTTCTCAACTTTCAGCTGCTTCCTTGAGGTCTAGACACTTGTTTTTAAAGTTAGACTTGAGCTGCTTGAGTTCTGAGGCTCGAGGAAGCCCTTGGGAGCCAAACTCTGCCCGTACCCCCACCCCACAAAAAGAGGGGGGGGGAAGAAATGAAATTGGTGAGATCCTTTATGATGAATATGTTGGGAACCATCCAGAGAGCTTCAGCTATTGGGTGGTTTATAAATTAAATACTTCACACACTAAATGCTCCATACACAGCAATGCCATTTTCAGCCAGTGTCTCCTTAAGAGATGCATTTCAATAATATTCCGTGGTATTCTAATTTAGCCCGGGGTGTGTGTGTGTCTGTGTGTGTGTGTGTCTTCCAACAATTGTAAAGAAATGACACCGTTTTTCAAACGTCCTGAATGATGCTTTGACTCGTCTTGGATGGGTTCCCAAAGAAAGAAATGTCCCAACTAACGTAAGATGGGCAGATGGGGGATGGGCGGATGGGCGGATGGGGGATGGACAGACGGAGTGCTGGGTGTGGCTTTCTGAGGCTTGGGCCTCATTAAAAAAAATCTTTGATGGACACTGGCTAACTTCGCTTGCTATTATTGCATCCATTGAAAATGCTTTGAGCATCTCTGACACTGTGCTTCAATTTGCCAGGACAAAGGTAAGAATAGCTACCCTTTGAACTAATGGACTAGAGCAGGGTAGCAGAAACTCAGGTTCAGAAGCTAAAGCCAGTGCATCTGGGGTCCCAATCTGGCTCTCTGTTGTTGCCCAGATGGTCCTGCTGTCTTTGTCTTTGCTCCCAGCCTGTTTTGTCTCTGGATCTGGCCCAGGGTGACCCTATGGAAAGGAGGACAGGGCTCCTGCATCTTTAACAGTTGCACAGAAAAGGGAAATTCAGCAGATGCCATTTGTATGCATACAGCACCTGGTGAAATTCCTTCTTCATCACTAGAGTTATAGCTGCAGGAGCCCTGCCCTCTCTTGTATCTGGCTGCCCCAATCTGGCCATCACTGGAATGTGGGCCCCAAGAGCTTCTTCAAAATGGAAAATGGCTCTTGGGGGCCAAGACAGTCAACCAGTTTCAGTCAGAACCAGCTCTGCACCTTGCTTCGGACCTTGTTAGAGTTCTGACTGGTTCAGGCTGAAACCCAGAGTGGATTCACCACCCCATTGATATCAGAGCTACCAGCCTCCACTGGGTTCAGCAAACTTGGGCCCAATCTACACCAAGCAGGATACAGCACTATGAAAGCTATAGGGCGGTATAAAAATGCATAAATAAATAATAATAATAAAAAAACAAAAGGCAGGAACCACACTCTACTGCTTTATAGTGTTATTGAAGTGCACTGACAACTGTTAGGGCCCATAGACAGATAACCTATAATGCTTTCTTACTGCTATATCCTGCTTGGTGTGGCTCCTGCCTTTTATAGACTGCTTTCATACTGCTTCCATAATGCTATATCCTGCTTAGTGTAGATCTTGCCCTGGACGAGGGTTAACATCCTAACTGTAAGACTATGAAATACTGGCTCAGCCACTGTTAAAGCAAACAGTCCAGTGGTTTTTTATTTTTGATGTTAGTACCTTTCCATATAATGGAAACGCTTCTATGAGCATACAGGAAACACAGTTAGTTTTACCTTGTTGTGTTATGGCATGAATAAATACAGCTGCATGGATCCATGCATGCACATTTATCATTTTATATGAGAGGGGCAAATCACGCATGTAGGTTTTGCACGAAAGTCATGAAACGAATCACACACACACACAAGGAATGCAGTGTAAAGGCTAGCAAATGGAGGGAGGCACCAAAGATGCTCCTGGCCTGGGTTCCCATCGGATCTGGAGCCAGAAATAAGTCCCATAATTGTGAGCAAACCCGCAGTTTGCTTCTCTACACGTACATCATGTTCCAATTCACGTTGCGGTGTTTGCAAATCCTTGGTCAGTCGATATGGATTGTGATGGGTTGCATAGGAAGGAAACAGTTTCTTAACTGTGTCGGTTCATGAACATATTGTCCCAAGCTAATCAGGGCTCTCATGCGTCCAGAAGAAAAAAGCAACAGATGTGGCCTTTCATGCAGGATTCAGCTTTCTAAGGATCTGAGAGTTTTCATTTTTTAAGAACACGTCCCTATCTTTGGGTGGTTTGCTGCTGACGTTTGCGGCTTTAAGTGCATCGGCCTTTTGGAAATCATAGAGATCAGAAATGTTGCCCTTCTTGCATGGTGGGTGGCCATGTGTCCTCTTTTGCAGAAGGCAGTCTGCTGTTTGAAAGGCTGCCAGAGGACTGTCCTCTGTTTTGAAGGTGTCCTCTCTTTGAAAGTCTGCCATGTGCGGTCCCACTTTAAAGAACCCTAGGAGCTCTTGCCCATCCACAGTTAGCACCTGGGCAGCAGACGGAACAGGTGAGCACACAGGTAGGTCACCTGCTCACAATCTTCCGCATTGTGGTGAGATGTACTGTATTTCTATTTAAATCACGCTGACAATTCCTCCACTTGCACCTGTACGCATGATTTAACGTATACAAACTGTATGCAAATCTATGTGCCATCTCTTCTCCTCTTTTGGGGTGATGTGTTTCCTCCTTTTTTGGCAATCTGTAAGTGTGGGTGAAAGAAGAGTCAGGCTCTGGTGCTATGTAGAAATGCTAAAATCCTCGGATGTTTTATTATTTGGAGCTTTTTCCAAATAATAAAACATCCCAGGATTTTAGCATTTTTACACAGCACCAGAGCCTGACTCGTCTTTCACCCATCCTCAGTGGTGGTTCATCTCCCTCTCTCCAGCGTAATCCGTAAGTGGCCAGCCTCCTTGCACCTCACCAAAGCGGAGCAAATTATACACACTACTAGTAAAAATGTTAGAAAAAGAGAAACCGGGCACTCAAACCCTAATTTCAATCCCCCAATGACTGGGCTCTAAGAGACGGTTTCACCTAGCCAATCAATCTCTCCCTGAAACCACTTGCGGCTTTTTAGAAAGCGGCATCTGATTAGGCCAGCCGGCCTGGCCAGGATGCTGGCAATGCAAAGCATGGAGCATTTCTCTGGACCTTGCTGGAGAGGCTCACCACACACCTTGATGTGGTCCTTGCAGTACAGCCAAGTCATCTTGGCCCTGAAGCTCCTTATAAACAACCCTCCCTCCCTCCCTCCCTCCCTCCTTAAACCAACCTTCAGGGGTGGGTGACTCAACTAGGGAGGAAATGGCTCCCAAGAATAAGGCCAACACAAGTGGTGACTTACTGGTCCAACCAGATCAGGGACAATTCAGATGCCTTCACAGCCCTTTGGAGGGGGTGTGTTCAAGCAGAGATCCACCCCCCTTTGGGAACTACTAATTAGAACCCTTCCGAGCGATGCTCCAGCATCTCTCGCAAGCAGGTGCCTAGACAGGTGTCAGCTGAGGAGTTCCTTCCATTCATCCAAAAGCTTGGGGAAAGATTGGGATCACACATCTGCATATTTGCATACATTTGGCAACGTGGGTCTAGGTGAGTTGGTAAACTGTGGCTATTCTAATTACATTCTAATGATCCGAATGTGATGCAGTTCCTCTTGTGTTGAATTTGGTCAGAAAATACCAAGGAGGTGTTGTCTTTAAGCATCAGACAGTTATTGATTATTCACTTGAGAGGACTGGCCAAGACAATTATTTAGCAGCTGTAGAGGCTGAGATGGAACATAAAGGCTGGTTTAGTATTTAGACCACGAGGGCACAAGTCGACACAGAATGCTCATACCGAAGCCCGTTGAAGGAATTGCTTAATGGTGCAATCCTATGCATGTCTACTCAAGAGTTACTCCCATGGTGTTCCATGGGACTTCCTCTCAGGTATGTCTGGATTGGATCATTGCAGCCTGTCGTGGGTTGTGGTCCAATGTTTTACCAGATTTATGTCAAAATGTGAAATTTAGTTATTTTTATTTATCTACAACACTTATGTACCTCTCCTCATCTAAACAGATTCTGGAGTTGGTGAACAATAAAAGACAAAAAGATAAAAGAATCAAATTCCGCATTAAAAAATTCTTATTTAAAAACAGAATAACATGAGAAAAGTAGTATACAGAGTAAGAAATGTGCCTCAACAGTTATCAATGAACTTCAATACCAATAAAAAGCACTAGGGCACATTTGGAGCATCATCACACGAGGGGAAATCACGTTTGCTTACTGTCACTTCTCCGCTTTTCCTATGCAACTGTTAAAGATACAGGAGCCCTGTCCTCCTTTCCGTAGGGCCATCCTCCTTTCCTGCACCCAGAATATACTTTTTGAGATGAGCTGATCATAATGCTGTACACAATTCCATATCCCACACCATAAATTTGTATAAATATATGGCAATTAATGGCAATTGTATTTTCAATCTCTTCCTTAATAATTCCTAGCATGGAATTTGCCATTTTCACAGTTGACAAACCTTGAGTCAACATCTCCATTCATCTCAAACTAAGGCCTCTTTCCTGGTTATTCATCACCAGGTCAAGCCGCAGCAGTGTATATCTGAGATCTGGTGATGCGGGGTGGGGGTTGCCCTGATGTGTATCACGTTATACTTCCTTATACTGCACTTGCTTTACCATTCCGTTGCCCATAAATCTAGAACAGCTTCTGGAATTGTATTTTCAAATGCAGACAGCATGCCTTCTTTAGTCAGGCAAATGGAGTTCCCTTCATGAAATGTTGCAGTGGGATTTTCTCGCAAGAGCTTCATAAGAGTACACACATAGTACGCACGTCCAGTGGGATCTGATTAATGATCTTTATTTCCCTTCTCATCCTCGGCTTGTGTGACCCGAGATGGGGAAACGTGGGGTTTTTCCAACTTGAGCCTGGATTGACATCTTACTGGTAGTCATCTGCAAGATAAGGCAGTCTAGGGGTGGCCGGGAAGAATTATAAAAGCAAGGTGAGACCATTGGATGGCACCCAGCTGCCCCACGGAAGAAGACGCTGCATTTGTCCCCTTTGAGCTCAAGACTCTCATAAGTATTTCAGATGTTCTCAGAAGATGTGCGTTCCAGGATTTCAGTAGATCTAGCAGTCTGATTGCAGGAGCAACCCAAGTCATCTCTCGGTGTTGATGCTGGTGGTGGGCAGTATTTCTCAAGGCTTGAATGAAGCAGCCCGTGCAGTCGGAGAGGTGGGATCCCAAGAATCTTTCTCAGGTGGGAGAAAATGGGAGGATTCATGCAACTCTCTTGGACCACTCATGGCCCTGATCTTAGAACATTTGGGGATCGGCAGTCAAGTGCCTTGACTTGCATGCAGTAGGTGGTCTGCCTCTCAGCCTTCCCCCCCTCCCATCAACCTTCCAACCCATTCCTCAAAATTTCAGCTTTCATTTGGAAACAAAAAGGAGATCTCTGCCCTCTGTTGTTATAGAGATACAAGGGGCCCAATAAGAAATAACGGTGGTCTTGTGATGGACTTCACCCTCCTTGACAAAGAGAAAGGAGAGTAAAGCAATGAAAGAAAACAGAATAACTTAGGTTGGCCGGTTGGGTCTCCAAGTCAGGAGTAGGTGGATGATTGACTGGCGCTGATGGGCAATTTCTAGCCCAGTGGTTGTAGGATTCTTGCGACGGATGTCGCTTGGTGTGACCCTGCTCCAGGAAACTCCTGATGTTCTGAAGCACTAGCGCATACTCAGGATCACTCGATGCAGATTTGCAATGTCTTCTCATTTAAGAGACCCTGAGCGCGCACTCATGCTTGGTAAATCTAAGCACGCTGATGAACCTCTTACAGTGTCATTACAAAACAAAACCAATCCAACCAAACGTGAGACTGAACATATTTAATGCCTTGAAATTCCGCTATTCTGTCTAAATTGAGTTTGGATTGCGTGTTTGCTGGCTGGTTATTGGGTTTTTGAAAATAATTCTTATCTAAATTGCATCATTGTAATTTTATTTTTATAAATTTACACGCCGCCTGGGGACCCTTGGTGATGAAGGTGTGGTAGAGAAATCATTAACATAAATAATAAGGAATGAAGACTGAAGTGAGCCACTCCAGGGCTCCAAACCAATCTTCAGCTTCCCAGATCGTCTGTGGTCTTTGTTATTTAACCTCATAAGTAGGAATTATTCCGTCTAGTTTGTGAAAGGGTGTCTGTTAGGAAAGGGCTCCATCTGCAGCTTGCAGCGATTTTCACCTCTCACTTTTTGTGGTGCGGAGAGTCTTGCTGGGTTATCATAACATGATAGAATAATTGTACGGATATGAGCTAGATGATGGTACAAGCCTTGTGCTACATCAGCATATAGTAATTTTTAAGATGGTTTTTATTCTTTGATTCTATTTGTTGTTCAGCACTCTGAAATCTTTTGGATGGGGAGTGCTATAATATTGTAAATAAAATACAATAAAATAAATACCTCTGCCTAAAACTCTGAGAGTACAGCCAGTAGCTCAACCTTCCCCAACCTGATTCCCCCCAAATGTGTGCAAACTACAGCTTGCACCATTCCCCAGCCAGTGGGCTGGGGAATGATGGGAGCTGTAGTCCACACACATATGGAGGGTGCCAGGTTGGGGACAACTACACTGGGATAGATTTCACTGTGTGACTCCCTATATGGCTGCTTTGCTTTGTATTGCCTTCATAATTGCATTGCCTTCCTAATTTTTAAAATGAAAAATGCTAGTCCTCATGCTTCGGAGTGACATCTCCTGTCCCAGAACCTGGAAGACGTTCACGCAGACATATGGAGACTTTGGTGAAGCGCTTCATCAGAGCTTTACTATGTCACATTTTCAGAATTGAGCCATAGTGGTGAAAACAAATTAAAAACCTACTGCCCTCCTCCAGATGTTTTGGATTTCAACTCCCATCTCTTCCAGTCAGCATGACTAAGGGTCAGGAATGCTGGGAGCTGTAGTCCAAAACATCTGGTGGAGGACACCAGGTTGATGAAGGCTGAAATAAAACCCTTCTCTTTGTTCATAGAGCTAAAGTCCCTTTAATTTTGGGGGAAGGATTAGATTGGGTTTTGAGAGGCTGAAGCAATGGGATTGCTGGTGCATTAAAACACACACACACACAGCATACAACCGGGAGCAAATGTTTCCTACTTTTTGACAATGTTTGATTCATTTGCTCTCCTTTTTCCTTGTTTTGATTTATTTTTAAATAACCTGCAAGGATTCTAAATCGGCTTATATAGATATGCTTGCTCAGCCTCTCTGAACCTGGTACCTTTTTTCTATGGATGCAGCTTCTGCCCCTACCTGTTTAGCGCTCACTTACACATCCAGATGTGTGAGGAACTATTGCCCAGTTACAGCTTAAGCGTGTCTCTGGATCAGCTGGATCTTACGGTGTGATTAGTGCGGCCACTTACAAATTAACCCCAAAAGGGGAAACAAATCCCCAAAATAAAAGGGCAAAAGAGGACACAGATTTGCACATAATTTATATATAAAGATTTAAATTTTAAAATAATTACAATGATTTAAATATGACATCTTACCATAGTGCAGACAACCGTGACCATGTGTCCACCTGTTGAGCTGGCTGTACATGGGATCACCATGGATGGGCAACAGCTGTTATAGGCTTTTAAAAAATCTTTAAACTGGAATTGGACAGACTGCATCTCATTCTGAAACCTGCCCGCTGTTCCTTTGGAGTTCCCTTGCAAGAAACGTACTTGGTAGCAGGTGTAGAAGGATGCTGCTTGGGGAGAGACAACCCCATTGCTTTGCCCCTGCTGCCCTTTGAAAGTCATGTTAAAAGTAGGGCTGCGCACGGATCTGGATCTGAACCGGATCGGGCCGGATCAGATCCACAATCTGTATCCAATTCGGATCCGGTCACAGCACTCCCTCCCCCACTCTCCCTGCTTCCCTGTTGCCTCTTTCCCATCGTCCCGTCGTCCTCTTTCCTCTCTGTATGCCGCCGCATTTCCCACTCGAAGCGGGTAACGGACCTAACAGATCGGGGTCCGGATTGGATCGGGGGGTCCGTGCACATCCCTAGTTAAAAGAAGCTATTGCATACAGGACTCCGATTGCACACAGGGTTATTTACGTGAGGCTGTTATTATAGAGCTGGGTGCTCTGTTGTGTGGTTGTAGCTCCTTCCTCTCTTCCTGCCCCAGGTGATCCAAACAACCTGCACACACACCCTGTACCTGAAGATGTTCTGGCTCTTTGCCCTTCTGCTCTTGATTTCCTATGTCCAGCCAACTAGAGGGGCTGATGGAGGTTTGAAAATTCAAATGACCCAGAAGGGGCTGGAATATGGTGAGTATCTCACTACAGTCTCTGCACTCCATGTGGCACAAAGCATTTTGCCCAAATGTCAGGCTTGAGCAAAATTACCTGGATATTTGTCCCAAGCCAGAACAGGATAGACTTTTGCTTCTTAAAAACACAAATATCCCATCCCCCCCCCACCCCCCGGCATTAACACAAACTCTCTTTTAGCTTCCCAAACTAAAATTTGTACACGAGGGAACAACCAAACAACATGCATCCTGAAATTCAATTGTTTAAAATGTGCCAATTTCAAATGTAGCAAAAGATTTATTCCTGAATCATGTGACTGGGGGGGGGGGGGGGACACATGCTGACTTTCCCAAGCTGGTACCCTCCCATCATCCCCAACCAGAGGGCCAAAACCAACCTGTTTAAAATGTGGAATTCTCCCATACAGACCCAAAGGACAGACATTTCCTAAGCCTCCCATGTCTCCCTCTCTCCCACAGCTCCCCAGCACAGATTTTCCCAGCCCTCAGCCATAAGTGGCTATCAAAGAGACAGAACCAGAGCTTCATAGTTCCACATAGATCACCTCCTCCTCCTCCTCCTCCTCCAGTTATGCCCCACCTATCTGCAAAATACCCTAGACGGCAATACTCTCATTTTGAAACCACCAGCAACTAACTTCAGTCTTTAAATATTATGCAAATAAGAGACTTGAATGTGTGACAAACTTTATTTACTACTGTGAGCAACTCTGATAATACCAATCCAAAAATAGCTGCCATGTTAAATGTCTGTTCTGATTGAGTGTTCCCCAGAAAACGTTCCCTACACATGTCCCCTGGTTGGAGACTTGTGTCCTGCTTTAAGGTTGCTGTCCTGAACCCATCATACCAGAGCAGAAGTCCTGTTAGTGAAACCGGCTTAAACAAAACAGGCCTCGGATTCTGCCATGTGCCATTGTCTTTGATTTCGTTTTTCTAGGATTGAGTGGATGTCCGCCGATCTCATTATTTTGTGCTGTGTGTTGGCCCTGCCGTTCGTTCTGTTCTGCCTTCCGTCCGGCTTGATTTGGGGGATTTCTTAAATTAATTTCAGAATTGGTTTGCTGCAACTTTCAGTTCGTCTCTCCCATCTCTCTTATTTCCTTACAGGTTACCGATGTTCATGTGTACATTATCGATCACAACGATGTGCGGAAAGGAATCTTGCTACGGTTGTGCTGGAATTTTTTTCCCCACTGTGATTTAATTAATGCACATGTAAACACACACCGGTAACCTGTAAAGGGAGTGGCGGAGTGGGAAAGGTCACTGAGACAAGACCTCCATCATACCTAATCCCTCCCGGTTTGCCTCCGTGTTTTTTTGCCTCTGAACCAGAAGCGCATCAAGCTTATGATCCCTTTCACCTGAATAGCTGCTCTTTCCCTCCTTCGCTCTTCCACTCCACTCCACCCCTCCCCTCCCCTTTCTCCCTCCAGTCAGGTCCTGGCAGATGAGCACTTCAACCAGACCGCCTTTCTGCCGAGCAAAAATGGAACGACCCTTTAGTCTGGCTCTCTGGGGGCATCACGGCAGTACAATCCTATCTCTGCAGGATTTTTAGGATTTCAAACAAGGCTTTTGAGCCTGGGATGCAAGGTTTGGGTTTTATACTGAGGCTTGGAGCCGGCTGCTGGGACAGATTGTTTTTCCCTGCCAGGACCTGACGCAATCCATTCAAGCCCCCAGTTCTTTTAAAACTACAGGGAGATTTAGGGTGCGCTAAATGCACTTAGGGAAAGTAATCCAGACTTTTAGCGTTCTAGGAAAAGACGGAAAAGGCTGGGGAAGAGGCGGGGTGCCAGCAGGACAGGCATGGCGTCATGTCAGTACCGTGCTGCAAATCTGCACACCAGGCATGGCGAGAGCGCACTGAATCGCTGGTGTGATGGAGAAAGTCCATTTGGATGCTGCCGCCAGGAAAGGCATGGGGAGGCCCTTCAGCATCTCCACACGGTCTGCAGCTCAAAAATGGCCTAGCTTAGCAAGTAAGGGCACCGATAAAAGAAAGATGGGATGGGGCAGATAGCACTCCCTTGTTCCTCTGGATGTCATGACAACACGTTCTGAGTACCTACGCCCCCCCCCCCCCCAAAACGTTGCCACTTCCCATCCCTGATCCCAGCCTCTGCTGACTCTTTACAGGAAAGGAATTGGGGATAGAGATGCTGAAGTCCATGCTGAAGGAGCCAATCCAGGAAATGAAGGGCTCATACACAGCACCACTTGCTGAGACTATAGATTATTCTGTATCTGAGTAAGAGACGGCGCGGCTCCGTTGACTTCTTGGGCCCACACAGCTGCAAACTCCGCTGCCAACCTCCCTCTCCCCCATTCCCCTGTGTTGTCCTGTCTGTCAGGCTGGGACTTGGGTGGCCACGCATTTCGCAGCTTGGGAGCCACACTCGGCTCACAGGAAATTAATGCGGCATTATGGACAGCTGGAGGGGACCTGAAGGGCATCGAAACCACCCCTGCCCCATCCATGGCCAGCCCTTGCTCTCAGGTCTTTCCCCGGGCTGTTTTATGAAGGCCCATTGAGTGTCTCTCTCGCTCTGTGCTTCTGTTTAGGATCCAGATCCTCCAGGTCCAGGTGAGCAAGTCCACTGCTAGCTTCTCTGTGGGGATGGGTCTCAATCTTGCCATCCAAGATGCCCAGGTCTCGCTCACTGGCAAATGGAAGTTGTCTCATAAGCTTGGGTAAGGACGGACCGGCTGTCGGGAACTGGTTTCAAGCAGCCAAGCAGGGAGCAGAGCAAGCGCTTGGCAAGGGTGGAGGGTCATCATCCCAGCCGCCAAGGGACACAATCCAGGCTTACCTGGCAGGTTATGAGAAGAGGATTAGTGTCTTTTATGTGAAGGCTGTCAAGACCCCCAAGTTGTAATGCCAGGGGAGCAGCTGTGCCTGTCCCCCAGATTACCCGTTTATTTGTTTCTTACATTTCTATCTCGACTTTCCTCCAAAGATCCCAAGGTGTAGACATGACCTTGCTCCTTTCTATTTTACCCTCACCCAGTGAGCTTCATGGCCGAGTGCGGACTAGAACCCGGGTCTCCTAAGTCCCAGTCCAACGCTCTCACCACTACATCGCACTGGCCCTTCTGACGTGAAGTTGGGCAGGATTCCCATCAGGGCTTTGTTTTAGATGTTGCATCCATCTGACTGATGGAGCCGTGGGACTTGAAGGCTTTTCCCCCCCTGAGAACACCGTTCCATTTGCCCACTGAACACAGCCAGCCTGGAAACCCTTTCAGTTTCTCGTCATCAATTGCACTGGAAACTGGTGGCTCCAACATTAGGGGGGATTCACACCTCGGAGAGCTCCTTTAGAGTTCTGACGGAGACCCAGAGCAGATTCACCCAATAAGAATGCTCTGCCAGAGGGACACAGTTGCTCTCCCTGCTCCATTCAGATCACGTGACCACAGGCAGCGCTGAACTCTTGGCTCCTTTCCCCCCATAGGAGTTCGAATGGCGACCTTGATGCCACCATCCGCCAGCTGTCCCTCTCCACTCTTATTGGCCTGGGCAAGGAAGTCGGAGGACGGCTGTCCGCGTGGTGCACTGAATGCAATTCCAACATTGGAGTCTTGGACCTGAAATTCCACGGGTCAAGCAGGTATGCAGCTCCCCCAGTCCTGATTTCCCCACGCACTGTCTCTGTGCTGCACTCAGTCATGAAGAACACCCTGTTCATGTCTCCACAACGTCGCTTTGCCTCCTGATTCCCCCCAAAAACTGCAGCATCACTGCTGCAAAATGGCAGCAATGGAGTTACATGGCAGCTGCAACAGCAGAGAGAAGGGTGAGAAAGCTCAACGCAAGCATGATATCGAGGGGGACGGTGGAGGGGAGGGGACGGCAGCTCAGGACCCCCCTTCTCCTCACCGCCCCCTTTCACAGAGTAGTTTAATTGGCAAAATTGGAGGTGGTGGGGCTCAAGCCCCTCTGCCACCAAGTCCCACGACCTTGACTCGAATTGAAGCCCAGACCCACAGCATGCAGGGGTTGCCACTTTCTGGGTGCCTGGGATGCTTCCCCCTCCCCCACCTTACTCCGGTAACTCCCTGGCGCCACCCCGAATTTTCATGTCATATGACCTCCCATCACCCAGGCTGCGCTTGCACAATGAAGAGTAACTCAGCAAGAGTGAATGAGAAGTGTTGCCAAGTTGATTTTCTTCAGAGCAATGGAAAAAGTCGTGGTAAAATGACACTTTGAAAAAGCGCAATTTGGGGGGAGGAATCCTGATATGGCTGCGAGTTAGCAGCTGCGTCATATAGACAGCGCAGCACCGCTGCACAGCCACAATCGGGTATATAGGGCATACAGACAACCCTCTGACAGATCTAGAGAGGTGTTGCATCCATTCCAGGAAAGCCTCTCAATGCCGTCAATCCTATGCATGTTTAAACAGAAAAAAAGTCCTACAAATTTCAGCAATACAGTTATAGGATTTTTTCCTGTCTAAACATGCATAGAATTGCATCCTAAGTCCTGGATAGCTGACTACAGCCTAGAAATGGGTGTCCCTTCCCTTCCAAAGTCTGGAGATGGCTGGTGGTATGGCCCTATCTCTTCACTGCAATTGGGGATAGTTTAGGATTTGGTTTTTTACTTGGGGAGTGCTCATAGAATGAGGGGAGCTGCTAGCAATCAATGTCCACCAATGGCTTGACCCTTGGCAGGAGGCAGGTTCACACCTTCATAAACAGTATCAGCAACAATGAGTAGCAGTCGTCATCTGTATTTATAGAAGCGGCTCATATATTCTCACTATTTGCCATTAACAAAAGGCACAGGCCCCAGCCTGGAGACTCACAATCTAACTATCACCAGAGCAGCCACTACAACCTGGCCTCCTCCAGATGTGTTGGATTACGACTCCTGGCAGGCAGCATAGTGGTGCATTCAGCACATCTGGAGGGCAGCAAGTTGATGTCAGCTGCACTGGTCCCTCGAGATGACCAAGGGATGTGGGATATGCAAAACCTCTTGTAAGCCCAGAAAGTGCAGGGAGCGCCATTTGTAAACAAGCAGATGCGTTGCAAAGTTAAATCTCTCTTTGTTAATACAAAGTGCAAATAATCGTTTTTCCTGCATAGAGAAGGCTTTCAGCAAGGAGGGACATCTCCCTCATTTGAAGTGCAAACCCGCTTCTCTGTGGGAAGAATCTCACCCATGCTTTTCATAAGGATGATATTTTGCAACATCTCGGCTTCAATTGCTCATGGGAACACTTTGCATGGGGTGGGATGGAGGTACCCCTACTCAGGATCCGCTGACCTTTCTTCTCTCTTTCCCATAGTTGGTTCTACAATACCATTGCGTCTACCTTCAAGGGAAACTTGCAATCCAAAATCAACAAACAAGTGAGATTTGGAGCAATAAATGTATTTCCCTCCTCTTTTGAATCTGGTCAAGAGGGCAGGGCTCCTGCAGCTTTAACTGTTGTGATGAAAAGGGAATTTCACCATATGCTGCATGCCTACAAATGACACCTGCTGAAATCCCCTTTGCTATACAACTGTTAAAGATACAGGAGCCCAGTCCTCCATTCCATAGGATCACCCTACTCTCCTTAGAACATGAGATGAAGGAGCCAAGCTGGGCTTTCTCACTAGCCCCTAGTCTCACCAGCCCCTCCAAGCCTGGATACATTAAATGCATATATTTGTGGGACCATCAAGTCACATCTGGCCCCTGACTCAATCCGCCATGGCTGTTCAAGCTAAAGCAGAGAACCCTAGATGAATAGCTTTTGCTTGCAGGAGGTGGACCAGCTAGGGTGACCAGATAAAATCCAGGTCAGGGCTCCTGTAACTTTAACAGTTGTAGAGAAAAGGGAATTTCAGCCAGTGTCATTTGTATGCAATTAGTTCCTGGTGAAATTCCCTCTTCATCACAACTGTTAAAGTTATAGGGGCCCTGCCTTCTTTTGTATATGGTCACTCTAGTATAGTGCCTGCACCTTTAACTGTTGTGATGAAGAGGGAATATCAACAGGAACTAATTGCATACAAATGACCCTGGCTGAAATTCCCTTTTCTCAACAACTGTTAAAGTTACAGGAGCCCTGACCTGGATTTTATCTGGTCAGCCTAGGGTGCCTCTACAAGAGGCATTTAAAGCTCTTTCAAGGCGCATTAAAAAAATTACCTCTACAAGAACGGAGCGCAAATCGGGCATAGAGGCACGTTATCTACCCGATTATGCGCATTATCGAATGCGCGTTAAATCGTAAGTTTTATTTTGCTCCGTCCGTTAAAGCGCATTTTGACTGTGTGAATAAGCGCTTATGCGCATTAACTACTTGTAAAGTGCATTTTGGACATCCGGTAATGCGTTTCGCCGCCTCTCATGCAGAGGGATTACGCGTAAATGCGCTTCTGCGATTATGCGCATAATCGCCTAACCAGGCGCAAAAGCGAATCCTTGTAGAGGGGACCCTAGCCAGCTTCCTAGGACTTGTGAAGTGGCTGTACAAAGGAGCAACATGGTTTATTCTCTAGCTGGTGTCAGTTAAGCTGAGATGGCTTTTGTGGGCCAGTTTGCATGTAATGAGAAGCCACTGTGCAGGAATTTCCCCGCAGGGCTTCTTGCAAGAACGGTCGCCATTTTGAATATTCGGGGTGTGGTGGTGGGGCGCCATATTTTGCCATGTGAACCTGGTGAGGGTGGGTTGTTGGGGTGGATGACAAGCAACCCCCAACCCCCAAACAGCCCGTGGGTTCTGGGTCAACTGGAACAACACACCCTTGCCAGGTTCACACATGACGAGAAGCCACGGTGGTGGCTGCTTGCATTGTAAAACTAGCATCCGAGGGTTGTGATGGTCATGTGAACCAGGTCTGTGTCGTGAAGTGCTCTGGGTCAGGAAGACGGTTACTGACCTGGTTCACATGGTCACAGCAGCCCATCATGGCGTATTTAAGAGTCACAGTGGATTGTGACGCATCCTGGGCAGCTTTTGAAATTCAAGCCGCGACCACAGCTTGTTGTATCATCCGAGCAGGTTTTGTGAGGGTTAAACAACCCTCACATAACCCTAAAATGAGCCACAACCTTCTCACAACAGCCCCCCCCCACCGGGTTCAGACAACATGGCAAGCTGCAATTGTGGCTTGAATATTCGAAATGGCCGTGTTTCATCCATCGTGTGAACCAGCCCACTGTGTCCAGGTGACCACTTAGGCATGGCCCAAAAAGAACAAAAGGGGGCACTGATTTACATAAAATGTGCACAACTCACCATAGCAGGAAACACATCAGGCCAGGTGACCTGCAGCTCAGTTTGCTGTCCAGATGCTGTGGACGGGCGACTTCCAGGCCCATTCTGCTGCTCCCCTTTCTTATAGGCCTTTATCTTTTAAATGGACTTGGACTGGACAACCCTCTAAATGGGCCACGTGGTCATTGTTTACTTCCTCTTTCTTCCCTGTGCGAAGGAACAGGAAATATTGTGAGCCAGAAGCGGGAGGGAGGAAGCAGCAGTAGGGAAATGCGAATTTCCCCCATCTGATGACACAGTTAATATTCTGGTTTCCGTTCCTTTCCAGCTATGTTTTGAGGTCAAGAAAGGAATTGACCAACTTGCACGATACCTAAAAACCGCAAATGGTAAGCATGCATGCTCACATCTGCAAATCCCCCAAAAGGCTTTGTTGCCCTGGGAATAATAATTCCCAGGCAAGCTGGTCTCTTGCTTCAGCTTTCATTTCTTCCTGCCTTTTTGCAGTCATGGCCCGGATCGACTCCTTTGCAGGGATCGACTATACCTTGATCAGCAAGCCAGAGATTTATGTGGATCAATGCACTGTGGAGATGAAGGTAATGGATGGCTGTGGATAGGGTGACCCTACGAAAAGGAGGACAGGGCTCCTGTATCTTTAACAGTTGCATTGAAAATAATAATAATAATAATAATAATAACAATTTATTTCTTACCCGCCTCATTGTATGCAGGCAGCATCTGGTGAAATCCCCTCTTCATCACAACCGTTAAAGCTGCAGAAGCCCTGGCCTCTTTTGTATCTGGTCACACTAGGCAAGGCTCCTGCAGCTTTAACTGTTGCAATGAAGAGGGAATTTCATTAGGTGCTGCATGCATACAAATGACAATTTGATGAAATTCCCTGTTCTTTGCAACTGTTAAAGATACAGGAGCCTTGTCCTCCTTTCCATACGGTCACCCTAGCTGTGGGGAGCAGGAATCTCATCGATCTTCCCAGCTTGTCTGTTGATGTGTGAGAAAACCTCCTTTTCCCTGAGGATTGTGGAATGAAGAGTTTCCGGCCCTCAGAGTAGAATTGAAAAGTTTGCAAGGAGGAGAGGGATCAACTTCCCCCAATTTGGTGCCCTCCAGATGTGTTGGGCCACAACTCCCAGCATAGCTGACTGGGGGATGCTGGGACTCATAGCCAGTGGAGGCTGGTGGCTCTGATGTCAGCGGGGCAATAAATCTGCTCCGGGTTTCAGTCAGAACTCTAAAGGAGCTCTCCAAGGTGCTTCACCAGGTGTTTAATTTGAATGGCTTCACACCATGGCTCGCTCCTTTAGAGATAGCTACCCTTCCATTGTAACCTACAAGTGGAATTGCAATTGACTTCCACACTACTGGGAGTGTTGTGCTTTATCTAAATAGACATCCGGCTACGTTCTGTCCACACCAGTGGGCGGGACATAATTGCCACGAGGGGGTATTTGAAGCATGGGACACATTCATTATAACCTTTCTACGACCCATTTGGGATGGCGGTGGTTAATAAATCTTTCAACGGAAGGTTGAACTTGATGATCTCTGAGGTCCCTTCCAAATCTGTGATCCTATCATCGTATAAATTATAGCTAAAATGTGTTCCAGGTACATTTTTTTTAAAATGAAAGAGTGCTATAAATACTCCAACATCATAATGATGTAATGTTCATTAAAACAAAAACAAATAGTTTCCGATCACTGACAAAATGGCAGTGACGGAATGTCTTTAAAGCGTAACATTATTCTGACGTTATAGCACAGTGCAAAAAAGAATTACGTTACGACGTTACGGTGTTTGTTATGAAAGAGAGAAATAGCACTATAGCATGAATAGAAAAGGTCTCTCTCTCTCTCTCTTTAATCTACCCCAAAATAATTGTAGCAATTAAAACAAAACAAGCCATAGCTGTGTCCCTTGCCAGGAAGAAGAGTAAAAGTGAAAATAATTAAAGGACAATCGTTTTTGTAATGTTTTTCCTGGAGCGATTATTTTATATTGTTTTGACATTGCATTTTTTTCCCTATTTTTTAAAATGGAAACTGGGGGCTGTCTATATGCCACCGCTTTGCTTACTCATTTCCCCCAAACTTCGTATCATTGCTGCTGCAAAGCAGCAGCGCGAGGGTCATATAGGAGGAGTGATTGCTGGCTATCCAGGCAGGAAAAATCACAGCACCAATGACAGAGGGCGGGAATGGGTATCGAATATCAGGGGACCAAAGATGCGAAAACTTTTTTGTTTGTTTTCTGGTGATTCTGTGCAGCTTTGAAAGCCTGTAGAAACACAGATGTGCTGCTACAATTCATTGAATTGGTGCATTATTCATCGTAACTGCCCTTACTTTCGTTCCCTAGACTTTAATATTGCCATGGTGGCCAGTACTAAGCTTGTCAAGCCCACCCTCTGCCCTGCAATCCCATGCCTGCCCTGCACTGGGATCCGCCCCCTAAGTGGCTGCGAGTCAGCAGCTGCATCATATACACAATAGGGCGCAACTGCGTGGCTACAACAGGATATATAGAGTACATAGCTAAACCCCTTCTTAGAGATGTTATGATATAAAGCGGTATATAAGTAGTTTAAATAAATAACATAAGGAATGTTTGGGACTTCAGTCTAGCGCAGCTTTCCACAACCATGTGTCCTCCAGATGTGTTGGATTACAACTTCCAGCATGCTGGGTATTGTAGAATCATAGAATCATAGAATAGTAGAGTTGGAAGGGGCCTCTAAGGCCACGGAGTCCAACCCCTTGTTCGATGCAGGAATCCACCTTAAAGCAACCCTGACAGATGGCTGTCCAACTGCCTCTTGAAGGCCTCTAGCGTGGGAGAGCCCACGACCATTCTAAGTAATTTGTTCTATTGTCGTACTGCTCTAATAGTCAGGAAGCTTTTCCTGATGTCCAGCCGGAATCTGGCTTCCTGTCACTTGAGCCCATTATTCTGTGTTCTGCACTCTGGGATTATCAAGAAGAGATCCTGGCCCTTCTCTGTGTGACAACCTTTCAAGTATTTCAAGTATTTCAAGTATTTGTAATCCAACACATCTGGAGGACATTAGGTTGGGGAAGATTGCTTTAGAGAACCCCATGAGGAACTTCTAACTTGCCCCAAGAGGTCACACATGGAGCTACTTGGACTAGAGGGACTCAGCTTCTCTGTGCAGAGTTGGAACTTCCTGTTCAGCCTCCCTGCCTGAGGTCTCCCATCCAGCTCTTCCTTCTTTCCAAGGGAGGTGGCAATCCAGCTGTGAGTGCATCCGTGAGTTCTTCCTCTTTCTGCCTTTCAGGGCGAATTCTTCCCACTGGGAAAGTCCAGCAGGTGGCCCCGCCAGCCAGACCCTTTCTTCCTCCCCAACCAACCAGACTCCATGATCGTCCTCGGCATCTCCGAATTCGTCCCCAACACAGCTGCTTTTACCTACTTCACCGCAGGGGCGCTTCGGGTGAATTACACAGACGCTATGGTAAGGCCATACAGGTAAAAGCATAAGCAGAGACCTGCTGGGTCAAACCAAAGGCCTTTCTAGTCCAGCATCCTGTTTCCCAATGTCGCCAACCAGATGCCTATGGGAAGACCACAAATGGGACACCCTCCGGCTCATGTCCCCCAGAGTACCGCCTCTGATATTGGAGGCAAAATAATAATAACAATAATAATAATAAATAATAATAATAAATAATAATAAATTTAGTTCTTACCCGCCTCTCCCTCTGAACTAGTAGCCATTGATAGCCTTATCCTCCATGAATTGGCCTAATCCTTTTTTAAAACCACCCAAATTGCTGGCCATCACCACCCTTTGAGGTCCTGAAATCCATCGCTTGACCATGTGTTGTGGGAAGATGTCCTTCCCTTGATCTAGCCTGAATCCCCCACCATTTAACTTCATTGGATTGGCCCCATAGTAGCTTCTAGTATTACGCAAGAGGGGGGCGGAAACGTTATCCTATCAGTTTCCTCCACACCGCGCATAATTTTCTACACCTCTGTTTCTCTTCGCTCATCTTTTTTCCTCTTCTAAACAAAATGGCCCAAATGCTGTAACTTCGGAGCATCCAGTCCACATGTAGAAAGTGCCCAGGTTCAGTTCCTGGCGTCTCCTGCTAAAAGGATGCCAAGGGTTGCAGGTGGGGACGTGACAAAACCACTGCCCGAATCCTCAGAGAGCTGGCGCTCACTGGAGTAGGCAATACTGAAATAGATGGACCGATGATTCGTTTCAGGAGTGGGCAGCATCACCTGCTCAGAATGGGCTCGGCTTGCAAGGAGCCCTACGGGCCTCCCTGCCCCACCCTGATCTCGACAACGTAGTGGTAGCAGCAGCAGAGGCCGTAGTCTTGCCCAGCTTGCCCCAACCTGGCTCCCTCCAGATGTGTTGGACTACAGCACATCTATCATCATCATCATCACATCATCATCATCATCGGTGTGTGTTGTCTAGCACATCTGGATTGCTCCAGGTTGGGGAAGGCTAGGCTAGCCCCTAGAACAGGAGTGTTGAATCTCAGGCCCGGGGGCCAAATCTGGCCCTCTAGGGTTTCCCAGATAGTCATGCCTCCTTCCCCAGACCCCACCCCCTTTCATTTCCCAACTTCTGCACAACCTCTCTCCCCCCCCCCCCCGATTTTTCAAAGGTTGAAATGCCTTTTCGAAGGGTTCGTTGCTTAGGTAAAGGGGAAATGTGTTGGTTTATGGTCCCTCCCCTTTGACTTTGCTTCCACACCCAATGGGAATGCAGACCTCTCAGGCTGAAAGAGGTTCAACACCCTTGTCCTAGAATTTGCTGGCAGTGACCCCCTGACAGTGACTTCAAAATGGAATTACGTGCACCCAACTCAGCTTGGCATTGTTTGAAAAACAACTCGCCTCCCCTTCCTGGCAAGTGGGAAGACAATTGAGCAACCCTGAACCCAAGGCTGCCAATCCAGAACTCAGAATCGCCCCACTGGCCACTCAAAGCTGTTCTTTCCCTTGGGGATCGGGGGGTGGGGGTGGGGTCCCAGACAGAGAATGCAACAAGCACAATTTGAGGCCGTTCAACAGTGTCACAATGAACACCTCCAGAGCAGAACCGTGTCCTTTCAATCACTCCTTAGGGGTGACCCTCTGGAAGTTATTGGTCTGGTCTGGATTATCTAAGACAGGACTGGAAAATTTGTGAGACTCCAGATGTTGTTGGGATCCAACTCCCATTAACTGCATCTAATAATCAGGGAATGGGGGGTGGGTGAGTTTGGAGTCCAACAACATCCGGAAGGCCACAGAATCCGTTGGAATTCCTGCCACTGTTGGAGCAATGTCTTTGCTGCCTAGGAGCTGTCCGTGGTCCTGCAGGTCTTGTCTCATGGCCCTGCCATGTTATATCCTGCTATACTTCCTGAGCTGTCCCCGCCTGCCTTTTCACCTGCTTTCATTTGGGGTAGTATCCAACGTTGTCCTTCCATCAGCACAAATGATGCTGCAGTCATTAAAACTAGGTTCTGAACTCCGTGCAAGACAAGGATCCAACTGAAGTTATGTTTGTGCAAGCACGGTTGCACAGGTGGTTATGCTTTCTGCTTGTGCCATGCCTTTTGCAACCAGTTGCGCAGAACTGCCATGCAGCCCCTTGGGCAAACCATTCAGCAACCGGTTCCGCAACGGTAATGAGCAAGTGCTTCTGCCGCAGAAAGTCCCAGCGAAGCTCCGCTAGCACTGTTTGAGTTTGCGGAACGTCCCCGTTGGATGCTGCCCTCGGTGGCTAATTGTAGGAGGTTGTGCTCAGCTAGAAAGTGAAAACAGGATGTTTAAGGTTAAATTCCTAGGAATTCAAAGAGGAAGAGGATTGAGGGAAGGGGGGCATTCATTTGCTTATTGTTCAGGGCCAGTTTTACCATTAGACAGAGTAAGGCAGCAGCCTCAGGTGGCAGCGGCAGCAGCGGGAATTCCCTCCCCCCACCTCTCAGCCATCCCCCCCAAGCCCTCGGCCATCCTAATCCCCCTGATGCTCTGATGGCACCAATGTCCTTAAGCCGGCCTGCTGCCCTCAGGTGCAGCAGGAGATGCTGACCTGTCACCTATGCAGAGGTAAGATTTAATTGCCAGCCTGGCTGGCTTCTGTCCATGGAAGGAGCGTGGGGGTGGGGGTGGGCAATTTGTTTTTCACCCCAGGCAGCAAAATGTATTGCGCCAGCCCTGATTGTCACTTGTTGACACGGTTGTGATAAAATTATTTCGTGGATTCTCTGTTTTCAGCTTGGTGGCAAGGCTATTGTTGTGTTGACACCTCTGTTATAATGAGTGTAGCTTTCTTTCAGCCAGTGCTCAGAAAGACTTCCCTCCAGACACCGTGTTCTGTGCCTGGAACATGCAGAAGTGCCTCTGAGCATGTGCAGAGTGCCTCACCCTCACCATTAATTCTAGCAACCACCCCACACACCTTGCTAGAAGGCAAAGCTTTTAGGTGGGCATCAAACCTTGAAGCGTTAGCGTGGAAATGTGGCCCAGAGACTGAGATATGAGTCAGGAAGTCCTGAGATCGAATCTGGCCTCTGCCATGAACTTTCTAGATAGCCTTAGGCCAGCCACTCTGACTCAGCCTCAGACATCCCATCCGCAATACGGAGTTAATAATACTGACTCACCTTTACAGGGTTGTAAGTGTTACGCTTAAGTAATATGATTGAAACTGCTATATAAATTAACAACAGCAATAATAAATCTCATTTTAGAAATTATTGCCATGCTGGGGGTGTAGGCAGACCCCACCGCTGCAAAGTCTAGTGGGAGCAAAACCAGCTCCTAGGAAGTTTTGGCATGATCTCTGCTAGGTGGGAACAAACCTCCCGCTAAGTCAGGAGGGACCAGCCATGCAAACTGGGACCTCTCAATCCAACATTCCTCTGTGCTTTTTTTCAGATCCCAAAAGGTTTCCTGTTCCAGCTGAACACCAGGAATGTCGGCTTGTACTCACCAGGGGTGAGTTGAGACCTGTGAAGGCCCTGCAGCATAACAGAGAAATGCCGTGTGTGCGTGCGTGCGTGTGTATGTGTGTGTGTGTGTTCCTCTCTCTCCAGCCTCAAACGGGGGGGAAATTGAAATATGAAATATTCATGAAATATTTCCCCCTTTCGGACGCTGAGTGAAATACTTTTTTCTTCTTCTAATGCCCTGCCTTAAAAATAATATTGTCCCAGCCAGCTCATGTGGCTGCAAATCTTCTAGATCTAAGATTCATCCGTCGTAATGTTAGTGACTAGATTACTAATCGAGCATTTGACTCGATTACTAATTGAGCAATATTCTTTGGACTTAATATTGCAAAAGTATTTCCAAATGTTGCAGAAAGACGCACATCATCTTTTGTTGCTGTTCAAAAATTCAGGCTAGATTGTGGTATTCTTATTCTTATTCTATTTATTTATACTCCGCCTTTTCCCCAATACTGGGACCCAAGGCGGCTTACAAATTAAAACATGTACAGTTAAAACAAATAGCAGTAGCAAGTTCGTCTACAGAATGCCCAGCCTTGGACTCCACTTCCTTCCCGTCTGTCTTCAATCCCTCCAGAATGTGGCCTTCCAGATGTTGTTAGGCTACAACTCCCATGATCCCTGACCACTGGCAATGGCAGCTGAGGCTGATGGGAGTTGGAGTCTAACAACATCTGCAGCGCCACATGTCCCCCACCCCTGTTCTATGACATGTGAAAGAAATGGATGAATACACAGGATGAAACCAATGGGGAGTTTGTTTCAATTCCTGGAGGAGAAGGCTATCAGTGGCTACTAGCCTTGGTGGTTATGTGCTACTTCCAGTAAGTTGCTGGGGAACATGGGCAGGAGAGTGCTGGACTAGATGGACCCTCGGTCTGATCCCAGCATCAGGACTCTTCTTATATTCTTAATTCATGCAAACCATCCATTTTCAGACACTGGTTCTGATTACTTAGAGAAAGAAATCTGCTATGCTATGGAAGCATGTTCAGGCATATGTTATTTGCTGGGATGGAGTGGCACATAAAAAAATCTGGGTTCAACTTCAAGACATCTAGCTTTGCTTTGGATGTGTAGGATGGCACCATATGATCAAGCAGTTCCAATTCACTTCCAGTGACTATCCCAAGGGATTGCTTCTCCTTACACACTCATAGCAATGTCTATGTTCCGGTTTCTTTCTCGAAAACAATTTAGAGTTTCTTTTGTTTGTTTTTCATGATCCTGAGGGAGGTTTGTATACTGTTTCTAACCCCAGAAAATGAAAAATACCTTCTGTTTGCTACAATGGCAATAGTTTCTATTTTTAATGAAGGAGACCCGGGGTGGGGGGGGGGCATAGTCTTGGATTTAGACCGGGACATTTCTCCCCATCCCTCAAAATACTAGAACTCATTGGGGACATCTTATGAAGCTGATTTGGTGGGAGATTCAGGACAAATAAAAGGAAGTCCTTCTTCACACAGCGCAGAGTTAAATTATGGAATTCACTACCCCAAGATGTAGTGATGGCCACCAATTGGGATGGCTTTAAAGCGGGGTTGGATCAATTCCTGGAGGAGAAGGCTAGCAAGGGCTACTAGCCCTGATGGTGATGTGCTGCCTCCAGGATCAGAGGCAGTAAGCCTGTGTGCACCAGTTGCTGGGGAACATGGGTGGGAGGGTGTTTTGTTGGTCCCTGGCCGACAGTTGGTTGGCCACTGTGTGAACAGAATGCTGGACTAGATGGACCCTCGGTCTGATTCAGCGGGGCACTTCTTATGTTCTTAACCCTTTGGGTGAACTTGGGCCAGTCTCTCTCAGCCTAACCTACTTCACAGGGTTGTTGTGAGGATAAAGTAGGAGGGATTATGTATGCCGCTATAACCTCTTTGGGTGACAAGGGGGATGAAATGGTGAGAAACTTTTTTTTAAAAAAATCCTGGATAAACCAGCAGGATATTTGGCTTTAAAAACTGCACTCTCTGCCAGATACCCAGAAATACTTATAAAACAAAGTAAACCATGAATAGAGCAATATTGATTGACACCCATCTCCCCCAATGTGTAAGCTTCCATGCAGCATCAACATCTCTCTTTCTCCCCTTCCCAGCTGAACAAGCAGTTCCCAAATATGCCTATGGAGATCCACATTGCTGCCCAGAAGCAACCGGAGCTGAGCATCACGCCTGATGGTGTGGATGTGACCATCTCCGGATCTGCAGAGGCCTTTGTTGTCCAACCAAATGCCAGGCTGGTCTCAGTATTCCAGCTACATTTCGTAAGCACCCGAGCCGGAGTGTGGTGGGTGGTGTGGAGGCTCCTTGCCTCATCTCTGGGATGGTGGAGGGGCTGCGGATATGGATTCTTTTGCAGGGGGCTAAGCAGAGGTGAACTGTGGATCAATTCCTAGAGATCCCAGTTGCGGGGAAGCAAAAGCAAGATCCTGCCCTTGCATTCTGCTGGTGGACGTGTCGCAGGCATCTGGTGAGAATCAGGGTGTGTCTTAACAACGCCGCCTTTGCCACTCAGTCCCTCAAAACCCCGCAGCATCGCAGCTGTGGGGTGGGAACGGTAAATCTTCATTTCAGGAGGGAGCGTGGGCTTTCTGGCTGAAAAAGCTACAGTGCTGGTGTCCATTTGGCTCATCAAGCCTGCCCTCTGCCCTGTCTTCCCGGCTTACCACATCCGATCATGTGCCTTGATCCGCCGCTGGGAAGGCCCCCAGCTTGAACCTGAAGCGAGGTCACCACTGACAGATGGTGGAAAGAAGGTGGTGATCTCGTAGCAAAGGGAAAAGCCGCAGTAAGTCGGCTACTTTTAAAGCTCGCAGTTTCGACAAAAAAGCCAGTGGAGCCTGCGAGTTGGAGGCTGTGGCATATAAACGATGCAGCGCCACTGCGCAGCCACCACAGGGTATACAGGGCATATAGACAGCTCCTAGGGTGCTGGACTGGGCAGACCTCTGTTCTGATCTGGCAAAGCTCTTCTTCTTATGAGAAACGCATCTAGCTTAGTTCTCCTTTGGCCAACAGGACAGCAACCTCGCGGGACAATTCTCCTTTGAACCGGTCAAGTCTGGGAACTCCATTGGCAAAGCTGGGGGCTCCGTGACCCTGAAAAAGTGAGTCCCTCTGATCTCTGTGTTCCTCCTGCACCACCGAATCATCTCCCATTTTCCAGGAGAGCAAGCACCCGGGGTGTTTCCACGCTAGGGGGGTTTAGTGTAGAATTGCCATGCATCCCTCACTCACCTTTTACGAGGCATCCACACAATGTAGCCAACACACAGCCCTCTTCCTGCATCTTCCATTCATTTTCAAAGATTGGAAAATCCCATTTTGGGGGTGGGCAAGAATGGAAGAGATGGACAGACTCCACAGGTGTAGATGTCTTTAGCACAGCCTTCCTCAACCTGATACCTTCCAGATGTGTTGGGACTACAACTCCCACCATCCCTGACCATTGGCTGTGCTGGCTGTGGCTGATGGGAGTCGTAGTCCAAACCGTCTGGAGGGCATCAGGTTGGGGAAGGCTACTTTAGTATGACTTCTTTGTCTTTTGGACGAGGCAGAGTCTTGACATCTGCAGTGATGTTTTGGGAGGTTGAGTCCTATCAACACACCTTTCCTCCTTCCCCGCCTTGGTGCCTCTTCCTTTCCCTTGGCATCATTTTATCAGGGAGTGCATGCCTGGAAAAAAAAAAGCACTCTGCCCCTCAGTTGCAATTGCTTGGTTGCAATTCCATATCCAGCAGAAAGCAGAAAGTGGAATTGCAACCATTGGATAGTGATAATAGCCTTCCATCTGGAAGCACATTTGGGTCTTTCCTAAGAGCATAACACGGACCTTGACTCAGGATTTCCCCCCTCTGTGTATCCAACAGCTTCCACCTGTCCCAGAAGTGGTCAAAGACTGGAGATATCAAGGTGAGTGGGGCAGGGCATGAGTGGGAGGGAGGGAGGTATAAATGAGGTGGGAGGCTTGGATTCCAGAGATGAGGGTTATGGACCCCGTTGTGAGGTCTCATAACCCTGTGTGTGTGTGTTTGTATTCCCAATGTGATGATAAGCTTGCATTTCGGCTATACCACACTTTGATCTGCAGGCGAGAACAGCCTGAACGCCCCTAAACTCAGAGACAAGAAAATCCTTCCACACAAAAACTGTTGGGGAGATGTGTCATCCAGACATGCTTAGGGTGACCCTATGGAACAGAGGACTGGGCTCCTGTATCTTTAACAGTTGTATTGAAAGGGAAATTTCAGCAGGAGCCCTGCCCTCTTTTGTATTTGGTGACTCTAGTATAGCTCCTGCAGCTTTCACTGTTGTGATGAAGAGGGAATTTCAGCAGGTGCGGCATGCATACAAATGCCACCTGCTGAAGTTCCCTTTTCTACACAACTTTTAAACATACAGGAGCCCTGTCCTCCTTTCCATAGGGTCACCCTAGAATTGCTGGCTTTCTGCATGCAGGGATCTCCCACCTGCAAGGCCAAGTAAGCCACAGAGCTGTTAAGGAAGAAGACTTTTTCAGGGATGGGCGGGGAGCTTCATATGTTGCTCTTGACCAGGGGTGTGGGACCTTTTTCACCCTGAGGGCCAATTTCCATCTCAGAGAAGCTCTCAGGGGCCCATGTTCCAGGGATGGGCGGAGCCTAAGGCAAAAGGGGTGGGGACAGAAATACCTCCCAATACTAGCATATTTGGTCTTCCAACTCTTCCTGCCAGTAACTAAAGCCTTAGGAGAGGCATTTCAGCCTTTGGGGGGAAACTGCACAAAACCCTGGATAACACAAAGCAATCGGTGGTGGTGGGAAAAGGGGTGCAGGGGAAGAGGATGTGGCCCTCTGGGGAACCCCAGAAGGCTGGATTGGGGCCCCAAGAGAGCCGGATTTGGCCCCTGGGCCCGTGGTTCCCCACCCCTGCTCTCGTGGTCCCATGGCGATGCAAAGAAGCAATGAATGGAAAAGAAGGCAAACATGGTTGCTATTATACCGGCAAAGCAGGACTTCGTTTTGAGCACATACCAGGTCAGACAAAGACCTCCATCACACCTAATTTCACCCCTTGGTTTGCCTCCGCATTTTTTTTTTTTTTGCCTCTGAAGCAGAAGTGCATCAAGCTTATGATCCCTTTTACCTGAATAGCTGCTCATTTGCTCCTTGGCTTATTAGTTCTTCTGCTCTGCCCCGCTCCGCTCCGCTCCGCCCCTCCCCTTCTCTTTCTCCCTTCAGTCAGGTCCTGGCAGATGAGTACTTCAACCAGACCACCTTTCTGCCGGGCAAAAATGGAAGGACCCTTTAGTATGGCTCTTTGGGGGCATGGAGAGAGTACAATCCTGTCTCTGCAGAGATCCAGGCGTTGTATGATTTTAAAAAATGCTTTTGAGCCTGGGATGCAAGGTTTGGGTTTTATATTGAGGCTTGGAGCCGGCTGCTGCGAGAGATGAATTTTCCATGCCAGGACCTGATGCAATCCATTCAAACCCCCAGTTCCTTTCAAACTACACAGAGGCTTATGGCATGTTAAATGTGCTTGGGGAAAATAATCCAGACTTTTAGCATTCTAGGAAAGGCTGGGGAAGAGGCGGGGTATCAGCAGGACAGGCACAGTGTTCTGTGAGTATCGTGTTGCAAATCCGCACACCAGGCATGGTGAGAGTGTAGTAAATCGCTGGTGTGATGAAGTTTTTCTGTTGCACAGGTGACAGCTCTGGAGGACGTCCTGAAGAAAGCTGGAGAGTTGATGTTAACAAGGCTCAACTGTGAGTCCAGAAACATTTCCCCTGCTCAAAACACGCGCTCTCCACTTCCGTTTCATCTTGGGGGTGGGTGGGGGCTCCCTATGGCCCATTTTGCCTTCTTATGACCCTCCTTTCCCTTTCTTTAGAGCACCTTAAGGAAGGGGTTCTTCTTCCCAACATCTTAAATACCAGCCTCCTGAATCCCAAAGTCATGATGCACAAGGTGAGTGCCCTCATCTTGCCCTGTTCCAGGGCAAGCTGAATATGAGCCAACAGTGTGATGTGGCTGCAAAAAAAGCAAATGCTATTTTGGGCTGCATAATAGAAGTATAGCTTCCAAATCGCACGAGGTACTGGTTCCCCTATATTCAGCACTGGTTAGGCCCCATCTTGAGTATTGCGTCCAGTTCTGAGCACCACACTTCAAGAATGATGCAGACAAGCTGGAGGGGTTTAGAGGAGGGCAATGAGGATGATCAGGGGTCTGGAAACAAAGTCCTATAAGGAGAGACTGAAAGAACTCGGCCTCTTTAGCCTGGAGAAGGGAAGACCGAGGGGAGACATTATAGCACTCTTCAAATACTTGAAAGGTTGTCACACAGAGGAGGGCCAGGAACTCTTCTCGATCATCCTAGAGTGCAGGATGCGGAATAATGGGCTCAAGTTACAGGAAGCCAGATTCTGGCTGGACATCAGGAAAAAAGTCCTGGCTGTTAGAGTAGTACGACAATGGAACCAATGACTTAAGGAGGTTGTGGGCTCTCCCACACTGGAGGCATTCAAGAGGCAGCTGGACAGCCATCTGTCAGGGATGCTTTATGATAGATTCCTGCATTGAGCATGGGGTTGGACTTGAAGGCCTTATAGGCCCATTCCAACTCTACAATTCTATGATTCTATGGTGCTGAAACTCTGGATTTTGCACATGCTCAGAGGCATTCTCCAGAAAGCCTGAAAGTGCCGAACTGGGGTGGGTAGACCCAGAAGCAAAGATGGAGTTTGCAACATGGAAGGATTTCACAGTTCTCTTACTCGTTCACACTCTGTGCCAGCCCCCTCCCTTCTCTACCTTTTGCACACACACGTGAATTGGAAGTGATACCCAGAGTGGCGTGGGGGGCGCAGAGAACTCCATGCTTTTGTCTGGAGAGCTGCATGAGAGTCACATGAAATTAAGCTGGGGTGACCACATGAAAAGGAGGACAGGGCTCCTGTGTCTTTAACAGTTGCATAGAAAACAGAATTTCAGCAGGTGTCATTTGTATGCCTGCAGCACCTGGTGAAATTCCCTCTTCATCATAACAGTTAATGCTGCAGGAGCCCTGCCCTCTTTTGTAACCGGTCCCTCTAGTATAGCTTCTGCTCCAGCTGCTTCAAAGACTCTTCACTTAGCGTGTCCAGTGTGTGTACACAGGAAGAAGGGTATGTGCCTAGCTGGGGTTTGGCCCCTGGCCAGCCCTGGCTTGCTGCTATCTCTGCTCCTAACTGGCCACCCTGACATCTGTTCCATGCTAGGCCCTGTTTGTGTGTGTGTGTGTGTGTGTGTGTGTGTGTGTGTGTGTGAGAGAGAGAGAGAGAGAGAGAGAGAGAGAGAGAGAGAGAGTCGGGAGAGGACCTGCAATGTGTTAGTCAACAGTGCCTTCTAGTGGGCGTTCTATAGCGAAACCTCTCCTGCCCATGGTATGAAATCACAACAAATAATGTTAGCGCTCAGAAGCGTCAGGTTTAAGGAAGATTATTTTATAATGAAAAAAATACCAGAAGCAGTGGGAGACGAGCAGGAAGAAGATCCGTGAGTGACCAGTCACAAGTGTGCTTTAAAACACTTGTATGAAGAACCTCTAATACAAACATGAACTGAGATTTTATCTCTCTCTCTCTCTCTGAAACGTAATATAAAGAAACCCAGTTGTAAAGCAGTCTAGCGATACAAGAGATGGGGGGGGGGAAGGGGGGAACGGTGCAGACCCTTACGGTAGCTCTTTGTTTTCATCCACAGGGATACGTGACAGTAACAATGGACTTGCACTATCAGGCAAAATAGGCTCTCCAACAAGAGGCTGTAAAGGAACAAGGCGAGGAAATGCATTTGTCCCCAACTTCAGGGCTGGGGAACTTCTGACCCGTGGGTCTAATCCTGCCTGCCAAGATTCCCAATCCCACCACTGTGAATTGGGAAAGGGGGGATTGATATTATTTTCAATAAAGCTTGCTTTTAAAAAAGTTTGTGCGTCACTTGCTTTTGTACAGTGCGTCTCCTGAGCTGAAAAGGGACAAACCTCCCCCCATCAGCCTTCCCCAACCCGGTGTCCCCCAGATGTGCTGGACTGGCCATTGGCCTTGCTGGCAGGGAATGCTGGGTGTTGCAGCCTGACACATCTGGATGGCACCAGGTTGGGGATGTCCAGCTACACCTGGGAAGGGACCATTGGGTGCAAGAAGATCTGCCATTCAATCCCTGTCTTCTCCTGATAGAAAAAAGAAAATGATGTAATATCCTGGGAAAGATCTCTTCCTGTGCTCTTGGGGAATTGGGGCTTGTCAGAGACAATATGAATGGAAGTCTCATTGTCCAATTGCCTGGTAGGGCAATTTGATGAGTGTCTGCAGGCCTGGTTCTCCTTGCAGAATGGAGAGGACTAGAAACGTCAATTCACTCAATCTGAGCTTGTGGTGCCTCCTGTCACCTAGCGCTAGATCTGCCAGAAGGGCTGACCCTTTTGAATCACCAAAACAGAAGGCAAAAGAGGACACTGATTCACATTAAATGGTCAGGTCATAGAATCATAGAATGGTAGAGTTGGAAGAGGCCTATAAGGCCATCGAGCCCAACCCCCTGCTCAATGCAGGAATCCACCTTAAAGCATCCCTGAGATATGGTTGTCCAGCTGCCTCTTGAAGGCCTCTAGTGTGGGACAGCCCACGACCAGGTGACCACTGGGACATCTAGCTATGCTCACATAAAACCTGTGCTAAAAGAACTGCACCGGCTGCCTATTAGCTATCAAGCCATGTACAAGGTTATTTATCCTACAAAGCCCTAAACAACTTGGGACCAAGATACCTTGCAGACCGCCTTCCCTTATAGATCTTCAGAGCTGGTCTTGTTGGTTATTCCAAAACAAATGGTATATTGCCATGAATAGGCTGACCATATGAAAAGGAGGACAGGGCTCATGTAACTTTAACAGTTGTAGAGAAAAGGGAATTTCAGCCAGTGTCATTTGTATGCAATTAGTTCCTGGTGAAATTCCCTCTTCATCACAACTGTTAAAGTTGCAGGGGACCTGCCTTCTTTTGTATATGGTCACTCTAGTATAGTGCCTGC
The DNA here is from genome assembly GCA_029215795.1 of Anniella stebbinsi. Classification (NCBI taxonomy): domain Eukaryota; kingdom Metazoa; phylum Chordata; class Lepidosauria; order Squamata; family Anniellidae; genus Anniella; species Anniella stebbinsi. Next base: position 3,969,278 of record JARDYH010000004.1, on the reverse strand, counting down.
AACTTTAACTGTTGTGATGAAGAGGGAATTTCACCAGGAACTAATTGCATACAAATGACACTGGCTGAAATGCCCTTTTCTCTACAACTGTTAAAGTTACATGAGCCCGGACCTGGATTTTATCTGGTCACCCTCATCTAGACCATTTTTCCCCCTAGCCAAGGGGTGTCTCTACGATGCATTGATATCCGATTCCCTCAAAAACCTGCGGCATCATTGCTGTGAGCAGAAACAATATTAGACAGCAGGAGGGAATGTGGGCTATCCGGCAGGGAAAACTGCAGTGCAGACGGCTGTTCGGTTTGTCAAGCCTACCCCGTGTCCTGCATTCCCACACTTACCCAATCTGTCCAAGCTACATCCACTTGCATAACCCGATCTGAGGCCACCACTGACACACGATGAAATGATGTGGGAACCTCAGAGCAAAGGAGAAAGTTGTGGTCAATCAACACTTTCAAAAACCACAGTTTTTTGGGGGGAAAGTCCATCATGGCTGTAAGTTGGCAGCTGCATCATATAAACAACACAGCACCAGTGCGCAGCCATGTCAGGGTAAATAGGGCATATAGACACTCAGGTGAGCTTTCCCTAGGGTGACCCTATGGAAAGGAGGACAGGGCTGCTGTATCTTTAACAGTTGTGTAGAAAAGGGAATTTCTGCAGGTGTCATTTAGATGTATGCAGCACCTGGTGAAATTCCCTCTTCATCACAACAGTTAAAGCTGCAGGAGCCCTGCCCTCTTTTGTATCTGGTCATTCTAATATAGCTCCTGTAGCTGTAACTGTTGTGATGAAGAGGGGATTTTGCTAGGTGCTGCATGCCTACAAATGACACCTGCTGAAACTCCCTTTTCAATACAACTGTTAAAGATACAGGAGCCCTATTCTCCTTTCCATAGGGTCCCCCTAGCTTTCCCCCTTTTAACTGGCAGTGCCAGGGTAGGGGTTGAACCTGGGACCACCTTCTGCACCTTCTTCCACTGAGCTCTGGGCTATTGAGGGCCTAGCTGGCCACAATATATGATTGATGGTCTGCAGGTGGCTTGTTGGCCCACAGGTTGTGTAGATCTGGCATATCTGTGTCCCCCACCTCCCCGCCCCTGATGGTTCTAGCTAGCAAATTGTTGGAGCCACCTGCCAGACAGGGAAGCCATTTATTTATTTATTTATTTATTGCATTTTTATACCGCCCCATAGCCGAAGCTCTCTGGGCGGTTCACAAAAATTAAAACCATGAAATCATTTTAAAATATATAAAACAAGGCACAATCTAAAAACACAGAATAACATACAATATAAAATCACAACCATTTGCCAGCACAACAGGGCAAATCCATCTCCCCCCCCCCCCCCCCATGAAGATTTGCAGTGGTGCGGCCAAAGAAATCAATCTAGCCAGGCCAGGTTGCCCCAAACCAATGCCTGATCCGCCAACGCAGTGGAAGGGCTCCCTGTGGTTTGATTTCAACCAGCATCCCAGGAGCCATGGAAATAACCATAACAGCGAGAGTGCCTCTGAGCATGTTGGGCATGCCTTTCCTACACAGCTGAGGTTTCCGGAGTGGGGGAGGCAAGGCTGGGGGTATCGATCTCCAGGAATGTCTGAGCACCGCTGCCGTTTTCCTTTTACTCCTCAGGCAAGCGAGTCATTCTCAGCCTCAGTTTCCCTTCAGTGAAATGGGAAAGAAAAACTTTTCAGGGGAGAACAACCGCCCTGACGAAGACTATAAAGCCCTTTGGGGAATGGAGAAATGCAAGGCGGGGCGGGGGCAGGGGAGCTGGCCCGGGAGGCGCGCGAGCATACACAATTGCCTCCCCCCCCCCTCCTTCTCCAGCTGCTTCAAAGACTCTTCGCTTGGCGTGTCCGGTGTGTGTACGCAGGAAGTGGGGGGCTGTGGCTGGCTGGGGTTCGGCCCCTGGCCAGCCCTGCCTTGCTGCTATCTCTGCTCCTCATGGGCCACCCTGACATCTGTTCCACGCCAGGCCCAGCGTGCATGTGTGTGTGTGTGTGGGGGGGGGGGTTGCGACGGGGCTCTGCAGATGAGGAGCCCAGGGGGGCGGGCTGCTCTGCCTCCCCACCTCCTGGAGCCTGAGAGCTGGGGAGGGGAAGGGGCCGCCGGGCAGGGGCGGCCTGGTCCTTCCCTGGCTCGGGCTGCTCTGTGCTAAAATAAGAGTCTTTTCTGGCAGCTGTTTGTGCTTTGGCGACCCGCCAGCCTCCAGCCAGTTGCGCTCGGAGGACGGACGGCCTCCTGTTGCCTCCATTTCCCACGTCGGCTGCAGCGACTTTCTTGACCCACGGTAAGTCCCGTCCTGCCGGCCCGTGCGGGCTCCGCCAGGGACCCGTTAGCCAGGCCAGGCGCTGGTCCCGTGGGGTGGGGGGGTCACCGGGCTGGGGGAAGCGCCCAGGCAGATAACGGAGGGATGGATGGCTCGCCAGCTGGAGCTGAGCGGGAAGGGTGATTTCCCCTTCGTGGCTTCTGGGGGGGGGGGGGGGGTCCCGATCCTGCCTGCCGGACCCTCTGCCGGGTCCCCGGGCTCTTTGTGGGCTGATTTCCTCGAGGGGAAACTTCCTTTGCGCTCTTTTAGGCCTGGGAGAAAGAGCCGGAGTTTCTTCCATCACAACACAACGTCCTTAAGGTGGAGGGTGGGGTATGAATCCAAGCTGAGCTCCCACCTCCTTCGAAAGCTGGGGCAACGTCTCTGCTCCTCCTTTGGTGGCACCCAACCTGGTTTGCCCTCTCCCCCACCCCCGAGCGGAGCAGGTGGACCCCATCTCGCGTCCACTTTAAAATCTGCCCCGATTCCTGTACAGTGGAGGCCATCCCCCGTGCTGGGGGTCCCCTGGAGGTCCAGTTGAGAGCCGTTCACCCAGCACCAGGGCCCTCCCTGGCCCCTTTGCCTGGGCTGGGAGCTTTTCCCCGTGGCTAGAGGTCAGAGAGGACAGGTCACCCCCCCCTCCAGCCACTTCCGGGCAGCAGCCGCCGGGCTCCGAGTTCAGTGGCTGCCAGCCAGACCCAGAGGCAGCTGGGACACTGGGGAAGCCGGGGGGGAGGCAGGGCCGGTTTGCGTCTTGCAAGGTTGAGCCCCGGTGACGGCAGAAAGGCAGGGTGCGAGGAGGAGGCCTCCCAAATCTTTAGGGCCCTGGCACTGTTCAAGCACCCAGTTGGTGAATCTCTGGCCCTGACTTTGTCTCTGGCACACACAGACATTGGCAATACGATGTTTAAGCGACAATGCGCTGTCCCTGGGATTTTGGACATTTTGCTCCCAGCCCCATTCTTGCCCTTAGCCCTGCCCTAGACTAGAACGTTGCCCCTGAAAATTTGGCCCTCAGGCTGAAAGACGTTCCGGTCCCCTGCTCTGGAGCATCTGACAAGTCCCGTGGCCCCTCTGACTTTGGGGGAAGCAGCTTCTCTCTAAGGGCTGGGAGGAAAGAGGGTGTTGTAAGCCTGACCTGGGCGGCATCTATACAGCACCGCTTTTGCGACTGATTCCCCCCAAAACCTGCAGCATCGCTGCTGCGAAGTGGAAACAATAGCGTTCCGTGGCGGGAGTGATCGCAGGCTATCCAGCTAGGAAAATTCGCTGCGCCATTGTGACACAGTGGTAATGCACAGCTTTATCTGTTGTGATGAAGAGGGGATTTCACCAGGTGCTCCATGCCTACAAATGACACCTGCTGAAATTTCCTTTTCTATACCACTGTTAAAGAGACAGGAGCCCTGTCCTCCTTTTCATAGGGTCACCCTATCCTGGGAGGCACGGGGGGGGGGGGGTGGCCTCACAGGGGCCTTTAGTGACTCTGCTGCTGCGCCCCCCTCCCCGCTTGACAGTATTGTGTCTCTACTATGGCCCTGCAGATGTTGTCGCTACCGTCCCTGCGCTTGGGGATCTGGACCAGAAAAGGGATCTTGGCCGTGGCAAGTGTCCGAGCAGCCCATGGCCACGGCGGACATGGTAAGAGAGAAGCCCCCATTGTGTCTTCCTTCCCTTGTCTTCATGGTATAGAGTGAACCTACGGAAAGGAGGACAGAGCTCCTGTCTCTTTAACTGCAAACCTTCCCCCAACCCTGCCGATTTCCTGCTTTTGTGCACTGATGGTTCATTTGTAGGGTGGCCATATGTCCTACTATTTCAAGACAGTCCTCTTTTTCAAGGCATCCTCGATTTGAAGGGCTGTCCAGGCCAAGTCCAGATTAAATTTAAAGAACTGTAAGGCAGAAGAGCCGGGCCTTGAAGATGCCCATCCACAGTTAGCCTCTGGACAGAGAAGGCTCAGGCCACCATCTTCCCCATTATGTGGAGAGTATTGTTTTTATATTTAAATCATACACATTATTTCTAAATTTGCATCTATAGATATACATTTAAATATGCATATGTTATGCAAATTGGTATTCTCTTTTGTCCCCTTTTGGGTTGATCTGTAAATGGCCACCCTAGAATGAGCTTGCTTTCAGTATCTTTGATTTCTCTTTCAGAAATCGAACATGTGAGGCAAAGCTTCTTACACCCCTCGCCCCAAAATATACTTTTCTCCTTCTGTTCCCCCAATATTCCCCCCCCCCGGTGCTGCTATTGCAGCAGTACCCATAAAAATCCACAAACACTCTTCTTTCATTCCAGGATTAATCCAGGAATAACTCCCTGTTTTTTAGTTTTGACCACTCTAATTGCTATATATAACATGACTTTTTTTAGGGTGATCCTATGGAAAGGATCACAGGGCTCCTGTATCTTTAACAGTTTTATTGAAAGGAGAATTTCAGCAGGTGTCATTTGTAGGCATGCAGCACACCTGGTGAAATTCCCTCTTCGTTGCAACAGTTAAAGCTGCAGGAGCTATTGTAGAGTGACCAGATCCAACAGAGGGCAGGGCTCCTGCAGCTTTAACTGTTGCAATGAAGAGGGAATTTCACCAGGTGCTGCATGCCTACAAATGACACCTGCTGCCTTTTCCATGCAACTGGTAAAGACACAGGAGCCCTGTCCTCCTTTTCATATGGTCACCGTATTTTTTAAAAAACAAAAGACAAAAGTGTGTTGCCCAGGCTGGGGCACTGGGAATCTGTTTGGAATGGGGATCCTACCTCAGGCCTACAAATATGTTTTCTAGAAGAAAACAGTTGGAAAGGTAGGTGACTTTGTAGAAATATGATCCACTGCTGTTGTTATTATGAGATAGGAATATAATATACTACGTTCCCCAAACTGCAGTTCCTAATAGGATAAAAGAGAATCAATATAAAGACACGTAGGTATCAGTGATCTGTTTGTGACTAGATCCTTGTCAGTGGAGGCTAGTGGCTCCGGTGTCTGTGGGGCAGTGAATCAGCTCCAGGTTTCAGTCTGAACTCTAAAGGAGCTCTCCAAGGTGCCTTGCATCCATCCTGTCTCTGGTCTTCTGTGACTGTTTTGCACCTTGGAGAGCTCCTTTAGAGTTCAGACTGAAACCTGGAGCGGATTTAGCACCGCACTCACGTCGGAACCACCAGCCTCCACTAATTCTGGCGTTGCTATAGACTCTTAGTATCCTCCTTGTTTTGCCCCGATGGATGGTGAGATCACCCATGATTTGTCTGGCAATGATAGCCTGAAAAAGTGTGAGCATCACTAATCGTGAAGGCAGGTCAGAAAACTCTGGTGTGCCCCTGTGCTCTGTTATAGCCATTCACAAGCACTACAGGGGTATGGAAATCAGGAGTGTCAAATTGCACCAAGTCCCTTTCCATATCCATAGAATCACAGAATCATAGAATAGTAGAGTGGGAAGGGGCCTGTAAGGCCATGGAGTCCAACCCCCTGCTCAATGCAGGATTCCACCTTAAAGCATCCCTGACAGACGGTTGTCTAGCTGCCTCTTGAAGGCCTCTAATGTGGGAGAGCCCACCACCTCCCTAGGTCATTGGTTCTGTTGTCGTACTGCTCTAACAGTCAGGACGTTTTTCCTGATGTCCAGCCGGAATCTGGCTTCCTGTCACTTGAGCCCCTTATTCCGCGTCCTGCATTCTGGGTTGATCGAGAAGAGATCCTGGCTCTCCTCTGTGTGACAACCTTTCAAGTATTTGAAGAGTGCTATCATGTCTCCCCTCAATCTTCTCTTCTCCAGGTCAAACATGCCCAGTTCTTTCAGTCTGTCCTCATAGGGCCTGCAGTCTCTCCTCCGGAGCCACAAGATTAATTTGATAGTCTAAATTGACAGGAGATGCCTTGCTGTGTTTTGGGTTTGTTTTTTTTTTGAGCTGCGGCAGGCTAACACGCCTGCTATCCTGCTGTAAGTTTTTTCAAAACAGCAAAGTTGCAGCTCCTTCCATTAGGCCTCAGGTTGGCTGCTGCTCCTTGTATGACCACAAGGGGCCGCCGGTCTCTGACCAGTTACTTGGCCTCCCTTTAGATGATGTGGAGGCACAGGAACCTCCCTGCCCATGGCACCCGGTGGGCCCCTTCTGATCAACAACCGAAAAAGAGGGGAGAAAGGAGTGGAAGGATCAGCATCAAGCCGGAGCAGGAGCTGTAGCTCAGTGACAGAGCCCCGGCTTTGCATGCAGAAGGTCCCAGGTTCAATCCTTGCCTTCTCCAGGTAGGCCTAGGAAAAAATCCTGTTGGAAATCCCAGAGAGCCGCTGCTGCCAGTCAGTGTCGGCAATACTAGGCTGGATGGACCAAGGGTCTGCCTCAAAACAGGGCAGCTTCCCATGTTCTTAACCCTGGAGACAAACGAAACTGAACAGCCGTGTACTATAAAGCTAATCGCGGCAACGGGGCGGGGGGGGGGGGGGAAACAGTTGCACTGTATTGACACAATATAATTAGGGAAACAAGCTACTCCGGTAATCATAGGGTTCAAGGAAGCACGAAAGACAACAGAGAAAACTCTGACAATGCAAATCCCCCTCCCCAGCAAATTTGCGCAGCACATAACCACCCCCATGGACTGCACGTAACGCCCCCGTTTTCATACCAAGGGCCACGACCAGGAATGATGATGATGTATTGCCAAAGTCTGTAGTTTGCTCCCTCATTTGTTCCGGAATAGTCTGCCCTCCACTGACTTAAAAGCCAAGACGGTGGGTGTTCTTTTAGTTAAAAATACACTAGAACAACACAGTCATCCCACAATAGTTGCAGTTATCAACAGTTCACAATATGCCTCATTGGCGGCAGCAGTGCATTGTAAGGTGGCCAGTTGACCTATTTTATAGGGGGCAGTCCTCTATTTGGAGGCATCCTTTTTGGAAGGGTTCGCCAGTAAAAGTCTGGTTTAAAGACAAAGAGCCATCAGAAGGGAGAGCCCAGGGGGCCTTGATCTGGTCCGTCAACAGTTAACCACCTGGATAGCGGACTAAGCAGGCTCACAGGTCACATGGGAGCTGTCTACACGCGGGGAAAGCCCCGCGGTTGCTGTGGAACTGCACCCTATCGGTTAGACGATGTAGGTGCAGGTTTGCAGCCGCTGCGGGCCTTCCCCACAATGCTGAATTTTGAAAACGTTGGAGATTTACCCCGACTTTTTCAAAGGGAGCGTGTCAACACGGCACTTCTGCAGTGTGACGTTGCTCCAGAGCCAATCCTGGGCCAACCCGAGGGCAGAGCCTGGTGGAAGTGATTGGTTGTCTTCTAGCAGGAAGAGGGTAGGGGCAGCTCTGGTACCCAGATGGCGTCGGGGTTACCTGATACTGCCCTGGGAGAAGGGAAAGCGTGGGATTCAGGAGGGAGGCGGCACCAACCCTACATCATGAAGACAGCCCCCTGGTCACAGTTTTCCACACTATGGTGAGATGTATTTCTCGTTTAATTATAGTTATTATTTCTAAATTTGCATCTGCACATAGAAATCAGCATATGCAAATTTTAGGCAAATTTATGTCCCCTTCAGTACACTTTTTTGGTGCTGTGTTTCCTCTTTCTTGGCAATGTGTAAGTGCCCCCCCCTAAGTGGGTGAAATGTGTTTGCTGTAGATGAGGCGCATCTATTCAGCTCAGAGATTCATCTGCTAGAGAGCTGGGCACAAAGCCATTGGACCCTGGAGAATGACAACCCAAACTTTTCACATGAACAAAAGGACTACATGAGGCACAAAGATAGGGACAAAGCAGAGACACTAATCGGGTTTGGATGACCTATGACAAGACACGACCCCTTGGAGCCCTCATGTCCCGCAAACCCAGCGACTGTGGGTTATGTGGCGGTTAAACAACCCTCGCACATTCTATGTGTCTTTGAATAAAAACAACAAAGAATCTTGTGGCACCTTAAGAACAGACAGATTTATTGGGCTCTATCACACCTACTTTCCCCACCTCCCCTGGTTTGCCTCCGCAATTTCCACCTCTGTTTTATTGGCATTTCTTTAGCGTGTCAAGCTAATGGTCCCTTTCGCTTGTTTGCTCTCCCACTCCGCCCCTTGTCCTTCTCCCTCCAGTTCATTGGTTCTTGTCATTGATGGGCATGGGCGTCTTCCCCCCACCCCCTCGCTCTGGCTTTGTTGTCTAGCGTTTTACCGATTTAACGTTTCAGCTGGGAGCCGTTAATAATAATAATAATAATGACAATTTATTTCTTACCCGCCTCTCCGTCTGGATCGAGGCGGGGAACAACAACATGATAAAATACATAAAACTGATTAAAACATGACACATATTATTAAAACTGCATAAAAATGAGGGTGGGGTTGGAGCAGCAAAAGTCCGTTCAATGGGTTAGCACAAGCCCGTTCGTTTGACACAGCGTGCTGGAGGAAGAGAACCACCCCACCCTCCTCTTTCATCAGCAAGACCTCCCTTCAAAGCACACGCGCCCAACAAAGGACATAGCGTGACGACGGCAATACATGGGGCGGAAGGGCGCTTTAATCCTGCATGGAGGAAATAAGATGGACTTTTCCTGCTCTAGGAAAACTCAGAAAGGTGGGGGAAGAGGCGGGGTGAGTGTAGGGCAGTACCGTGCTGTAAAACGGCCAACCAGCATGACAAGAGTGCGATAAAACACTGGTGTGATGGAGCCCATTGTGGCATAAGCTTCCGTGGACTATAGTTCCCTTCATCAGTCGCAAGTAGCGTTATCCTAAATTGGCAGGTATATATGCATTATCCAGGGTGATGTGGGGGGAGTGGAATGTAAACAGTGAGGTCAGAGGGAAATGAAATGCAAAAAGAACAGATTGCAACAAAGTTAAAGTCAAAATATAAATATAAAAGTGTTTTATTGGTGTTTTATTGGTATTTTAATGATGTACTGGTTTTATCTGCTTTTAATCAGTTTTTGTATCTTGTGTTTGGTGTTGTTCCCCACCTCGATCCGTTGGGAGAGGCGGGTGATAAATAAATATATTATTATTATTATTATTATTATTATTATTATATACGTAAAATAAGTACAGTGACTATTTACAATGCAGTGTTGCTGATAACGGAAGTATTCTGGCATTGGTAAGCTAATACTTATAACTTTTAATGGGACAAAAAAAATCCATTATCTTGATTCAGGCCACAGGTGATAGAAAAGACCTCCTCTGCTTCCCACCAACATGAGACATACATTATGATGGGATATGGGAGAGGGCCTTCTCTGTTGTGGCACCCTGGTTTTGGAATGCCCCTCCCCTTAGAGGTCCGACTGGCGCTGACATTGGTGTACTGGGGATAGTGTTGCTCTGTATGTCAAAGAGGGCGTAGTGTCGAGTAGACACCTAAATGGATCAGACTCTTCCATGGAAGCGCTGTGGGTGACAATACAGGGCCCCAAAACGAATTCAGTGCTAGCAAAGTGCTATCACCCCCCCAGACCAAAATGCTCAGGGGGACCTTGAGATGGAAAACGAAATCAGGGAGGCCTCCAAACGAGGAAGTGTTGTGATAATGGGTGACTTCCATTATCCTCACATTGACTGGAAAAATGTATATTCCAGTCATGACAAGGAGGCTAGATTTCTTGATGCCCTAAACAACCGTGCCCTAGAACAGTTGGTCATGGAACCTACCAGAGGGGAAGCGACCCTGGACTCAATCCGAAGTGCCATCACCCAGGACCTAGGAGGAGATGTAACTGTTGTTGAACCAATTGGTAACAGTGACCACAGTGACCATCAGACTAAATTTATATTTAAGTGGGAAAATGCCCAGGAAGCCCAACACAGTCACGTTTGACTCCTAAAGAGGAGACTTCTCTAAAATGAGGAAACTGGTGAAAAGGAAGTTGAAAGGGGGAGTCAAGTGGGTTAAATCTCTTAAAAATGCATGGAAGTTACTCAAAACTGCAATAACAGAAGCTCAGCTAAAATGTATACCCCAGGTTAGGAAAGGTAGCACCAAGATCAAGAGGTCACCAGCATGGTTAACTAGTAGGGATGTGCACTGGATCGGACCCGATCCACGATCCGAGTCCGGTCCAGTGGGAGATCGGATAAATTATCCGATTTCCGATCCAACAGCTGGCTCCGCCGATCCAGTCCGAACCGATCCGAAAAGGCTCCGAACCGGTTCGGCGGATCGGCAGGCGCCCACTGGCGCCCACCGCCGCTTCCATTGGTGGGTGCCAGCGGGCGCCCGCCGATGAAAGTGGACAGCGGGGGGGGGAGGAGGGGGGCGCTTACCTTTCCGGCCCGTCCGCTCCCGTCCGGCGCCGGCGGCTACTACCAGCGGGCTCCGCAGCCTGCTCCAGGGTGGCGCGCCAGGTGATCACCCGGCGCGCTACTCGAGAGCAAGCCGCAAAGCCGGCTGGCGGTAGCCGCCGGCGCCGGACGGTAGGGAACGGCCCGGAAAGGTAAGCAGTGGCGGGGAAGGGGGCTTACCCCCCCGGAGCCGTCCGCTTCTACCCGCGGGCGCCTGCGGATGGAAGCGGACGGCCCCAGGGGGGGGTAGGGAGCGCGGGGGAGGGGGCTTACCTGCCGGGGCCATCCACAGCGGACGGCCCCGGGGGGGAGGGAGTTAGGCCCCCCCTCACCCACCGCCGCCATTTTTTCCTCATAGACTTGCATTGCAATGCAAGTCTATGGGGAAAAAATGGCGGCAGATCCAAAAATTTACGATTTTTGGATCGGGATCGGACTCGATCCGGTCCGGGGGGCCTCCGATTTTGTCCGAACTGATCCATGACAAAATTGGAGGTCCCGATCCGGGTCCCGATCCGATCCGGGGGGTCCGTGCACACCCCTATTAACTAGCACTGTCAAGGAAGTTATTATTATAGAAAATGGAAGTCTTGCCCAAGTGAGGAAAATAAAAGGAGCAACAGCTTGCACAAAGGTAACGCAAATGCAAAAAAGCATTTTGAAGAGCATATCACGAACAATAGCAAGGCCAACAATAAAGAATTCTTTAAATATATCAGAAGCAGGAAACCAGCTAGGGAAGCAGTTGGACCGTTGGATGACAACACAGTTAAGGGAGGACTAAAGGAAGACAGGGAGATTGCAAAGAAGCAGAAAAAATTCTTCGCATCTGCGTTCCCTGCAGAAGATACAGGCCAGTTGCCTGTGCCTGAATTGATGGTTTCAGGAAGGGTGACTGAGGAACTGGGGCAAATAGTGGTGACGAAGTTCTCAACCTTGTTGACAAATTAAATTAGTCTCCAGGCCCAGATGGTATCCATCCTGGAGTTCTCAAAAAACTCAAATAGGAAATTGCGGACCTTCTAACCAAAATATGCAACGTATCCCTAAGCTCAGCCTCTGTACCAGAGGACTGGAGGATGGCCAACGTGACACCAATTTTTAAAAAGGGTTCCGGGGCATCTGGGAAATTACAGTCTGGTTAGTTTAATATCTGTTCCAGGTAAATTAGTTGAAAGCTTTAATAAAGATAAAATTAGTAAGCATATAGAAGGACAAGCCCCACTGAAAAACAATCAACATGACATCTGCAAACATAAGTCTTGTCTCACTAATCTTTTAGAGTTTATTTGTTTTTATTGCTTTTAAAGATTTTACTGGTATTGGTTTGTTAATGGCTTAATACATTTTAACTGTGTGAATTATTTATTGTTTATACTGTTTAAATTGATTTTATCTGTACACTGCCCTGAGATCTCAATGATATTAGGAGGGATACAAATGTTTTAATAAATTCATTAATCCCACTAACTGCGGATTCCACCTCTAAGGGACTCACACCAGCGATTTAGTGCACTCTCGCCATGCCTGGTGTTTGGATTTGCAGCACGGTACTCACATGATGCCGTGCTTGTTCGGATGACACCCTGCCTCTTCCCCAGCCTTTTCCATCTTTTCCTAGAACGCTAAAAGTCTGGATTACTTTCCCTAAGCGCATTTAATGCGCCCTTAAGCCTCCATGTAGTTTTAAAAGAATTGGGTGTGTGTGCTGCGACGGTAGTCTTGCTGTTGGCTTGAATGGATTACATCAGGTCCTCCTGGCAGGGAAAAGCGATCTCTCCCAGCAGCCGGCTCCAAGCCACAATCTAAAATCCAAACCTTGCATCCCAGGCTCCAAAGCTTTTTTTTTTAAATCATACAATGCCCAAATCTCTGCAGAGACAGGATTGAACTCCCTCGATGCTCCCAAAGAGCCAGACTAAAGGGTTGTTCCATTTTTGCCCTGCAGAAAGGTGGTCTGGTTGAAGCGCTCATCTGCCAGGACCTGACAGCAGGGAGAAAGAGAAGGGGAGGGGCGGAGTGGAGTGGAGTGGAAGAGCGAAGGAGCGAAAGAGCAGCTAACCAGGTGAACAGGATCATAAGCTTGATGTGCCTATGCATCAGAGGTAAAAAATGAGGCAAATTAGGGGGGAAATTAGGTGTGATGGAGCTTGTAGTCGTCCAGTCTATAGGGGCTACATAGACTCTCATCATCGTCCCCATAGCCATGCCCCCAAGAAGTGCCCCCAAATGCAGGCGTTTCTGTGGATCTAGGCCAGCCAGCCAGTTCTGGCCCTTTCCATCTCCATCTAGAAGCAAGTCTTTTGTAAAGCCAGTGGGTCATCATTGCCCCTTGAAGACGCCCCAAAAGACTTTGCGTTGCAACACACAACAGTATATTGTTGCTGGGGAAATTCACCCCCTCTCCCACCGATCCCCCCCAGCTATTGTAGGGGATTGCAGCCAAGCTCAGAGGGAACAGAGAATTCTGAGCAGGCTGGCAGGTGATAGGAGCATCCCTGCTAATAAAAAGGTGCCCGGGCTGCGTTCCTGTTGTGGCTACACCCCATACAAGGAGAGTGAGCTGTGGAAAGAGTAGGTGCTGCAGCCAGGCCAGGCTGAGGTTTCCCTCTGCACTTTCTGTCTCTCCCTAGTCACTACCCAAGAGGATCACTCGATGCCCATGTACTGTGACGAGAACACCTATCCGCTTCCGGACGTGCCCTTCCGCACGGAGCTGGACTCCTCTCAGAAGGCCCTCAAGGAGAAAGAGAAAGGATCGTGGCTGCAGCTGAGCAACGAGGAGAAGGTGGCCTGTACGTAGCAGCAAAGCCACCCCCTTGGGGATGGGGCTGTAACTCCATCGGGGCTGGGTGGAATCTGGGGACATCCTGCCGGGCTGGGTGGACTACGTAGGGTGGCCCTATGAGAAGGAGGACAGGGCTCCTGTATCCTTAACAGATGTCTGAAAAGGGGATTTCGGCAGGTATCATTTGTAGGCCTGAAGCACCTGGTGAAATTCCTTCTTCATCACAACAGTTAAAGCTGCAGGAGCCCTGCCTAGCTTGACCAGATACAAAAGAGGGGAGGGCTCCTGCAGCTTTAACTATTGTGATGAAGAGGGAATTTCACCAGGTGCTGCATGCCTACAAATGACACCTACTGAAATTCCCCTTTCTATGCAACTGTTAAAGATAAAGGAGCCCTGTCCTTGTTTCCACATGGTCACCCTAGGATTACATAACCAACCCAAAGGCAGTCACTTTGGGGGTAATATGTCTAGGGGCACCAAGGAAGCAATCCTCATCAGGCAGGCAAGGTGGCAAGGGGGATTAGACAACCTTCCCCAATTGGTACCTTCCAGATGTGTTGGACTACAACTGGCTGGGGCATGCTGGGAGTTGTAGTCCAGCCCATCTGGAAGGTCAGCAGGTTGGTGCAGGACAGGAGAGAGTCAACCAAAGAGGCCTACACTCTGGGGCGAGGGGCAGCGGGCTGGCAAAGAGGGAAAGATGGAGCTAACATGGACCAGGGAAGTCCTTGCTAAAGTAATGGGTCTTAAAGAAGAAGTTAGAGGAAACGGGTCAGGGGGATTGACTCACCACGGTGCGTGGCAGTGATGGCGGTGGTAGAGCTGTTTGAGGATTATGGAGCATTTATACCACCCTCTGGTGCAACCAACCACACTTAGAATACGGTGTGCAGTTTTGGTCACTGCACCTACAAAAAGATATCGTAGCTTTACAAAAGAAGGGCAGAAAAGGGCCACTCAAATGATCAAGGGGCTGGAGCATCTCCCCCTATGAGGGAAGGGTTACAACAGCTGGGACTGTTCAGCTTGGGGAAAAGGAGGCCGAGGGGAGGTGTACAAGATTATGGCTGCTGTGCAGAATGTTGATAGGGAGACATCTTTTTCCTGCTCCCGTGATACAATAGGCCCATTGAAATGAATGGGATTAAAGTTAATCATGACTGACTTCCGTCTCAGACGTTTGAATGTGTCTGTTCTAAATAGGACTAGCATTACATACAACCCTAATAGCCACTGAGCCTTCAGGCTCATTACAGAGCCAGCCTTCTCCAACCTAGCCCTTGCCAGATGTGTTGGACTACAACTCCCATCATACCCAGCCAGCGTGGCCATGGGGCTTATGGAAGTTGTTGTCCAACACATCTTGTGGGCACCCGGTTAAGGAAGGCTGCTCTAGACCATTGCTTGCAAGTGAGGCCTTGAAGACAACCCAAGGTGGCAGCCACAGTTTCCATGGCAAGGAGCACGCTTAGGGTGACCCTATGGAAAGGAGGACAGGGCTCCTGTATCTTTAACAGTTGTATCGAAAAGGGAATTACGGCAGGTGTCATTTATATGCATGCAGCACCTGGTGAAATCCCCTCTTCATCACAACAGTTAAAGCTGCAGGAGCCTTGCCCTCTTGACCAGATACAGAAGAAGTCAGGGCCCCCCGCTCCCAAATCTGGAATCAGCCACACCGATATCTGCTCCTCTGGACTGTGGTTGCATAGAAATAGGGTGACCATATTTGGGAAACCAAAAAAGAGGACACCCTGTGGAGGGGGGTGGGAAAGCATGTCATCCCCCCCTGCCACCTTAAAGGCCTCAATTGGAGAAGATGAGGGGGAAATGTGTCATTCCTGCCCCCCGCTGCTTCAATTGGGGTCTTTTCTATAATGTCCGGGAATGACATGCTTTCCTCTTTAAGACCCTGATTGGAGCACCAGGGGGGAAATGATGCACCTCCAGAAAGCACGTCATCCCCCCTTCCCCGCCAATGGTGGCCTTAAAGGGGAAACCGTGTCTTTCCAGGACATTATAGAAAATTACAGAAAATTCCCCCAGACACCCAGGATAGAACAAAAACCAGGACAAATCCGGGGAAATCCTGACAGTTGGTCACCCTACATAGAAGACCTTTGAGTGGTTGACCTGTCATGTGTGAATCTGCCCAAGGCTGGGGACAGGAAAGCCTTCAGAGGAGAGGTGCTTGATGGGAATCCTGATGCTGCCCTTGCCTTGCAGTGTACCGATTGAAGTTCAACAACACCTTCGCGGAGATCAACAAACCGAGCAACGAATGGAAGACTGTGATGGGAGGCATCTTCTTTTGCTTGGGCTTCGCAGGAATCGTCATCTGGGCGCTACGGGTCTTTGGTATGGAAATGGGAAAAGGAGGGGACGGTTGCATTGGGGATGAGCATCCTAGCTTGGGGGTGGAGCTCTTGTGCCTCCCACGGCCACATGGTGGGCAGAAATACAACGGGAGTTCCTTTCCCCAGGTGCTCCATTGCTATGCCAAAGGTGCATGCTTCACCTGTGGAATTGCTTTCTCTCACACCACTGTTAAACTAGGGCTGCAGGAGCTCATGCCCGGGGACCCAACCCAGCCTGCCGGGGTTTTTCAGGTAGCCCCGCCCCTTTCCCTGCCTCCCCCTCCCCCCAACCACCCATCATTTGTTGGTTTCCCAGTTTTCATGCAGCTTTATCCACATTCTAAAAGGTTGAAATGTCTCTCTTACGTAGAGTGACCTTATGGAAAGGAGGACAGGGCTCCTCTATCTTTAACAGTCGTATAGAAGAGGGAATTTCAGCAGGTGTCATTTGTATGCATGCAGCACCTGGGGAAAACCCCTCTTTGTCACAACAGTTAAAGCTGCAGGAGCCCTGCCTAGCGTGACCAGATACAACAGAGGGCAGGGCTCCTGGAGCTTTAACTGTTGTGATGAAGAGGGAATTTCACCAGGTGCTGCATGTCTGCAAATAACACCTACTGAAATTCCCTTTTCTATGCAACTGTTAAAGGAGCCCTGTCCCCTGGATGGCACTTGGTTAAGGGAGGCTGGTTGAAGCTTTGCATCCGCTGCTCAGAAATGGTTGGTCTAAACATCCATTCCAAAGCCGACGTTTTTGCCTGGTTCCGGCGCCGCTGTGCCGGGAGGCATTTTCCAGCAGAGGGCGCACGTGCTTCTCCTGACCCCCAGCCACCCAACCCCAGTTCAGGCCTCCCTGCCCACAGCTGATGTTCCTGGACCTTTGGGGAGTAAACAACCCGCAGCCAGTCATGTCCGCTTGCACTCCTGAACGCCGGGATGGGGAGGAACAAAGGGGCCGCTGTTTTGCTCACCCTGGTCCGATGCCCATGGAGCTGTTTTCTTGGATTTGCAATAACAGCCCATCTGCCAAGCAAGGGGCGTGGAGGGAGGGTTGAGCTGTGGAAGGAGGAGAAAGGCCCAGCTCCATTCCCTGGCTTTGCAGAGAGAAGAGCTCCGGGCCTTTCTCTTCAGGGGACCCACGTGGTGCTTAGAAAATCCAGAGGGGCTCTTGGGGCCACTTTACGCCCACCCCCTTTCTGCACGGGAAGAGCACAAACAATCACTGAGAAACTCTATGGACCCTTTCTCAGTTTGCCCGATACACGAGGGTTGCAGAATTCTGTTGGTGCAGAATTTGGTTCGCCTGGGTGCAGGATTGTAATCCAGTGAAGGACGCCAAAGAAGCGAAGGACGGCCCTGGCGCCGGTCAGGGACCACCGTGATTCTGCAGGCTGCGGTTGTCCTGCAGAGTTCTAGGAACCCGGGCTGCCAGTTCTGACCAAAGCGATCTTAGTAAATTAATCACATGAGGTTTGGTTGATTAATCAGTTGATTGAATGGGAACAGGAGTGGAAAGGTGCAAAAACAACAAGCAGGCTTATTTGGCATTGAGATTATGTGTACACAGGCTGCAGCAGGGCGTCAACGTAGGACAGCCATCCACAACATGGTACCCTGCCAATGGAGACCTTTCCAAACAAGAGACACCGCGGATTGAACCCGGGACCTTCTACATGCCAAGAGTCTGCTGCAGTGGCCCCCGTAGGGTGGTACATCCACAAGACCCCTCCCTTATTCTCTGCACTCATTAGCCCAGGATAAGTCCCATTGCCTGATTTTGAACTCACAGCCCCACATGCAGGTTAGGATTCCAACATGTACCACAGCATCCTCCCTCAAACTGGTGCCCTGTAAAGGTGTTGGGCTACACTTCTGGCTGGGGGATGTTGGGACTTGCAATCCAAACTGTCTGGAGGGTGCCAGGTTGGAGAAGGTTGGTCCAGAGGGTGCAAACTCGAAGCGATCACATGCAGATTCTGCATCGGGCCTGTTTAGCAACAACCCAGTGAGTTAATATACCCGGGGAAAGGGTAGTTTTCCACCAAACCTTTCACTCCAGTCTTGCTATGAGGTGTGTGTGTGTGTGTGATAGCAGTGAGGGTCTAATTTTACCATTGGTTAACCATGGTACTTTCTTTCAAGGGCCTTAGATCGAGGTTCTGGCTTCCCAACTGTCTTTTGAGAAATGCCTGTCAGAAAAAGTGTGGTTTGCCCAGGGCTGCACTGTGAGATTCATGGCTGGGGGTGAGGGGGCTTTCCCACCTCCAATCTGCGATAGTCATTCTAAGGAGGAGTGTGCGCGGTGACTCTCGTACAGTGTTGCCTCGATTCCTGACAGCTGAGACACGTTTCCCACACACCCCAAATCAAAATGAGGCACATTTCACCCCCCAGCCCCCAAGTTGACGTTTAGAATGTCAAAGGGCAAGAATTGTCTGCCATCAGAGAAGACCCTGCTGGGAGTTTGGAACCATCATGATTGTCTTCCCAGCATGAGGCGAGGTGGGGAGTCCGGAGCCCTGACAACTCATTCAGAGATCCAATGGGAAACCTCCTGGGAAGGCATGTGATTTGGCTGCCTTTCTACTTCGGGAGCAATTGAAAGATCCAAATTATCCCAGATGCAGAAGGCCAGTTCCCCCACCCTGACGCCCTCCAGATGTGTTGGAATATGAGTTGTAGTCCAACACACCTGGAGGGAGTCAGGTTGGGGAAAGCTGCAGTAGGACCACCTGGCTGCTGCCTAGAACAGGAAGGAATCCAGGGCAGAGCAGCAAGTCATGCAGAAACGGAGCAAAGCCACCTCCTCCATAGAAGGGAACTTTGGGCTCATGTTGAACTTTTCATGGCCCGCGGACATCCCCTGGTCCACTGTTACTGTCGCCAGCATTTGCTACTATGAAGGGGAGCATGCAAACAACCGCCATTGCTGTTCCATAACCACCCTGGGCGGGAGAACCCCGGTGGCAAAAAGGCATCCAAGAAGCCACACGCCGCGGTTGGTGTCTCCCCACGCCCGGACGGCATAGGGCAGCCTTGCTGACGCCCCACTCTCTTCCAGCGCCCCAGCTCACTTGCCCTCTCTCTGTTGTGCCCGCAGTGTATCCCCCGAAGCCGCACACCATGGAGGAAGAGTGGAAGGCCCAGCAACTCCAGCGGATGCTGGACCTGCGCATCAGCCCTGTGCAGGGCTTCTCTGCCAAGTGGGATTACGACAAGAACGAGTGGAAGAAGTAGAAGCCAGCGGGAGGAGTCAGGCACAGGCAGCCCCTGACCTGGGGCCCCATCCTGACTGTGCTCCCACGGCAGAATGGGAGGCCTGGAGGGCGGCAGCCGGGATCCTACCCCAACCCCCCCATCCCTCCACCCCCCATCCCTGCGAACTCTCCTACCCACTCCATGTCTCCCCGTTCGGGCCCTCTTCCCCTGGCTGAAGCCTTCTCGGGGTACCCAGTGTGCCTTTGCCTGCATCTCACCTCCCTGGTATGGTAGGAAGAGGGGTCACGCGTGCCCAGCAGGCGGCTGCATTCCACGGCAGAGGATGGCTTTAGGCCCAAGCCCTTTGCGTGGCCTTTCCTCAGAACCCCTTCGAAGTGTCCCGACCTTTTTCCGCACACAATAAAACACTATACTGAGCTCAGGCAGTCGTGTTGCATCTCTGGAGTTGCCAGAGGGGAGAGGACAGGTAGCCGTCCAGGATTCTGCCATGTGCCTCACCAGGCACCTCCTTCCACAGACATACCCGCAGCTGCCTCATGCCGGTTCAGACTATGGGTCCATCTAGTCCAGTTGTGTTGGTCCGCTCCACCTGGTGGTGCCTCTTCTGCCTCTCGGCTCTGCTACTGGAAAACCTTCTAGGACCAAGGAGCCCAGGTCCAAAAACTGCTCTCTGGACATCCCCAGATAGCCCCTTCCCCTGGTGATCTTCCAACTTTTGCATCCCTCTCCCAATTCTGAAAGGGTGAAATGCCTCTCCTGCAGCTTGCTTGTTGGCAATAGGAGATTTAAGCTACAATATATGGTATGGGTATGTTTTGCATGTTTGGCCCCACCCCTTTCACCTCCAGCTCCGCCTCCTTTGCCCTCCCCAACTAGAATGCAGCCCTGAGCACTTCTCCTGGAATGGAATTTGGCCCTCAGGTTGGTTCCCCACCCATCCTAGGATCTTAGCACCAGGAGGCCCCTGAGATGGCTTGCGCCTAGGTGTGGAAATCAGGTGCCCTTTTCCTCAGCTATGGGCCCTCCTCAATATATTTAAGCTGTGTACATGGGCTGAGGCTTGAACTCGCACCGGTCAGTTTCTGAGGCTGCACTCCTGACTATGCAGGCGAAAGGCTCTCTTTGGCAGCCTGAGCAGGATTACACAGCGCAATCTCCCCGTAAGAGCACTAGGGGCAGGCCAAAGCCCGGGTAGACCAGAAGGCCCTGAAGCGGCATGCGGTTTCTCCGACTGTAGCAGGTCTGATGCCCCAGGCAACTTTCCTAAATGGAAACATCCTGCTCAACATCCAGTAGGCCGAGGCAGGCAGTCCCCTGAATGCAGAGGCAGCGGAGGCTGGTGGCTGTGATGTCAGTGGGGATGTGAATCCGCTCCGGGTTTCAGTCAGAACTCTAAAGGAGCTCTCCTTTAGAGTTCTGACTGAAACCTGGAGAGGATCCACCGCCACGCTGACAGCGGATTCATCAGCCTCCACTGCATCAAATGGCGAGGGGGTATGGCCATCTAATTGGCAGTCATTAGATCTGGATTGGGCTCCCAAGAGGTCAAGATTTGGCTCATGGCCTGAGATTGCCCTGTCCTTGTCTACTGCATTTTCAAAAGCCTCAATGCTGGTCCACTCCCTTCACAGGACTTCCTCCCCTTTTAAGCCTTTGCGGCCACCTCTGCTGTCTTCCAGGTGCTTCGCACCTGGGAGAGCTTTTTTGTAGAGTTCTGACTGAAACCCAGAGCGGATTCACTGCCCCGCTGACCTCGGAGCCAACAGCCCCCACTGCATCAAGGTTGCACGGAGCTGTCACGTGGCATGCCCGCCGTGTGTTCCTGGTATGCTCCTCTTGAGCTGGTTTTGACCAGTGCGGCTGCTCCAATTTCCTTCCACACTGCTGCTTCAGCGTCGGCTTTTTATCTTTCTTTAAATAATAATTTAAAAAGCCCTCCTACAGGCAAAAACAGGCTTGAATGTGGGTAGTTCGTGTCGGCTGAACAGGGATCGGGGACGACGACTGAAGAGCTCAGCTGAGAGGATGTCAAGGATCAAAGATGACGTGACTCAAACACCACAGTTTTATTAGAAGAACTCAACTTCCACCTTCAAATCAACTCCTTTTTTTCTAATACGGGGGTCGGTGTGGGGCCTGAACACAAACGGACGGGCAGGTGAGTCTGCAGGTCTGGCAGCCACACGCCAGAGGGGGCGAGGTGGACTGCCACGGCGTGGGGGCCGCCGGCCCTCCCGGTCTGGTCCCCAGTGCATTCCATTCTCATGCGCTGGGGCTGGTTTGTGAAAATGAGGTTAACTGGGATGGCGAGGGCGGGCGGGCGGGCGGGGGGGAGAGAAGAGCACAGCCAACACACATAAATACAGACATACAGTTAACAAAAATAGTATTATCGTATTCACAACTGAATAAAAACTACTCTCCGATATATACAGCTGAGCCTGTACAGGGAAGGGAGGGGGCAGGCAAGCTGCAAGAGCCCCCCCTGAGCCATCAATAGGACAGGGAGGCATTCTGAGGTTGTGTCATAAGCCGAACCAGCGGGGGGGGGGGGGGTTTGAAGTGGCATCACTTGCTGGGGAGGGGCCCAAGTGCTTGGGCAGGGCGTTTCGGGCTGGAGCCAGAGACAGGAGCAGGGGGAGGAGGCGCTGATAGTGCCGTTACGGTTGGGAGAGAGGGGGAATGTGGTACAGAGCTGGGGCCCGCCGCCTGCCCCCCCTCCCCGGGACGATGCCTGGCTCATTCCAAACAGGTGTGGCCCACCCCTCCACAAGGAAGCCCCCCGTTCCCTTGGCTGCTGCAGAGACCAAGGGAGGCGCAGCTGGGCCTGTCCTCACCTCGAAGGAGCGTCTCTTCCTCTCTGTGTGTCTCTCTCTGCCCCCACCGCCTCCCCACCCCCCCAGCCAAAGGAGAGCTGTTCTCAGCCCATCAGCGGCGGGTCCTGTAGAAATGGCCTCTGACCAGAGCAGCCTTCGAATGCCCCCACCCCACCCCACCGCCCGGACCACGTGGTCCACACTGCCATGGCAACCACTAGACAAGGCTGGCAATTATTGTAAAGCACCGAGGTGGCACCGTCAGGCAAGGGCTGGCCTTGCGTCTGGGGCTGCCCTACATCTGGCAATCCTGCTTCCCCCCCACCCCTTCCAAGAAGGCCCACGCCTGTTTCACCCCGCTTGGAAGACATTGCCCCCAAACCTCTCATTTCTCCGCTAATCCTACCACCCACAGAGAGAACAATTGCAGCACCCCACACCATGTGTGTGTTGGCAGCAGGAGGGGGCCGTTTCTGCCACCCACCTGCCCCTGCAGAGTCCCGGGAAAGCACAGGCACGGGTCCGTGCGTGCAGCCGCGCGCCCCTCTTCCTCCCCCGGCGCTCTGTGCTGCCCGGCCCAGCTCATGCTGTTGATTTTTGCTCTTACTGGAAGTTCCTTGGGCAGCCGCCACGGAGCATCCCCAGAGGGCCAGCATTGCAATTAGCAGCTGATCGTAAACACCTTCCAGAGGCCGCTCCGCATAGCAGGCTCTCCCCTCCCTCTCGGCAGCCCCGATGCTCACTCCCCACCTTGCGCCTGCTCCTGTTTGCAATGCGCAGAGGATGGGGAACGGCAGCGGCCCCGCCTCATCCGAGAGATCGCCCGTCCTCTGGCACGGGACCCCGGGTGGCTCCTAATGCCCAGCAGGCCACCGCGGCCTCTGTTTCAAGAGGGGTGGGGGGAAAGGGGAGCTCTCCTCGACTCCTCCCAGGACACTTTGGGGCTCTCCTCTGTTCCCTGCATCTGCTAGGCCTGGTGGATGATGCCTGCTGGCCTCAGACGCCCTGCGGCTCCCTCACCGTGCTTTAATGCTTCCTCGCCGCGCCCGAATGCCCACAAATCCAGGTACAGCTTTGTTTTGGAACCGGGTGGTATTCTCGTGCACTAGGGGCATAAGGAAGCACGGTGGTTGAGGCTGGGAGACCCAGGGGGCTTAGAAGGAGCAGAGGAAAGGGGGCAAAGGTTATGTGGGGAGGAGAAGGAAGGGGCCAGGCAGAGGCCTGGTGGGATGCAGAGACTCAGGCTGAGCAGGTTCGAGAGCCTTCTGTGCAGGGAGCAGAAGCCCAAAGGGAGTATTCAGGGCAGCAACCTTTGCGGCCAAGAGCTACTTCCCACGGAGAGAGGACACCCACCGCCCTCCCGCCCCTGGGGCTTGATCGGCATGAGGCACTGCATGGTCCATTCAAAGTTGGGTCCATGAAGGAGACCCGTGGAAATGACCTCAAAAGGAGCAGACGAGAAACCCAGGCCGGCATTTGGACCCCTCCCGGGACAGGACTACCCAAAGGGCGAGCAAGCGCTCGGGTGGGGAAAGAGTCGCTCAGGCAAGCTCCATGCTCCGATTGCCCCCTTTCAGGACTGCCTGGTCCTTCACCCTACCTCTGCCCCGTTGAAAGGAGGGACTTCTGGGAAGGCGACTCTTTCCCCTGCTACCACTACACTCGGCAATGGGCTGCAAAGTCCTTATTGGTCACAGGAGGTGGGCCTCCATGCCTAGGAGAGCCTCATGCAGGGATACACAGAATACGTCTCTATTCACCTCAAGTGGTGAGCCCAGAAGACACAGCGCAGGGCTGGGGGGTGCGTTTCCTCACTTACGTAAATCCCCTGCAGCCATGGCTCCGCAACCCACCCACCGGCCCGCCCAAGGGCCGGGCCTGTCTCAGAGGGCTTGGAAAGGACAGCCAAACCAAACACCAGGATTGTGAGTCAGCATGGTAGAAAGGAGCAGGGCATGCCTGCCCTGGGGGAGGAGTGGGGATTGGAGGCACAGCACCCAAAGGTGGGGGGGGGCACTGGGAGGGGAGCAGTCCCTACCGATGGAACAGGGACCTTGGGCTGGAGGTGTCTGCGGAGTAGGAGGCGCCAGAAAGAGGTCTGTGAGTTGCTTGGGGGGCGGGGGAAGAGAGCGGGGGGCGGAGGGGGGAGGGGGGTTTGCAATGCAGAGGCCCCGTTGCCCGCCCCCTGGAATGATCACAAGGCTGAAGAGCAGAACACGGCGCGTGCGCGTCTCTGGGCCCCGGTGGCAGAGGGCTGGCAGAGACGAGTGCGAAGTCAGTCTCTGGCTATTTGCGGCTCAGCAGGGAGCCTAGGAGGACGACTCCAGCCACGGTGGCCCCCGTCAGCAGCCACTTGTTGAAGCGCTCCTGCCCTTTCCTGCTCTTGGCGGCCGCGTCGTTCCCGTAGAGATCCACAAACCGCTCCTGAAACAAAGAAAAACAGAGAAAGGAAGGTGAGATGTGAAGCACAGGACGGGGGTAGAAAAAGTTCCACTGGCGCTGAAGATGGGGGCGGCGGTGGCATGTGGATGGAGCCCACCACAAACAAGACCCTGCTTTTACTGGACTGACTCCTACTTGGGTGCAGCCAACAGCCTAAACGTGGTCACTGGAACGGTATGAAATTTGCAGCAAACCCGCCCCAAGCAGCAGGCAAGAGTCTGTGGCTTAGACGCCTTAGAACAGTCTTCCCAAACTGGTGCCCTCCAGATGTGTTGGACTACGACTCCCAGCATGCCCCAGCCAGCCATGGACTGGCTGGAAACACCTTGGCCCCTCCCGCATGCCCTAATTTGCAAATGACCTCACCTATTGCAGTTAATTGTGCAGAAATGTCAGGCGCCTATAAAAAGCCATGCATATAAATAGCCTTCCTAGTCCTGGTTCTATGGTGGTCAAATACTTAAAATCTGGGTTATCCACGCATCATTTTTAATTTAAAATCTCAGTTTCTGCTTCAGTGCATGTTAGAAGTAAACAAGAGGATCGTGACGAGCGTTTCTCCAGGCGTCTGGAATGCTGCCTATCAAGACAGGGCCAAACTGCATTCCATGCGTCCGTGACCTGACGGCGCAACTAAGTATTTTGGAGCAACTCCGCTTGCTTTTTAAAGTTTCTAGTCCTGGCGCCTGCAGGAATACATTTGGAAATCGTGGCCAGCGCCTGGAGAAATGTCAAAAGCCAGCAGGAGATCGATCGGGGCGTGTTCTGGTGGTTGGGGTCTGGGTGAAGAGGACACAGCGCACGGAATAAGCCCCTTGTCGCTTCCCAAGACCGGGAGCGGCAAATAACGAGAAGCAAATATGTGAACATGCACTTCGCCCAGTTTAGTTAGGCTGCAGGGACTGGATTTTGCTCCTCCGCCCTGTGCGCCACGGCCCTTTTCCTGAAGACCTGGGTGGTCTCTCCAGCAAGGCCATTCCAGGGGAAGCTGCTTACTGAGTAACGCCTGCCAATACTTTGGGATCTGCGCTGCAGAAGGCGGCTGCTGGATGGGGATCGATGGAGAAGCAACACGAGGCAGTTTCTTAGCAATATCTCGGAATAGATGCTTTTAGTGCTGACATTGTCTATCTCTATGGGTGCCTTATGCCCTGTCATTGAGGAAGGAAATGACTTGGGAGTTTTGTTCTGTGTTTCGGAGCGGCCTGGTAGGCAGGCTTGGGAGTGTTTGAAGGGAACAAACCGCCGCCCTGTCTGGCCCGCTGCACAAAGCACAGAATCCACGATTCTCCAGCCTTGGATCAATTTAGGGTCTTTCACACATGAACACAGGAATTGCGTCACCCGTTCCCCGGGCCCTAGGGGACACTCTCGCAAGGAGGATCATACCCACAGGGAAAGGACATGGCAGGGGAGGACGGAAATAATTAGGGGTGTGCACTGGATCAGGTCTGATCCACGATCTGGATCCGATCCAGGGGAAATCGGATACAATTATCTGATTTCCGATCTCACCGCTGGATCATTCGATCCAATCCGATCTGATCCGGAAAGGTCCTGATCCAGATTGGATGGATTGGAGGATCGGCGGGCGCCCGCCGATGAAAACGGACAACGGGGGCAGGGGGCTTACCTTCCGGAGATGTCCGCTCCCATCCGCTGCTGGTCGCTACTGCGAGCAGGCTTCGCGGCCTGCCCCTAGGTAGCGCGCCAGGTGATGACATCACCTGGCGTGCTACTCAGGAACAGGCCGTGAAGCCTACCAGTGGTGGACGGGAGCGGACGGCCACGGAAAGTAAGCAGGGGGAGGGGGCTTACCCCCCTGGGGCTGTCCGCTTCCGCCCGCGGGCGCCAGCGGATGGAAGCGGACGGCCCCGGGGGGGGGGTAAGGAGCGCAGGGGAGGGGGCTTGCCTGCCGGGGCCGTCTACAGCGGACGGCCCCGGGGGGGAGGAGGGAGTCAGGCCCCCCCTCACCCACCCGCCGCCATTTTTTCCTCATAGACTTGCATTGGGGGAAAGCTTTCTTTCCCCCAATGCAAGTCTATGGGGGGGGGGGGGAATGGTGGCCGATCCAAAAATCGGATGTCCGATTTTTGGATCGGGAATGGACCTGATCCGGTCCAGGGGGCCTCTGATTTTGTCCGATCTGATCCGATCCGGGCCAAAATTGGAGGTCCCGATCCGGGTCCCGATCCGATCCAGGGGGGTCCGTGCACACCCCTAGAAATAATAGTTTTCTGCTTTGTCACTGGTGGAAATAATAATTTAGCAATTATATATAGTTCCTTTCAAGTGTTCAAAGTGCTTCCCATGCCTTGCGTCCCGGTGACATTACAACTGCCCTGCAAGGTTAGCCAGTGTTATTATACCTGTGCTGGGGAAGGAGGGGGGGCTGAGGTGGAGAGATGAGTAGCGTGGCTAAAGCTATCTAGTGAGTTCAAGGCTCAAGTGAGATTTGAATGGGGGATCTCCTGCCCTGCATCTGTTTTCTCAGCCTAGGTTGCAATTTTCCTCCTGGACTCCCTGCCTCTTAGCCCCCTTCCTCCCAAACCTCTTTTAAGTCCGCAAAGCGCCTGTGTAAGGTTTAACCTCAGTCACAATTTTCCCTTCCCTCACAGAAGCTGGACCGCAGACATCCCAGCAGCTTCGGCATCCAGGATATTTGGAATGTGAACGTTCCGTGCCATCCCACCAGCTCAGCCAATCAGCACCTCAGGCATCACCGCAAGCATAATACAATCAAGGCTCTGTACGTGAAACAACGCGCGCAACATATTTATTGCAAAAACTAGCCGCACGGTTGAATTTTATTTCAGTACATACTCCGAGACGCACACGCTGTCTGGGAAAGCAGCGCAAGGCCAAGGCTCTGCTTTGCAGGGCAGATGACGCAGCTACCGAGAGAAGACAGGAAGGCTGCAGGCACTTGGAACACAAGACCCATCACGAGTGGGGCCGGTGGGAGGAAAGGGCCCTGGCTCGAGGCGCACCACGAGGCCTGGACTCGTTGAAAGCTGCTTCATCATGAGGCGGCAGGGAGGAGAAAGTGGCACGTTGTTCTGGCCCGCTTGCTGAGGCTGCCCCAAGCCAAACACCACATGATCTCAGGCATAAGGTCAGTCATGCCACCCTTCCCGTGGGCCCAACGGCTGCCCCAGAAGTTCAGAAAGGCTCAACGAGGGCTGGCGGAGGCCCGCCTGCTCCCAAGTATTTATTTTATTATTGCATTTATATCCCGCCTTTCTTCCTCTGAGGAACCCAAGGCGGCGTACATAACCCTCCTCCTCCTCCTCTCCATTTTATCCTCACAACAACAACCCAGTGAGGTAGGCTGGGCTGAGAGACTGTGACTGGCCCAAAGTCACCCAGTGGGTTTCCATGGCCGAGCGGGGGCAAGAACCCGGATCTCCCAACTCCCAGTCTAACACTCTAGCCACTACACCGCACTGTGATGCTATGGGACATGAGTCACTGCTCCGGGCACACGTCTCTTGAGCTTTTTGCTCAGTACTATCGGCTTACCCCTTTGGAAAGAGTGGTAGGGTGAGAAGCAGGCACCACTCTACAAGTGCCAGGCCATTTACCACGAGGATTCCTGGCCTCCCCTTGATCAAGACCTCCCTTGGCCTCCTCCTCCTCCTCCTCCTCCTCCTCCAGGCTTTCTGCTTTTCTGCCGCTGTCCTGCAAGCCTCTCCAACTAGGCAAAATCGTTTTCCTGAGGGTAAGGCCCAAGCTGCAGTCCCGTACCCAAACGCTGAGGCTGGAGCAACCCCGAGAAGATCAGGCCCATGACCTCATCGACTGCGGATACAGAAGTTCTGCTAACACAGCCCAAAATAGCCCAGGCCGGGCCCTGCCCCCAGCCTCCACCTCCGGCCTACAATCAGAACATCTCATGCCTGCCTCGTTAGTAGCTTGTGATCATTTACAGCCCCCAAGATCCTGCTCAGCAGGGAGCCGTCGCCCACCCCCTCCTAGCAGGGGATGTGTATTGCATCCAAGTTCAGCAAACCAGCCAAAACGAGAGCAGAGGATGATCCTCCATCAGTTCAGTCTGACAGGGAGAACAAAGGGACGCCACCATCTCTGGGGCTTTGGCCAGCCTTGGGAAGGCTTCCCAGGGCAGCGTTCCGGGGACCAGGGAGACGTCGCCTGGGTCACTCTCCTTGGTTTTTGCTCAATAAGGCAATAGACCAACCAGGTTCCCAGCCCAACATGTTTCAATGCCAGCCTTGGAACAGGTCAAGCCAGGGAATAAATGACCCATGTCTCTTAGAACATGCACAGAGTGCATCCTCCTCACCTTCAAATAACACACAGCCAGCATTCAAACATCTGAGTTTCAGGGCAAAGGATAGGATTTCCAGACAGGAGAGATTAACCACCACCCAGCCTCACCTTGCAAATGAGAGACGATCAAGCAGCCCAGAACAGGGCCTAGAGGGGTGAGGGAACACCTTCTCCCCCTTTGAGATCAGCTGATGGGGCCCTCGTCCATGCCTCTCCCCATCGTTTGGGAAGTGACACTCCTTAAGGCTAGTTGGGGGGGGGGTGTTTTTCTGCGATAGCCCCACTTCTACAGAATTCCTGGCCCAGCAAAAGAGACCTGCCCAACTCCAGCTGTTATTCATTTTCGGAAAGCATCACCTTTTTATTCTCCCAGTATTTTAACAGCTAAATTAACCCAATTTTAACCCTTGCTGTTTTGAATTTGCATTTTAATCTGTATTAATCTCTGCTGCTTGGTTTTATCCTGGTTGTGTTTTCTATGTTGTTTGTTATTTTGTATTTTTAGATTGTGGTTTGTTTTAGATTTCTTAAAATGATTTCAAGGTTTTAATTTCTGTGAACCGCCCAGAGAGCTTCGGCTATGGGGCGGTATAAAAATTCAATTAAATAAATAAATAAATAAATAAAATAATTGATGGACAGCTGGCTATTTAACAACTGGCAAAAGCGGCTGCGGATTTAAGCTGTTGCTGATCCAACTGCATTTTATGCTGTTTTGTTTTTAAGTCTTTTCTAAGCTGCTGGGGACACGGTCCCATGAATTAGAGCTCTCAGGGATATCTATCCACCCGCTCCCCCCCACTGCACCCCCGCTGCTCCAAAAAGTGAAAGGCAAGGAGAGGAAGGGACGGAGGTGCCTACAGCTGGGTTTCTTCCCCAGGCTCCAACCCAACTTGGATTTTCCTCTGCATAGATCAAGGACAGCATCATTTATTTAGCCATCCTGGTAAAGCCACACTATAAACTCCCCATCGCCCCGGGCACTCCTGCCCCTCCGTCTGCTTCCTCGCGTTGGAGCTTACAATGCATGCAACCCGCTGGTGCTTTGTAAGGCCACACCTCAGCAGGGCATGCCGGCTTCCTGCCGGGCTGCCAGAGAACTGTGACACGCACAGCAAGGCCACCGATGACATCAAGAGCCGCCGAGCGGGTGACCCGTTGCCAAGGATGCTGGCGAGGCGTTCCCAGCCCTGAGGTCATCGAGGCGATCGACAGCTAGCCCGCCCAATGGCTTGCATCCAGGTCTCCCCTTAAGCCGCAGGACACAGCGAAGTTCCTCCTCCCCCTCGCTGTCATCGCATCTGGGAAGCATCCTGGGCCCGCTCCGTCACGGCTCACCCTTGCAACGAAGGGGAGGGCAGGACAGGGAGAGCAAAACAAACCGGGGGGGGGGCAAGGAAAGGAGAGAGCCGGTTGGGGGTTTTGAGTTTATGGAAAGATGACTGAATGGGGCACGACGGCGACATGAGAGAGGTTTGTAAAATTACGCACAATGTGGAGAAAGAGGGGTGTTTCCTCCCCCTCTCCTTTAACTAGGGATCATTCACTGAAACTGGCTTGGCAGAGGAT
The DNA here is from genome assembly GCA_029215795.1 of Anniella stebbinsi. Lineage (NCBI taxonomy): Eukaryota > Metazoa > Chordata > Lepidosauria > Squamata > Anniellidae > Anniella > Anniella stebbinsi. The sequence goes on along the minus strand of JARDYH010000004.1, from coordinate 3,939,182 downwards.
TCAGGGCATGCGAGCACACACACAAACATACACGAATTCACTCGTGCATAATGAACTCTGGGCGTCTGCTGCCAGAAGATGTCATGATGCCCAGTAGCCTGGATGGCTTGGGAAAAAAGGGTTAGAGATACATGAACGCTAGTAGGCCTCCTTGTTCCGGAGTCATATCCAGCAGAGGCCTATAAGTTCTCACATCCTGGTTGGATCTGGTTGGCCACCATGAGAAGCCGGACTGCTGGACTAGATGGACCTTTGACCTGATCCAGCAGGGTCTTCAGAGCCCCCCCCCCATTCCAATTTGCTGCAGCCCCTTGGATCTGAGCTGCTTCGCCACCCCCCTCACCAGTCATAGCCCCCGTTTGCCGAGTGTTGCCAGGACACAAGGGATGCGTTTTCAGCAACCTGACTCAAACAGGAACGACCGCAGGGAGCCCAACTAATGCCAGCCCCTGTGCAACTCTGGTGGCCGGATCAGCATTTGGCACAACGGGTTTGCAATGCGGTACATTCATTGTGCTCTGTGGCTCTGTGAAGCTCCGTAAGTTGTAAAGTGTCCCTACTAGTTTAAAACCGGAATGCTCTTTGCAGCCCAGAAATCGCCAAGGCAGCGTTGTTACCGCACAGCATTCAAAATCTCCGCTACAGCATAATATAAGCTGAAATCGCCCCACACTCACCACTAAAAGCCAGCCCAAACAACAAAGCCTCACAGCATTTCCCAAAGTGCTCCAGCGGGTCTCCAGGGGAAGGGAATTCAAGGGTTCTTGGCCAGCCACCAGAAATGCCTCTCTGCCTGCCCTGGTCATTTGCAGGGCGGAATTCAGGTTAGCACAGATCTTGGATAATGCCATGGGTTGTGATGCAAGGAATAAATAGTCTCTTAGGCCCTGAGCTCTTTCATGGCTTTGTGACTTAATACCAGCAGTGAGCCCACCTTCCAGGACGGTCTAGGGGGAACAGAGTGTTGGGAGACCCAGACTCGGCCCTCCCTGCTCAAATGTAAAGCAAGAGAACAGAAACACTTGCTGGTAGCTGAGGTCAATGCATTATCTTAAGAGTTGCAGATCCCTAAGGAAACAGCAGTGGCCTACCTTTTAGGGTTGTTGTGAAGATCACAGTTAAGAATCAGATTTACATCCACTGGCCCTGACTTAAAAGGCACAATTTTTACCTCCACTTTACTCCGTGGCTCTAGCTACGGGCTGGTGTGGGTGCCGTTCCAGAAGACGGGCCTGCACCGCCACTCAAGCAAGTGGCCAGCTCTTGGGATTTTTCACATCAGGGAAGGGGAGAGAAGTGATCTTCCGTGAGTCCCCTCCTCTACTGATGTCACACAGTTCCTACAAACAAACCACTTCTACGGGCAATTGCTTTGTACAGGGAAGTCACCTGCATCAGGCCAACATTTTAGCAAACTGGGATAGTGCAGAACGTTAAGATTTTGAACCTGATATCCCCGTTCTCGCCCGCATTGAGACCGGGAAAGGGGGGGGGGGCCTTCCTGAACATATAAAGGTGCATGGTACAAGCACTGGCTCTTTTCCCAACAAGGCACAGTTTACAATCATGGGGCTCAAAACTGACCCCCTTTACAGGGAGGGGAAAACTCTCTCCAGCCATTTGATACCCAAGAGGGTGAAGGGTATTTATGTGACTCTCTTTTCCACCACAGGACCTGTTTTAAGTGTGTGTGTGGGGAGGATGCACAGCCTGACGTTTTTGGACTGAGAGACATGCAAGGCTGCACGTTTCCAACACACAGGCTGGGGGAGGAGATACCAGGATGTCAGCAACACTTACGTTTCAGACAGGCAGGGAAACACTATCTCCGTAGAAGGAAAAGGCTGGGGATGGAGAGCCCTCTGGATAGAAACCCATTATGTTTCAGAGAGAAATTGAGCATTAAAAGCTAGACATTGATCTCATGCTGAGCAGTCTTAAAGCTGGAAAGAGACTGCGAGGCGGAGACGGGGCTGCCTCCAATACCTGTAACCCCATGTCTTGTTGTCCAGGCTTCATCTAGAAGCAAGAAAACTGCAATGTGTCTTCACCGGGCTCAAAGTTTTCACTGCTAGAAACGTCCTGTGATGTGGAGCAGGGGGCACTGGAACACTGAGCCCGTATTTTGTAGTAGCAGAGGTTACAGATGAGGGGAGGGGAGGCTGTTTTTGGTGGTAAGCCCTCCCATCTGCTGCAACATCTCCTCCCACCCTCAAATGCAAAGCAGCTTGCTGAATGGGGAGGAGGAAGAGGGGAACAAATATCCGAGGCTGGAACTGACCCCCCTCTCCACACTTCTAAATATCAGTGTGGAGTGCTTTGTTGTATAACAAGAAGAGATAGCACTTCTTCAAACAACCTTTAGGTTGGGGACGCAAGGAAGAGCAAAGAGATGGCTACCGCATGGTGAAGCTACTTTGACGGAGTGGGTAAAGCCCCGCCCAGCACCTCCTCTCTTGCGTCCTTCTGGCAATGAAACTATCAAGTTTAGGTTTTTGCTTCCAATAATAGTTAATGAAAAACGACCCTCATACCTTTGCTGGGGAGGGAGGCAGATATGCCAGAGCTAGCAGGCTTCCTCTCTTATGTATTAACACGGGGCATGATCCAACTGGGACATTTCTAGGAACATTTATGACTGGAGAAGCCCCTGTCGTCAGATCACTTCGGGTGAATTGGGATGACCCATTCTCTGTTACAGATTCTAGGATGCTGAATTCAAATCTCAATGAAGTTCTAGACGTTATTTAAAAAATTGAAAACTAACGAAATAGATGGTATCAATCCAAGAGGTCTTTAAAAAAAAAAACAACCTCAAATGTGAAATTGCTGCTCTTCTAACCAAAAAATGTAGCATGTCTTGAAGATCTGTCGGTGTGCAAGAGGACTGAAAAGTAGCCGGTGTAGCACCATTTAAAAAAAAGGGATCCAGGGGGGATCCAGGAAATTACAAGCCAAATAGCTTAACATCTATTCCAGGTAAATTGGTGGAAAGCACTATTAAAGATAAAATTATCAAGCACAACGAAGGACAAGTCTTGCTGAAGAATCAACATGGCTTCTGCAATGGGAAGTCCTGTCTCACTAACCTTTTAGAGTGCTTTAAGAACGTCAACAAATATGCAGACAGGGGTGATCCGATAGACGCTGTTTACTTGGACTTTCAAATAGCTTTTGACAAAGCCTTCACAAAGGTCTCCTGAGCAAACTTTACCAGTCATCAAATAAGAAAAGTGCGGTTGTAGAAAACGGAAACTAAAATGATCAAGGGGCTAGAGCAAATCCCTTATCAAGAAAGGCTAGAATATTTGGGGCTCTTTCGCTAGGAAAAAAGGAGGGGAGACATGATAAGAGATGTATAAAATTATGCATGGTCCAGAAAGGTGTTGCTTCTTGTTTCATAATACTAGAGCCTGGAGTAACCCAATGAAGCTGAATGGTGGGAGATTCAGGAGAGATAAAAGGAAGTATTTCTTTGCACAGTGCACAGTTAAACTATGGAATTCGCTGCCACAAGATGTAGTGATGGCTGCTGTGACAAACCCCTATATTCTGATGTAGGCTGCCCCTTACAGCATCTCTTAAGTTGATGCCTTGCTGGTTAACCTGAACAGGCATATCTCTTCTTTCCCAAATACACATCCAAAAACTTAAAATTCTTTTTCAGAATAGGCTAACTGGTTCAAACCAGCTGTGCCTTTTGAGATGTAAGTTCAGAATCATTAGAAAAGGTTAGGGTAATTTTCTGATTTGTTGGCTAGACCACTGGCATCAGCCATGGAGACTATTCCGTTATTGGACAAAAGAACAAGCAGTGTCAGCTAAGAGACCGGCTTTTGCTGAACTCAGATTCCCATAAAATTAAGAGTTTGCTCACTCTTCCTGGAGTGCTTTCGTTATACCATCTAAGTGGAGCCAAAGATGCTCTCTTTCAGAGCATCCTCTCTACAATGAATTCTACGTATGCTCCAGAACTGACGACTCTCTTCAAGTGGGTGAGAACATAAGAAGAGCATGCTTGATCAGGCTTTGGATCCATTTAGTCCAGAATTCTGTTCTCACAATGGTCAACCAGCTGCCTGTGGGAAGCCCACAAGTAGGACATGGATGCACTGTCGTGTGGAACAAGCTAAGTCAGAACACTTTTTATTATTTTATTTGGAATTATACGTGTGGTGATTGTAGCCGTCCCCCACTCCAAATAAACTATTTTTTTTTGTATTTGGATGCTTGGCTGTTTAAAGGGGATTTTCTCACTAAAACTCTTCCCCACAGAAAGACCACATGACTACAAAGCTACTGCTTGTATTCTTAGAGGACTTTTACAAGGTTTTCTTAAGTTCTGAGTTTCTGGGCTTTGGGCAAAAAGATCCAAGGCACCTTTCTTTTTATTATTTTCCAGGGGCTGGGCTGAAGGGAGGAGTCCATAGCATTAGGGATCAGAAACTCCCCAAGCAGCTGGACAGACGAGGGTGTGTCAGGAGGCTCAGCCTGCCTGGGGGCAGCTTATCAGTAATTCTCTTTTCGCGGAGCCCTTTGAAAGTAGGAGTCTGCCAGTAAGGGAAAGCCAGCCCCCCTCCCAGTCTGAAACAGCAGCCAATTTGGATTGGCTTTAAAAGGAAATCAGGCCAATTCCTAGAGGAGAAGACTATCCGTGGCTACTAGTCCTGATGGTTGTGTGCTACCCCCAGTCTCAGAGACGGTATGCCTATGTACACCAGTTGCTGGGGAACATAGGCGGGAGGGTGCTGTTGCACTTATGTCCTACTTGTGGTTTTCCCATAGGCATGAATTTTATAATGAAATATTATGACTCACCCTGGGATTATTTTGTGACAAAGGGTGGGACATGGATTTTATGAATGAATGAATGAATGAATGAATGAATAAATAAAATCTGGCCGGCCACTGAGAGAACAGAATGCTGGAGTACATGGGCCTTTGGTCTGATCTTGTGTTATGTCCTTATTATTTATTTAATTTATTTAAAACATTTCTTAGCCGCCTTTCAGGGCAAAAGCCCTCCCAAGGCGGCTTACAACCATACATCAAACAATATATTAAGGCCCAATTTACTGATAAAAAATGGGGGGGGGTTCAGTGTACGGGATGGATGCGACCTGCCACCCAATGTCATCTGGCACCCCCCCACATACACTTTAGGGAGCTTTGATAGTGTCAGTCAGCTGGCTGGTAACTGCCCTACCAATGCCTTCAACATTCTCCCACCCAGAGGAAAAGATGCCATTTGAGGAAAGATGCCTTTGATTAATTAAGTAGCTGAAGCTGCCTGATCTGTACCTTCAAAGCTCTCCTTTCTCAGAGGGAGGCGTGTCCAGAGCTCTCACCTTTGAAGTTGTGGATTGGGCATCTCTTGGGCCCTTGACTCACAGGAGGAAAAAATCAATCCTCCCTCACAACTGGTTATTTTTAAATCTGTAGTTCAATGGTCCATGATACAAAAAAAGGTTCTCCACCCACGACATAAAGAATGCAACCTTTTATTCCCTTTGGGCTGTTTTTTTTAAACTGGGCCTATGCTGATGGCGAGCAACCTTCATCCCCCAGAGCAATGTGTGCGTGATAGAGCACCTTTCAGAAATAATTGCCCAAGATCTTCCTCCAGTGTGATCTGTAAGTGCTTACATTGTAGACCTTGTGTCTATTATTGTGAAATCGCCTCCTACATCCTCTGAGCTCACAAAGAGCACTTCTCATGAAAAACCAGATGGATGCCAAAGGACTGATGTAACTGTTCTACCAGATACATACTAAAGCACCTGAAAGGAATATACGGGGAAATGGCCAAGGTTTAATGTCCTATGAGTAGACTTCTTAGGAGATCTTCTCAGCTGCCATCAACAGTAAGAAGAAACTAAATGACTGACATCATAATGAGTGAGGAGAAAGATAAAGCTTCAAGTATCCTGGAAAGAATGGAACTTCATTTTTTCAAAGGAGGATGGCTGTTAACCAATTAAGGAAGAAACCACTTTGCTAAAATCTGGAAGAAGCTGATTCAAAGGGGATGCGGCACGTTTTACAAGCATTGTCACAGAGGGGTGGCCCGACTAGTCTTGCACTCAGCATCTCATGATACTATGCTATCACTCTTCCATTTGCATATTTTCCAGATATCAACCAAATCCTCATAATGGGCAATGGGAATAAGACAACTAAGAAGCAGCTAATCTGACTTATTTAACCTCACCAAATACAACCAAGAAAACATGGTTAGGGCTGCATGCCGTTACTGGAAATGATTGTATTCTTTATTTCTTAAAAAAAAAATTGGTTGGTACACCAACTATGCCCATCCCTGGATAGGGATAGCCTATGGTAACCTCATGATTACTGTAATGCACTCTATGTGGGGCTACCCATGTGTGTGGTTCTAAGCTGTGGCTAGTACAGAATGCAGTGCTCACGGGGACACCTAGCTATGCTCACTTGATAGCAACTGCTAAATAAATGTTGTGCTATTGTCATATACTGGTAACAGGACAATCCACTTACATCTGCTGAATTAAAGAGACGTTCACTGCACATAATGGCTCGTTAACAAGGTAACCCTCATTAAAAAGGTAACCTAAACCAGTGCATGGGTCGTGCAGCCGGGTGTGTGTGTGTCTTTAACCCTCACATAAGCCACCCTTGCTATGTTCACACAACACAAGAAGCTATGGTGATTGCCCATCGCAGCTTGAATATTCAAAAGGGCGGGCAGCATGTGGCGATCGTGTAAACTGCCCCCTGTATGCCTGGGATTCGCTATTGTATATACAGCAACGCTGACTATCTCCTCCCCCACCATGGCTCCAAAAAAGCAACCTTGGAGGATTGATTAATATGGATATTTGGACTGATATTATACGTCTATCAAATGAGATAGGTCACATACATTCACAATCCAGGCGACCCTTCTGTAAGAGCCATCATGTACTCCTGCATTTGGTTTCCCCAACTGCCTCAGAGATAACCTGGCGGCTTCTTCTTCTTCCACAAATTGGAAAATACCTGGTTCATTTTCCAAGCCAAGCCAAAGCTTGGGAAAACGAAACCTCTCCCTGTCTGTTCGCCACTTAGACAAGTCATCCTAGTTGTAGCCCCAGCCCAATTTTACCGGGAGCAGATTTTCAAAGAGGTCCACCTAGGCAAAGGGGCACAGAAGAATCTCCAGCGCTTTGATAGGTGTTGCTTTGCTCAGAAGGACTGTACCAAGGGAAAGCGCTGCTAGGGAGTCAATGGCCCACCCACACGGGGACCCTTAGGGCAAGAGGAGTAGCCGTTCAAAGCAGGAATTGAACTACAAAGTTTGCTTCGGTTTAAGATTTTAATCCAAGCCAGAGGAGAGTCCAGGGCTTTCTAATGCCTGCCCCTCCTTTGAGACAAGCATTACCTGAAGCTCACTTCAGCCTGGTGAACGTCAACGGCATTTCCACCAAAATCCTTTGCCCTGAGATGGCTGACTTGAATTACCTCAAGAGGGCAGGGTTGCCCTAGGAGGGAGTGTCCTGCGCTGGCAGACCATCCTGTTAGGGCCTCGTGTCCCATACCACGTGTCCCTTCCCTAATCCTTTGGAGTGCCGCGACACAGGCAACCTCCTAGAAATGTAAAACTTCATCCAAACATACAATTTCACTGGCACGGAGAAAAGGGAGAAAGGCCCCTCTAGATTTGGGGGGGGGGGGGACAGAGCAACCAAGTATTTGCAACAACTTGGCTGCTTTTAAAAAAAAACCAACGCAAACTAAAAAAAAATGGGGGGGGGGCCTCAGGAATAACTCGCAAAATAACTGTGCCACGTGATACAAATAAAACCCCCGGGGGGTTCGAGGAAAGCCGCAGAGAAGTGCACCTCTTCTTGTGCATTTGATCAAAGGAGGCTGGTTCCTCTGCAACAGCTGTTCGTGCCACAATCAGCCAGTTGGTGCCACAGCAAACTTTGTCTCCGAGTTGCTACTGACCCACACGGCTAGTCCTCTATGGTAGATCCAGATCTTCATTCTGAGAAATCTGTTTCATAAAGACAGTTTCTTTTTCTAGTCCTTCTGACTGGGCTTGGAACACAAAAGAGGCAATGTCCCGCCTGCCTTCTGCATTTTGGGTGCCCTCCCAACAAGCTCCCTAGACACTGCTGCTACGGGCTTCCTATGGGGAAGCTCCGGCCCTTTGTTCTCCGTGGCACCAATAGCCAGTAGTCGGAGGGAGGAGGCACAAGACCCAGGAAAGCCCTTCCTCCGTAAAGCATCTCCTGCAAACAATACCCTATTGTTCCTAGGAACCAACCCACCTGCTCCACCCACTCCACACCCTTTGACTGCTTGCTCCCGAGTACGGGCTACAAGAGGAGTCACTTTAGGAGGAGGAGGCCCAAAGGGGGGAGGTTTGGACCGCGGTGGGCCTTCCCAACAAAGACGGATATGCAATATAGCCGTAACTCCAAAGGCTGCCACAGCTAATGCTTTTGTCCAGCAACTACAAAGCCCTCTAGGGCACCTGCTCCTGCTCCTCCCCATGAGCTGATGATCCTCCCAATGGACTCTGACACCCTCGGCCCTCGCAGTTCCAAGCAAATGTCTTTCATCCCTGCACCAGACTTGCTGCCCTTCCTGGGGAACCATGACACGCAAGATGAATCGGGGAGGGGGGGGGCCTCAGCCTGCATACAGTCAGTAGCCCAACTGCTGGCAGGGTTACCGCAAGACCCCAACTCGTGACCTCAGGAATGGTTGTGTCAAATTAGGGAAAACCACCCAAGGAGAGAACAAGGTTAGGGGAGGACAGTTAGGAAGGGAAAGGAAGACAGAAGTAATTTGCATGGCAGCTGGCCTTGGACTTGTATACCCAGTCTTAAGGATGCAGAGGGGAATTAATGAGAGACAAAGGCAGACAGTAGGGGTGGGGTGGGGGGGATCCAGGCTACCCTGTTATGTGCCCAGCACTGTAATCATCACATAACAGTCTGGCAGTTCTAAAGTTTGATCAACTTGCCCCTTCGTCTTTGCTAGCCTGGAATCACTCTAGGCAAGGACTGTGTTGCTTCTGTAGTTCTGTCCAGCACCTAGCACACTGTTGGCACTAAATAAATGTCAAAAACATGTAACAGCTTGAGAGAGGGGGGACGGGACGGGGGAACCAGACACAGAATGCTTAAAGGCACAAAGAAATGCTGGGGTGGAACCAGACGGCTTGGTGCTGTACAAGCTTTCGATTCTAGATTTCCAGCTCTCGGAAATCAAATTCCAAGAAAGTCTGGCTTCTAAGAAAATAAGCACTTGCTGAGCAGGAGATAAACTTCTTCTACCGAGATCAGGGAGCTATCCAAGAGCTGCAAGCGCTGCGGGGGGGGGGGGGGGGGACGAGCAAGAAGCCTGCTCCAGCTGCAACACCGGCCAATGTGCAGAGAGAGCAGGCAGTAGCTGGCCCTTGGGCGCACGGGGGAATGTCCCAATTCTATTTTCTGTGGGTTTGGGGAAGAGGAGGCACATTTCTTACAACTGACTTCTCTTGCATCATCTGTGCCTTCCTGGATCTATGCTGATTTCCCCCCTTATGTCCACATAAGATTGGGTAACCCCAGGGGGACAGTGCTGGCTGACGTGCTGCTCTCCCACATACTGAGACAGTGGCACTCGGTTGTCATTGCATAAAGCACACAATCACGGGGAAGCATGGATGGACACAGAATGGGGAGCTAGACCAGACCTTGGTCTGATCCAGGAAGGCAATTGATATGCTCTGCAAATAACGTGTCTCTTTTAAGCCATGGGGCAGAAGTACATTTGTTTGCTCTCCCCATGCACAGTGAAGAGTCCACATAAGCCTCCAAACAGGTTCTGAAAGCTGAACATGCAGAGTGGGGCAAGGCGGACAGGAGACGTCTAACCACAAGACACCCTCGTCACATCGGCATCCTGAAACCCTGGCCCCTAGAAGAGCTCAGGCCTGGCCTTTGGCTACTCCAGCCAAGTGTTTGGACCCAAGACTTGCCTGGACACGTCCAGACGCTTCCATCCCTCGCCTGAGAGGAAATGCTTGGGATTCCTGAATTACTCAAAGGATGACTCGTGGTAGCAACAGCTTTGTTGCGCACAGAGGGTGACTAAGCCACGCATCCACTTTGCCCGCTTGCTGTGAAGGGACAGGACATTCTGCCACAAGCTGCAACTCAAGTGGCTTCACATGACTGAGCTTTCTACTTCATGGCCAAGAGCCACGTGGATTCTGGCATGGCACAGTGTTCCAATAAGCGCTTCAGTCCTGGGCCTACCTGAGTTCAGCAGAATCAAGGCTTGCAAACCTCAGATGGTCTTGCAACAGGGGTACACAGTACTGGGCCACTTAATAAGAGCAGGATGCTGCCCCAAGATCATTGGAGGAAGGGCAGGATGAAAATGCCCTAATAAATACAATACATGAATGCACTGTTGTAAAAATCTGATCTGTAATTTTCACCCCAAAACACGTCCATTTCCCCTGACACGCATCTTACACGCATCTTACATGCATCCTACATGTGTCTGCTGCCACGCGCACCCAAACCATCCACACACAGCACCCCAAATCCCCATTCCCCACTGCCTGTCCATTGTATCCATTTCTGCAAGAGTCAAGCTGTTTGCAAGAGATTTAGCAGCACAAGAACGAGGAGCTTGTCAAAATCGCCATTGCTCCTTCTTATCCAGGTCAGACTCCATTTTACACAGTCAGAGACGCACGTAGGCTACCTGACTTAGAGGAACCAGGGGTGTAACTCACCCAGATGTGACCGTGGCACACCTGGAGAGGGACAAAATGACCATATAAGGGAATGATAAAAGTGGAGGGACGTTGCAAAGCATCTCTGGGTACAAGTAAAATCGCACATGGCAATGCAATGCCACATCTGGGCACTACTCGGGACTACTCGAGAGTAAAATAGGGTTAGCCAAATGATGACACTGGGGCTATAAACCAATGGGATGAGGGCTGATGACATGTAACATTTGGAGTATAAAAGCATTGTTTGAACCTTGGTGTGGTGTGACTCTGGAAAGCAGCGTTAGCGTCCGGAGGTCACCTATTCTGCGCAGAATAAAATCAGTTTCCAAAGCTTCAAGAGGTCTTTCGTCAAGTGTTTCATATCTGGACTTTGGGCACTTGGGAACAGCATAATTTATGCAACAGCACCATACACCATAGCACCTTCCTTCCCCTCCTCCTCCTCTTCCTCTTTTCCTCCAAACTCCTGGAACTTTCTTCTCCAAAAGCCCAATTAGAATGATAGGAATCAAATTGCGCTCGAGGACATCGGTGCTGCCAGGTCCAGAGGGCAGAGAGGCGGCACTTGATACAGAAGACTCGAGCTCGAATCCCAACTCAGCTGTGCTTAGGGTGAGGTCACCCTTCTCAATCTCAGTTGCCCAATCTACAAAATGTGGCAGATGGATTCTGGGTTTGATCTATGTTCCCAACGTGCGTCACAGATTGACCGTGGGATGGAACACGGTTGTTTACTGTTCCGCATTTAGAACAAACAAACAAACATATAATACTGCTGGATGTGAAAAGGTTGCCGCACACTCCTTAGCCAGTGTGAGGAGGGGCGCAAGCCTGCAGCTCTCTGGTGGTGTAGGATGAGTGTGAGGAGAGAGAGCGTGAGGCGCGTGTGTTGCAATGCAATGTGTCCGTGTGCACGTCAGTAGCAAAGAGTAGGGGCCTGACATTGGGCATTGGGCATTAGATATGTGGTTGTGTGGAGCATGCACAAGGGCCCCACCTACAAAGAAGGAAGTGTCAGCCGTGGGCAGGAAGAGGGGCGGTCCGACGACAGAGTTCAAGCTGCAGGAGAGGATGGGGCAGAGTCCAAAAGCAAACACCCAGGCCCCTTTCGCACACAGCATTCTCTGCTGAGGAAACAGGCGAGCCAGAGAGCCACACCTCAGCCTCTCAGCACTGGCAACACCCCTGCCTCAGCCAGCGTGCAACATTCCACAGGCCCCCTCCTCAAAGAGCACGGACGACACCCAGAGCCAGGCAGTGCCCCGACGGCACCCTCATTTGGGAAGTACTACATCGAGTCACGCCCTGCAAGGTGCCAGACCCCAACTGGCCCTAAATTTAGAGGGCCTTAAACCCAGGAGCGGAGAGAGGACGGTGCGAAGGCTCTTGGCTGCCCATCAGGCTCCCTCCGCAATTCCCAGCGGCCCCCGCAAATGCCACAGTTGGGCTGAGGTCCCTCCGGTCCCTCCCCACCCTCCTCGTTATCTTACAAAGATGAACCCATGTGCCCTTGTTAACAGGCATTTACCAGCGAGGAGTGGATTTGGAACTGCTGCCAATGCAACATCCTGGCAATGAGGGCAGCCCCAGAGGGCAGCCACCTCTGTACCAGGGGGACTGAAAAAAAGACAACTGAGTGTTTCCAGGAGCACCGCAAGACAAGGAATTCTCAGAGGCTGCAGCCGTAATCCTGTAAACATCGCCCTGGGTGAGCAGCTGCAGGAGCCCAGGGGTAGCCCTGCCACTCTCTATGGCTCCACTAACCCCCAAGGTCAAGCAAGATCCATCCGCTATCGCTTATCTGCCACTGCCACCCCCAGGTAGCCCAGTGGTTCGGAGAACAGGCCGGGATGTCCTGATTTCAAGTCTGACTTCAGGCATAAGCCTCAGGCAAGCCTCCCCACTCCCATCTCTCAGACAGCCCCCAGGCATGCTTTAAGGTGGATTCCTGCACTAAGCAGAGGGGGTTGGACTCAAAGGCCTTATAGGCCCCTTCCAACTCTACCATTCCATGATTCTATGATTTTATACGGGGATGGCCCGCCTTACAGGGCTGTCGTAAGGATCGCAGCAATGAAATAGCGTGAACACTCAGGAAAAAACGCTATTCCTGCCTGTCACCTTTTTCTCCCCCATATCTTAAAGGGGGGGGAATCCAAAGCCATCGAGAGAGCCCCCTCTACCACCCTGCCCTCTTCAACCTCTGAGCGCTCAGCTCCCTGCAGCACTCCCCACCCCCACCCCTCCACATGCACTCAAGAGGCAGGATTAGAGGGGAGACACCCCAGTGAGCCAGAGCTGCAGGTGCAAATGCTTCAGGGACTCCGTTTAAACTGTTATGCAAATGACTGACCTACATGAGAGCAGCTGGTGCATTTCAATGACAAAAGAGGGGGAATTCTGGGCTCAGCAGCCTGCAGAGCAAACAAACCCTGAGTGGTGGCAATTAAGCAACTCAGAGCTGAAAGAGAGGGGAGACCACAAAGGGTTAAAGCATTACAAGCAGCCTCCCCCCCCTTCCCGTCTTCTTTTCCTGCCTCCCCCTGTGCAAGCCAGCAAGCAGCTTGGCTCTGGATGGCATGGCCCCTGGCAACGTTCAGCCTTTCTAGATTGGGGTAAAGGCCTGGCGGAGGGGGGGGGGATCTTCTAGCATGCCCAGGACTGGACGCCTGGTGGGGCCACAGCCAGTCCTCCTGCCCCACCCTGCCCCAAACTGGCCTGGCCTGCCTGTCAGCCCATTCCAGCTCAAAGGTCGGCTGCCTGTCAAACTAGTTTTCTGCGACAATAGAGCCAGGCTGTTAAGAAGCCACGTCAGACGCTTGGAAACTTCTGCATGGGAACCATCCCCATGCAGGCAATGGCATGCAACTGGCATGCCGGCCACTATGCGCGTAACGACTGCACAGGCGTGCATTTTGTGGCATGAGTCCCAAGGTGTATGTTTGCTGGGAACGGTTTCCCTGCGGATGACCATGCAGTGAGATGCTCCAATGTGCCACTGTGGCCCAAATGCAGCATGCGCGCTATTTCATCCGTTTGCACGCGAAGACGCAAGAAGTCAGACTAACCACTCTGCTCAGTTATGGGGGCACAAAAGGTGACAGGTAGGGTGCCTGCATGCCACCCAGAAGGTCCCAGTCATGTTCAAAAAGGAAAGGATTCGTTCAAGTGCCAAGCTTACCATGGTCCTGTTCAGACGACACGCTAAGCCACGGTTAGGCCGCTAACCCTTTTGCAGCAAATGGTCGGTGAGCGCACTTAAACCGTGATTATGTAGCCACCGTGGTCAGGAATGGTTCACCCGACACGCTAAGCCATAAGGTTTAGTTCAAAGTGCTTAACCACCGTGGCTTAGAGCATCGTCTCAACGGGTCTATGAATCAACACGGACACATCTCTTCTCATCTCTTCTCATCTGTGGGCACCCCTCCTGCGACCCAGTCTTCCTGAGGAAATGTCTCTCCTCCATGCCCTCCAGATGTTTTGCGCTGCAACTCTCATAATCCCTGACCGTTGGCCATGCTAGCTGGGGCTGATGGGAGTCATGGTCCAGAATATCAGGAAGGCATCATGCTGCCTACCCTTGTACTACGGGGTTCAAAGGCAGAAACGGAAGAACTCCCTAACTTTAAGAGGGATTTAGCCCTGGAAGAAGCTACTTAGGAAGGTTATGGAAACGAATCTCTTGGAGGTTGCAAAGAAAATCTTGGACCAGTACCTGTCAGGAAGGCTATCATGGTATAGAACGGGGATTGGGGCTTCTTCGATGGTGGACCCATCTTTAGGAAACTCTATCCCTTGGGTAGTTGACAGTATTCAGAAGGTGGGTAAAAATGTCGTTGAGTGACTTGGCCAAGCCCAGACAAGCCACCCATCATGCCAGCAGCAATATCTGAAGCCAGTTCTCCTAGATCTATGTCAAGCTGAGGCAGATGTGGGGAACCTCAGGCCCACAAGCCAGATGTTGCCTGTGGGGCATCCCCACCCAGCCTGCAGCCTCCCAAAAGCACATATTGGTGCCAATGGAAGTTTTTTTTTTTTTTTTTTTTTAATCCAAGTGATGTCTGTGTGGGGAGCAGCATGCAGGACTGAGGACTGAGGAGAGAGAAGGGCCTGGAGGAGAGAATTCAAGGGAAGGAGGGAGAGAATGAATGGGTCTGTGAACGTGATGGGATGAGTAAGGGAGTTTGGTAGCTCTGATCCACCTTCCGCAGGGGCAGCCCCCCCCCCACCAGAAAGTTTTCCGTTGAGGAAATGCCGTCCTCTGTCCATGAAAGCCCGACCAAAAAGCCTCGCAACGCCTAAACCCAGAGCATCCCCCCTCAAAACAGCTTCCCTACATGGGGGAGCAGCAGTTTCCAAGCATCTGCAAAACCCACCATCAAGCCGTTTTTTGCGTCTGTGCGCACACGCACGTCACGGTGTGCAGAGGTGCCCCCGCCATCCTTACCATGCGGAGGAGACATGTGGGGAATGAGGGCTGCCAGTAGGCTACCCTGACTGCGTCCATCCTCCAAAGGAGAGAGAACCTTCTGGGTGCTGCAATAATACCGCCACGCTGGGAGAGGTGCGCATGGGGGCTGGGGGGGAGGGGGGAGCCGAGAGGGACCGGCTTCAACAAAGGCTGCGCATGTAGGTCGAGCTGGAGATTAGCACCTGCTGGGGGTGGGATGGGATGGCGTTCCCATTCATGAACCCAGTCAATATCCTTTGGAAAACATTTGCTTTTCTCCTTCTTCTTGCCCCCCCCCCCACCCCCTTTCACAGACATATGGCGTCTGAGCCCCTCGCCCTCACCAGAGGGGGACACAAAAGGGAGAGGCGCACTCCTCCGCCACAACGGCCACCTGCATCCGAGAGCGCTCGCCTCCACTCGGGTTGGCAGAGGCACGTTAAGCCTCTTATTGTGGCTAAATTCTAGACCCTTTCAAAGGACACAGAAGGATTTATGGCCTTTATGCTGCACCGAATCAGACAAAATCAACCCTGCAAAGTAGGCGACTGCTATTCCCATTGTGCTCTCTGGGACACCAAGGCGGCTTAGCCAGGTCTCCAAATTGGGTCCTCGGTGGAGGTGAGATGTGAACTCGGATCTGCTGGCTCCAAGCCTTGCTCAACTGCTGAGGGTCCCATGGAGAAGACTGCCTGCAACTTTAGGGGCAGTTCAGACGGCCAAGAAACTCCCTTCTTTGAGGTGGCCAAGAAAATCGTGGGCTGGTACCTGTCAGGGATCCTGTCACTGCGTCAACCTCATCCCCACAACAACCTCAGGAAGGAGGATGCTCTCGCCTCTTTTTAAGGCCAGTTGCTTTTTATTGTGCCAAGTTGGAATGCCCTGGTGCTAAGTTGGGAGATGGCATTCAAATGCTTGCTCAGCCACAAAGCCCACGGGGCAGCTTTCAACCAGCCTAGCAGCCCCCTGGTCTTCAACTGGTGGGTCTGTGACCAAGTCGTGGATCACAGAATGACCGGTGACAACCACCATAACCACATCCTTTTTTTTGTTTAAGTACTTAAAGACGGCTTTAGTCTACGCTTAGATTGCTGTAATGCACTCCGCATGGGGCTGCCCTTGTGCCTGGTTTTGAAGCTGCAGCTAGTGCAAAACGCAGCAGCTAGGATGCTCCATGGAGCACCTAGACAGACACTTATTACACCTGTGTTTAAAGAACTGCAGCGGTTGCCTATTAGCTACAGAGCCATGTCCAAGGTTTTGTCGCTGACAAGCAAAGCCCTAAATGACTCGGGACCAGGATTCCTAGCTGACCGCTTTTCCGTATATATACCTAGTCGACCCCTGAGGTCCTCTGAGGAACTCCAACGGGTCGTTCTGTGGCCAATGCAATGACACCTGGTTTCACGACGGAAGCAGGCCTTTTCAGTAGTGGCACCCACCCTTTGGGACACTCTCCCACAAGTGAAGTAGAAACAGTGGTAAGTTTTAAACACCTCTTTACACAGCTATTTACACAGGCTTTCCTTGACCAGTGAAACTTATCACCCTCTTTTAGAATTATGCTGATGTAATGTTTTTTAAATGTTCTTAACTGTTTTCAATCATTTATTGTTTTTATCTTGTTATATTTTAATGTAAACCAGTTAGGGATTTTAATATATTAAGTGATACAGAAATATATTAAGAGAGATGACAGAAAGGAAGAGAGACTGACGAGGAGACAAACGGCCAGTTAGCACGTCTCAATAAGCCACCAAGGGTTGTTCTAAGGTTATTTGAGAGTTGTTTAACCCTCAAATAACCCATGATGCCTGGGTTTGTACAATGTGAACCCATCACATGGTGTCTGCCATGTTGGGAGCTGAAATCCAGCCTCCCAGTGACAAACCATCTGGCTTTGCCTGCTACGAGAGGTGGGCAGAGATGGAGAAACTGAGCAGACATTTTCACCCAGCTATTTTCTTCTCTTTGGGGGTTGCAAGACATCCTGTGAGTTCAGCCCCTTGTGAAAGAGCGTGCGTGGCGAGGGCAGAAGGGAAAGCAGCTTGATCAAAGTGCTTTGCACCTCCAGCTGTGCCAAGCACCTCTCCCTTGCTCTTCTTGAGAATGACCGAGTTCGGTGACTGAACGCTTGTTTTGCATGCAGAAGACCCCCCAGTTCCCGGTACACACAGTGGAAGGGCAATGCCTGACGAAATCGCAGGACCCACGCAGTGGGGGAGAATTGGACAGATTTGTCAGGGGCCGTAGGGCAAGTGACGTTTTGCCCATTTCTTTCAATCTGCATAATTTATACGGGTCAAAATTCAGTCTATGAAGGTTGGAGAATTTGGATCGTCTGGGCATCTATGAATTCAGCTGTACCCCTCAGAGGCACAAGCTTCCTAGGCTCAAAATCTTCTAGAGGTGCCTTGGAATAGGAACCCTTTTTTTTGCAGGCTGCCTGCTTGCTTCCACCGAGGACTAAGCTGTCTTGCCCGTGAGGCTGTTCAGCTCCTCTGCTTAATTCCCAAGAGTGTCAGCAGCTTCTTCCTCTTTGTTTTGAGCAAGATGGTGGGTGCAAGTTGTTAACATTTATGGGATGTTGGTTTTGAAGAAGACATGAACTTCGAGAATCTGGAAACAGCTTTACCGAATACGCTGGGATCGATCAATCGAAGCTTATTAGGCAGCCACAGGCCTGTTCAATAGGGATGGAATCAGAGCAGGAGTTAGGCTGTCCGAACACCCAAGGGGTTCTGAGCTCCCGGGTGGTTCTAGGCTGGAGGTGAGTGGTAAGGTGGCAAATGCGCTCTTCCCGATAGTTTCAACCCAAAGTGCTGTATTGCGTGGGCTGGGGAATAATGCCTGCCAAGGTCTGTGGACACCCATCCAGAGGAGCACCTAGAGAAGCTGGGGGTGGGGGGGAGAGGTAGAGGCAGCATTGAGTGCAGTCGGCCTAAACAGGGCTTTCTGCCATGGGAAGCCTGAAAGGGAAAGATTGGGTGGGTGGAGAAATTTCCCTCCCCCTCTGCTTTATGCCTTCTGGTTGTTGCACCCCAGGAGCAAAACGGGAAGACATGTCAGAGGAGCAAGAAAGCCGGCAAGGGGGGGGGGGGGCTTGGTGCCTTCATTCCACCCCTTGTCCCTTCCCCAGGCTTCCAACAGAACCAATCCGAGGCACCTCAGGGGCGACCTTGCCACGTACCCTCCAGGGGAGTCGCCACGTTAGCCTGTTGCAGCAAAAGCAACCACGGGCCTCAGGGCTCCTTGAGGACTGCAGTCCATGAAAGCATCTTATGGCACAGCAACTTTGTTAGCCTTTAAGGTGCCACACGACTCTGTTGTTGCTGGTCATGTGATGTAACTGGGCCGGAGAGGAGAGGAGAGGTGATGCTCTCAGCCTGTGTTTCTGTGAATTCGATATGCAGCCACCACTTCAAGTGTGAGACAGCCTACAGGTTCTCAGCCTACAGGCTCCTGAGCACTGCTGAGGAAGAGGAGGGACCACCCTTCCCAAGACAGAAGCAAGTGCATTCCCTGGGCTGGGGGGGAAGAGTCCCTGAGATCTGAGGTTCGTGGAAAGCTCCCTTATTCTCCATTAGAATCAGCAAGTTCAACCACAAAAGACCTCCTGACTCTACCAGCAATGAACCACGCCCAAGAAACACAGGTATGAAGAGAGACATTTTTACTCTCTGGCTCACAACTGCGGAACTCCCTTCCGGTGGAAACTTTGCAAGAGTTGAGGCCTGAAACTTCATTGGAATCTCTGGATCCCACGGCTTAGGTACGATAACATAATAAAATACACAAGATAAAATGCTTCCTCATTACTCCACCCCACCTGCTTAATCCAAGCCCATAAAAGCCAGCATAAAGAATGGCTGCAGTGTATAAGAGACAGCCATGCAATGCAACCCGATGCAGGTTTACTCAGACATACATTCTGTTGTGTTCAAGGAGGATTGCTCCAAGTAAATAAAGGAGTGTATTCTTAAGCTCTTAGGATGACGTAAGGTACGTACCCTGAATTCCGTCATGTTTTAAATTGCTACCCTTCATCAGCCCTATGGATGGGCGGGATTCAAATGGAAATAAATATGCATGCGGTGAAACGGCTCTTGTTTGCGGCCCACGGAAAACCCTGGCTGCAGCAGATGGGGGCGAGGCATGGGGCTCCAGGCTGGCAAGGGTTAAAAGCAGAGCCAGCTGACACCAAGTCCACAGGGTGCAAAGCAGAGCCACTGAAACCAAAGCTACCCCTGCAATTCCCTGCATGCTTCGGAGGGGAAGAAAACACTGCATGGAAACCACCCCAGGGAGACTTGGGCTGCAGCCTGGTTAACTCTCCTCCGCTTCTCCTCCTCCTCCTCCGCTGCGCCACCCCCACCTTCCCTGGAGAAGCTGCAGCCGAGAGCAGCTCTGATTCCTGCTATGGGAATCCTGAGAGATGGTGCCGGCCAAGTCCACGTGAGCCGGCTCCCGGGAGCGAGCACGTGTCGCTGCACGGATGAGCGGGCCGCGCAGAAGAGCTGCGCTGGGTGTTCCTGCTCGGCAGCTGTCCCCCCCCCCTTCCTTTCCCTTGCGCTCAGTCTAGTTCAAATAAAAGACAGGATAAAAATAAGCCAAACTCCTAAAAATACGAAACCCCAAACCCCGTCGTTTTCTGCGCAAGAACTGGGTCAAGACAGCTCCCTGACATCACGGGTGAGCAACCTGGCAGGCCTCGCGGGTCGAAGGATCACTTTGGTGCGCCCTCCTGAGCAACACACCTGCTCCTTGTAACCCCCAGCTGGTACCATCTGTCAACCAACGGCCTGGCCCGGCCGCCATACCCTCTGCACTCCCCCAGTTCCCCTCCCCAGCTGTTTTGCTTGTGCAGCAAAGTGTAACTTCAAACACACACACACGCACACCCCACTCCAAACCTGGCCAGGGCAACAGCCAGCAGCACTCAAGAGGGCCAAACCCAGAGGCGGTTCTGCCTAGCAGAGAAGGGCCCCGTTCGCCACCTCTTTTGAGAAAGAGGCAGCTGTTCCTGCTGCGGGTGCGATGCAGGGGAGGGCAGGATGAGAAAGGTGGGGGCTGTTAACAGGAAATGCAGCCTGAAATGGAGTCACTAGCAGGCACTTCGCAAGCGGCGTAAGACCAAGGGCCTATTTGGAGACCCCCTGGTTGCATCCAAGGAGGCCTATAGCAGCCTTTCTGAACCTGGTGCTCTGCAGATGTGCTGGACCGCAACGCCCAGCATGCCTCAGACGGCATGGCTGGCTGGGACATGCTAGGAGTTGGTAGCCCAGCACATCTGGAGGGCACCAGGCGCATTGAACACCAGCTCCAGGGATGAAAGAGGATGCCCAGCTTCTCTTCCATCCTCAGGCTGGACCATGGAGGTGGGGCGGGGCGTCCTCTTGTGTGCACTTCTCGAACATGAGTCGAGATCTACGTCAAGCAAATCAAGTCTTCTTCCTGAGCTGATGGAGGGAGCTGGGATCATGGCTGAGAGCGTGACCTGGGCAATCCCTGGCTCAAATATTCTGTCAGCCACAAACTTGCTTGGTGGCCCCAGCGTAGGCAATTGTGCTCAGCTTCAGGCCTCCGCCTGTCCTATGGGGATGGTAATATTGACCTACCTGACACGGTTCTTGTAAAGGATTACTGCCACAAGGGCTTTGAAAGCATTCTGTAAATGCTGTTCTTAGGAAGGAATTGCGATGAGGAGAGTAGCCATTCTGCCTCGAAGATGAGCTGCAGTGGTTCGTTTATTCCTGGGAGGCATGTCTAACCCACCTTGCCATGCCACTATTCAAGATGGCTCTGCACGCGTGCTGGTTCAGCATGCTCCACTCTCCGCAAAAATAATAAGAGAGGAGGCCGGGGGGGGGGGGGGGAGAGGCAGAGGGAGGGTTTATACCTCAACGACAGACTGCATGCTTTGTAGGTAGAGGGCTCCACTTTCAGGCCCAGGCAGCAGATGATGGGAAAAGCCCTGAAGAGCTGCTGCTAGAGAGCTTAGAGAATACTGAGCTACATTGGCCACAGTCTCTCAAGATAACACAACATCACATGTGGGAAGGGGCACAAACTCTCCGGCTGTGCAGCAGTGGAGGCTGGTGGCTCCGTCCGCCCCAGTGACATCGAAGCTACCAGCCTCTACTGCTGTGCAGGTTATCACTCAGTGAGAATAGAAAGGATCACCTTGGCCAAGCCAATGTGGCCAATGGCTATGCTAGCCATGCTGAATCTTGCAATGATGTGAACTCAGAGAGGAATCCCCCTAAGAGCCCGGCCCAAGGAAATCAGTAGCCATGGGTTTCTCTTTGGCTGTGGAAGAGCCCCAGCCAGCCAGATCGCAAGGCTGAGCTCCAGCAATTGCGCTTCTGGTCACGCTCTCTACTCCCATCGAAATTCTAATTCTAGCAAAGCCATCTGACGCGATGGTACGTCTGAGAGACCTTCTGCTTACTGTTGCTCCCGCCATCTCATGAATAATCCAGGTCAATTGCAGCTCTCTGGCATTCTTGTTCAGATACATAAATCCGTCCCCCACCGCACCCAGCCCAGTGTAAAATCGCCCCCAGCCATGTTATTGGCACCTCAGAGAGGAGTCTGTCCTCACAGCTTCCCAGATTTCACTTAATTGAGGGCAACAACATCAAAAAGGCCAGGGAGGGGAAAAGGGGAGCGAACGTTCAGAACTGACATTCGGCTCTGCCTCTCCCCCCCCCCTCCCCCATGCACCCCCCCAGGGCTCGCGAAGCACGATCGTGTCCTTGTTATATAACGGCGGGTGACGTCACTTTCTGAGACACAGCCTGGCGTGCCAGGCACACAGAGCTTCTTGCTCTGTGAATGAAACCCTAGCGCCCGCACACGCGGCGACGTCAGAGAGCCACCGCATCTTGGCAGCCAGGGGAAGAAACAGCTCCTGTTCAGGGGCCCAGAATCTGGGTTCAGACAGCAGCACATCACGAAGTCCCACATGAACAGGCAACATGGCTAAAGGGCAACAGCTTGTTCTTCAGCCGGAGGCATTTGCGGGCATTGAGTCTACCCCTACCCCCAACCAAGGGAAGCTACAGTGGCCCTGTTTTCTGCAGTAACAACAGTAATAATTAAAACACAAATGCAGTCAGGGCCACAAGAGCTTCATATGGTTCACAGAAGCAAAAGCAGGATAACAGGTATTCCAGCTCACTGAACCTTCTTCTCTATCCACACAGAAAATAAATAAAGTTGTGAGGGGAAACTCAACAGCCCAGCCCAGGAAAAACAAGGTCCCTCCAAACAGAGGTTATAACACGAGGGGGGTGAGAAGGTTTACAAAAGGCTCTTTTCCATCTTTCACATTCTCCAACCAAAGAATGCTATTTGGGAAAGGAAATAGCCAGGGGAAGTCATTCCATTGGCATTTCCTGAAGAGCTCGACAGAAAACCCTCCCACTTCCGAATCAGCTTGGGTGGCTGCCAAACCCGGGAAGAGAGCAGAGAGGGAACAAGCCAGCCTCTCTGCCTGGAGGAGTCACCTGCAGCTTACAGCTCAGGCTTACCTGCCCACTGACCCACTCAGAGGCAACTGGGTCTTCCTGGGAAACCAAACTCAAAGGGAGACAAAAGAAAGAATTGCAGAGATTCTGGGGTATGGGCTCTGTTCATGGAGTGGATTTGGTGAGAATTGGCTGGCCAACTACGTTCCCATGTGCTTTGATCTCGGGCAAATCTGGCTGGCTGGCTGGGGGATGCTGGGAGTTGTAGTCCAACAAATCTGGAGGAAACCAGGTTGGGAAAGGCAGTCAAAATTAATCTACTGGCTCCACTCTCCCGCTCCCTAAATCAGGCATGTCAGCTGTAAGGTATGTAGAGTAAGGGGGAAACAAGCCATCCCTCCAGTTAGTAGTAGCAGTTTTTGCCCTGGGCTCTACAGGAGCTTTCATTCCCTGAAGGGGTTGTTGCCCAGGGGTCTGCATGACCTCAATAGCAACCCCCCCCCCCCATTGTTTGTCCCAAGGTCCCAATTTCTAAGCCTTTGAGGAAACAAAACATGCGAGGAAGTGTGGACTCAGCAGATCAGAGAAGGTACAAGAGTCACCTGATATAACATCGAAACTAGGAATAGGGTGTCTTTACTCCCACGCAGACCAATAAACGGCTGGTGTCAAGGAATGACCAGAGTCCTTTCGGGCGAAGAAGCACAAGAGCGCGAGGAAGGGGGAAAACCTACTGGTCAGGACGCAATACGGACATCTAGGAATCTTCGTGAGCCAAGGCACCATCTTGTGGCAGCGCCCTGTGGCCCCAACAACTCTGCTTGGCTACTTAAACAGCTAACATGCAGATCCCTTTTCCCAGCAATATCCAAGTGGTGATTTTTCAAGCCACATCTTAGCATGACTATTTCCGCATATGCTGCGTACGGCTGCCACATTCTAGCCCAGACGTTGGCGAGTCAGCTGCAACGATCATGGGTGAGCCCTAACATCACAGGTAACCCATGGGCACGCCCTGTCAGATGGGGCCGCTTCACATTCCAGACACCCCCTCTGGCTTCCATGCCGGAGAGTTGCATCGCCAAGCTTGACCGAAAAAAAGGCTCAAGAGAACAAGCCCATGCGCAGCTTCTTCTCAGATCAACATGCTAGCATTAAATCAGATAGGTTTTGGTGCCAGATAGGTTTGAGCCAACGGGGCCTTCCTGACGGGGCAGTGTGAGAGTGATGCGGGGCAGGGCTCAAAGGTGTGAATGTCAGCGTTCATCTTGCCACCATGCTTGAGTAATCCAAATCAAAGACACACCTGGTACACGCCTTCTCGCATACCAACAAAAAGGGAAACAAGAGGATCACCTATTTGCCAAGAAGACATTCAGACAGAGCTTGCAAAAGGCAAGAAAGGTGTGACCCTAGGCATGTTTAGACAGAAAAAAAGTCCTACAACTCCCATGCATAGAGTTGTGGCGTAAGTTTTAATTCCAGCACTATTTTTTTTTTAAATGACCACATGTACTCTCTGTAACACCAAAACTTTGCCAGGTGCTTTTGGAATGGCTGACTCTATTTCCTAGTTGCTAGGCTAGGCATGAACCACCCTTCCAGGCTTTTAGGCCAGCCCTCCTGCTCTGAAGCTCCTTGTACAGCCCACCCAGCACAGGACAGAGACCACCACTGAAGCAAAGAAAATAACAGCGCACTCTCTGTCACATGCAGAAATCCAACTTTGGGCACAAAGGTGATCACATCCTTCAGAAGGCAAGAAACTGCTTCATGAGCACTTTGCAAGGGGAACAGAAAAGACAGACCACCACCTCACTGACAGGACAGGTCCCCTTCCTGTGTCATTGCCCGTCTACCTTACTTGCCCTCCAAACGTGCCTCTGCTTATCTAGGAAATGGGCAGGCTAGTTTTGATCGCTTGAAGGTTGACAAAGCAAAAGAATGATCTGAGCGCCCCTTTGAAACAGGCTGCTGCTGCCCTCGCTTTCTCCAAAGACACTTTCTAAGACATAAAATGCTGAGCGACTCTGGGGAATGCACACGAACACACACAGTCTGTTCCTTGCCAGGGGCAGGCCTGCCAGAACTTGCAAGCCTCTCTGTGGGTCTTTCTTGCCAGCTACGCCCTTTCCACAACAGCATTGTTTGAAAGGGCCCAGCAGAGGCTGCTCTCCAGGCCCCAAGGGAGAACTAATCCTGCGCTAACAAGGCCAGGGCAGGGAGAGAGGTGAGCATATGCTTAAGCCTTGGCAAAAGGGCAGCCTGTTGGGAGCCATGTGAAGACAAGAAAAATAGAACACACCTCTCTAGTCCACCCAGAGGGTTCTGTGTGTGTGTGTGTTTGTATGTGACTCCAGGACCAAAGTAGCCTCTTTGGTCCCCTTGTTATAACAGACGGCTTCTGTATAGAATGAGGGCTTCGCTGTTGCAAGGACCCACGTGAGGGGCTGAAGTGCATCTCTGCACAATCTGCTTTGCACAACAGGGAGACAACAGCCCCTTCAGCGAGATTCCTTTGCCAGGGGCTGAATGTTTTCTTTGCCCCTGGCTGCCTCAATGTGCACGGCTCAGGCTTGCTCCTATCTGCATACCGTGACGGGCCATCTGGTTTTTTGGGCCACTCTGGCACTGCCATCTCCAACAGGGTGCTCATGGGCACCACTCTGATGGAGAGGATAAGAAGCGAAGGGACCATATGCACCACCTTGAGCTCCTTGGAGGAAAAGTGGGATTAAGCCTAACAAATAAATAGGAAACTCTTGTACAGGCTTCACAAATCCGCGCGGATGCAATGACCCCCTAACTTTTCTGCGACTCGCCCTCTGCTGTGCTGCCCCCACCATCCATGTAGGACCAGCACCGCCACAGCACGTTACCAGAAGGGCGGAAGGAGATGTGATAACCCAGAGAAGGCAAACTTGAGACCAGAGCAGCAGGAACCGGTGGGTGTGTCTCCCCAGAGCAATCCTGCCCTCCTACAAATGGCTGAACAAATATTTGCCCAAACAATGCATTTGAGCTTAGACACAAAAAAAGGGAAGAGTCTCAGCGGGTGGTGCGAGCTGAGGGGAGGAGGAGGAGGAGGAGGGGGGAGAAATCTCACCCTCCTGACAAGCAAGGGCCAGTAACTTTCCATCAGCGATTTAATCTAAATCCCCCACCCCCGGGGAGTTCGTTTACAAAATCAGATTACATTAGCGCCTCGGTCTCCAGGATACAACCCAATCGTCACTGGAGCGGCAGGGATGTGGAAATCTCCACTGGATCCTAGACTAATCTTGGAAGCTGGAGGGGAGGTGGGGGTGGGGGTGGGGACCAGCAGTGGAGAGGAAGGCGCTAACGGGACCAGTCAGAACGATGGATGGGCTTAGAGAGGAAGAGCAACCAGTCTGGTCAGTTTGGGCAGACCCGCCCCAGCTTGCGTTCCCAGGACAGCTGCATTCCAGACATTCCTGAGCCATAACCCCCTCCCTGTGTTCACTTGGCTTTCTCACCTCCCACGTTTTTACCTAGCCTGGATTTTTCCCGGCAGGCTGATGCACCTATTTGCTTTTAACCTTTGATTGCTGCATTTACTTCTGGGTAGTTGAGAGCCCCCTACCCATCCACCCTTGGAACCGTGCTTAGATATAAATTCGCCAGAAGAGAGCAGCAGCCCATTTGGAGCACTTTCCCCGAGGGGAAGCGGTGCTTCAACTGTTGCAGCAAAACCAATACAGAGCCTTAAGAGCCCTGCTGGATCGGAATGAGGGTCCATCTATTCCAGCACTCTGTTCACACAGTGGCCAACCAGCTGCTGACCAGGGACCAACAAAGCAGGACATGGTGCAACAGCACCCTCCCACCCATGTGCCCCAGCAACTGGTGCATATATGCTACTGGAGGTAGCATATAGCCCTCAGGGCTAGTAGCCATTGATAGCCTTCTCCTCCTCCAGGAATTTGTGGTAGACAGGATGGGACCACCTTCAACACACTAGTCTGCAACTGTTTTTGTTTTTAACCAGGATCCCATTTTTTAGCTGGACTCCACTGGACACAGGCAAAGGGCTCAACAAGCCCTTTGATGTGAGCAGCAG
This sequence comes from Anniella stebbinsi, assembly GCA_029215795.1. Taxonomy (NCBI): domain Eukaryota; kingdom Metazoa; phylum Chordata; class Lepidosauria; order Squamata; family Anniellidae; genus Anniella; species Anniella stebbinsi. Next base: position 3,912,411 of record JARDYH010000004.1, on the reverse strand, counting down.
CCATGGTTAGTCAAGGGTCTCCCCTTATTCTGCATCGTGTCTACCGGGAGTGTGCAGTGGAAAGGCAAAATGGGGGGGGGGGGGGGCTCTGCTCAAGGATCTGTTGCTGAGGCACAAACAAAGGTTGGGAAGAGCCAGCCTGAGCCTCCAGCGACCCATCCCCACTTTAACATAATGCAAGAGGGAAGGGGCAACTACTCTGGGCTGGAGGTAAAAGCAGCCTTCCTGCTAGCCACTTGCCCCTCTTAGAGATAGTGACCAACAGGTGACTAATCTACTGGGCTTACTGTTCAGGTCCTCCTGCTACACACTTGCCCACGCAGGCAGACTGGCTAGTAAAACTTTTTGCAAACTTGAATACAAGGGAGCATAAACCCGATTTTCCTCCTGTGTGATGAATGTCAGAAATATATCTCAATTGTCCAACAGAGCACCAGTTCCCAGAAGGTATAGGAGTGCTCCCGATACCGGCACTGGCTTGTAGCTGACAATATCTCACCTCTCTCTAGCAAAAGCACATCTGCGTAATACCATTGTTGCAGTGACAAGAAGGCCTTCCTGTCAAGCACAAAGGAAAAGCCCCGAGAGTTGCCAGGTGCAAGTGCCAAGCCACACCCCAGAGCCTCTGAAGCCAAACCCTACCAGCCATTGGACGATCCCATGACCTAACCTTTTCCACAGCGCATTCATACCTGGGATAGGCACTTTGGCTAGGCACCAAACTGCATGCCTCAGGAAGGCAACTGGTTGTAATCATTCACAGCCAGGGCTAACAGAGGAGGGAAAATACAGGTTCAAGTCTAGCAATGTGCACACCCTAAGGTCACCTTCTGTGGCTTTTCTCCAGGAGCACCTGCCAAATGAGGCAAGGAGGAAGGCAACAAGACAGGGGCCGTTGTTGCACCCTGTATGTGTCATGCCCTGCCCGGAGTGGCTCACTTGGTACCTACAGTTTGGTCTTTTGGGCACTAAGTGAAGATCTTTCTATTTTCCCAGGCACTTTAAGAACTGTTTTGGGTGCCTGTAGATCTTTGCACTTCTTCATCCCTGTTGCTGGTTTTATCTTGTTTTTCTTTTTAATTTGATTTGTTTTATTGTCTTATTGCTTTTTAATGTTTTTTTAATTTGCACACTGGCCAGAGAACATAGGTTATGGGGTAGTCATAAAATGCAATAAATAAGTAAATACATAAACAGCCATTATTTGTCTCGTGATCCCTTCCCTGGATACCTCAGTCCCAGAAATGCACTCCATTTATGCCAGACTGGGTCAACATTTGCTTAACCCCTTCATAAGCTCCTGGTTCTGAATGACAGCTGTGGACTCTAGAGATGAACCTATAAAGCCTTACACGGCTTGGGACCACAATACCTGACGGAACGCCTCTCCCAATATGAACCTACCCATACACTACAATCGACATCCAAGGTCCTCCTCCGAGTGCCTACTCCGAGGGAAGCTCAGAGGATGGCAACAATGGAGAGGGCCTTCTCAGTGGTGGCCCCCCAACTATGGAACGATCTCCCCGATGAGGCTTGCCTGGCACCAACATTGTCATCTTTTCAGCACCAGGTGAAGACTTTTCTCTTCTCCCAGGCATTTAACAGCATATGCTGGGCTTTTTAACTGACCCCTGGACAGTTTTAAACGATATGTAGATTGTTGTTAAGGTTTTATGGTTTTAATTTTCGTATATTGGTTTTTAAATGTTCAATGCTTTTAATTTTTGTAAACCTCCCAGACAGCTTCAGCTATGGGGCAGTATATAAATGTAATAAATAAATAAAATAAATGAAGGCCCAGTGTGGTAAACTAACCAAAATATTGGGGCTGGGTGTGGGAAAAGAGATGTTCAATACGCTAATCAGCCATGATGCTCACTGGGGTAAGTTACCGTGTTTCGGTACCCAGAGCTACTGAATGGATAAATTACAGAAGCAGTACAAAGTTCTTCTTGAGACTTGGCTTAGTAGGCCTTGTGCTGAGGGAAAACTTTAGTAGGGGTAGGCAACCTGGTGCCCTCCAGATATTATGGAATACAATGTCAACAATCCCTAACCATTGGCTGTGATGGCTGGGGCTGATGGCAGGAGTAGTCCAAAACACCTTGTGAGCACCAGGTTGCCTACTCCTGCATGAACACGAAAATTCAGAGGTGATAAGAACCCAGCCAGCGCAAAAGGCACAGCAGCTGATACCTATCAACCATACAGCTGAGAAAAGAAGCCTTAGTTCCGTGTGTCCGTATCTTAAGGGGGACCCAGAGGACATTTAGCCTGGTCTCCACCAAAGAGCAGGAGGCTAGAGACGAAGCATAGAAAAGCAAGGGACACGAATACAGGACTTCAACATCTGTTGGCCATTTCCAGCTTCTGCCAGCCCAACGTTTCATCGGCACCTTGACAGAGCAGTCATGGGCACTATTTTAACGAAGAGGCGCTGATACTGACACCTTTCGTGAAGAACAAGGGGGACAAACTCCTACAAACAACAACGGTGGTCAAGAGGAAGAGCAGCTCCTTTTCTGTTGCCGCAGGGGAAGCCCTCCTAGCAGCAAACTGCTTTGCCAGGTACTTCGCTTTCACACATCAGGCATCACTACTCACAGAAACTGGTCTGTCCTATACTTAAACTAAGGAGGTGCTGCTCCCGCCCCCGCCCCACCCCCTGCGCCCACTTTGCCAAATGCTTACCCAGCCCCCGTTATCCTGGATCCACGGGTCCAGGTGCTCGGTCAGGTAAGTGGCCATCCAGCTGGCAATCCGGCCCACCAACACTTGCATCTCCTTGTCGACGCTCTCCACGCACAGGGCCCCTCCGAAGGAGAAAAACGCCACAATCCGCCCCCAGTTCACCCCGTCCCGGAAGAGTTCGTTCACCACCTGCTCAAAGCTCTGGTACGCAGTGCCAGGGGTGATGTGGAGCTGGGAGGTGAGGTCGCTGAATGCCCGCCGGTACCTCAGTTCAAACTCGTCGCCTGCCTCCCTGAGCGTCTGCCTCACATCCACCCTCGGGCTGTCTTCGAAGGCTTCGAGGGTGGTCGGGTGCCCGGTTGCCCCGTTGACGACCGGGCTGCCGCTGGCACGCCAAGAGGGGCTCCCGTTGAGGACGCTCCCCATCTCATCCACCAACTCAGTCCTGTTCTCGCCGTCATCCTCAAACTGACTCCAGCTGTGGCCCCTCTGCGACAGCTTGTAGGAAATGAAGTCTACCACGAGCGCCCTGTTCCCACTCGACATTTTCACACCTCAGGGTGTCTCAGTGAGTCCATGGTCCGGAACACAAGCTGACCTGCACGTCTACCGAGCCAAGATGCTGCTCCTCTCCATCCTTGTGGCAACCATCCGAACGCCAAACAGGGAAACTTCAAGAGAGAACGAGCGCAGTGAAAGAGAGAGAGACGCAAAAGGGAAACGTTAAAGGGCCAGCCTTCAGCATCACTTCCTGGCATGGACACAGACGCCGTCTCTCACGACTCAGGGAAACTCAAATATTCATGAGTGTCTCCGTGGCTCATCCTTAGACTTAGTCATGCCAGCATCTGCATGGCAAGCCAACCCTGCCCTCTTTGGTTTTGCCCTAAAACCGACCCCAAAAGATATGCCCAGGGTTCATCCTGAGCAGCTGCTTCCCTGGGCTCAGGTGCCGCCTCCAAGGTCCTTTGTCCCAACGCTCTGTGCAGCGGGGCCAGGACACCTGGCACCCAGGCAGCCCCTCTGCCTCATCTCAGATCAACCTATGGAAGCAAAACCAGCTCCAACTGGAGTGTTTCTGCAGCCTGCCAGGCTGAAAAGACGCAGGCGAACCAGGCTCTGAAAACCCAAGAGGACTCCTTCTGCCACCTTGATTGAGTGCTGCGGCTCCGCTGCAGCAGTGAGGCACGGAGACCCCTCCCTCTTCACGCCCCCCTGCATCTCCCCCTCCCCGGGATCAAAGCGCTTCCTGATAGTTTTAAAGGGACAAGGGCTGGATGAGGCTTCTCAACATATTTCCTCGTCACCCAACGATAACTCAAGAATGAACAGTAATGATGTTGCCTCTTGTTCCTAGCCGGTAAGTCTTTTCCATTAGTCAAGAGAACTCCAGAATGACAGCAGGACAGTAAACAGAGGAAAGAAGGTATTTTTAAAAAACAATACCCCCACCAAAAAAAAAACACCTTTGGGAAAGAATTAGCTGCTGGTTTCAGGTGTGCTCAAGCCAAGTGCTCAGGTAGATCACCTTGACTTAGATTTCAAGGCCATGAGAGGTCCGGGGAGTTTTATTACTCAGCCTTTCCATTTTACACTGGAAAAGCAGCTCATTTTCCACCTCCTCCCTGCAGCCTGCTCTAGTAGCAAACTCAAAGGCGAAGAGTTTCCTGCCTTCTCAAAGTATGCTCTGTGTTCAGTTAGGGCATTGACTGCTATGGGTTGCAAGCAGACAAGGACAAGAACGCAGAGGCAGAACAGTCTTTTGCGCAGTTCTCAGGGAAAGCTTGCCGCAGAATTCTGAGCACAGACTTCCCCCCACCCCACCCCAAACAGCCCCCCAAACAGGAGCGAGACATGAGTGAGACAAATTCCAAGAACTGGCAAACCTTGGGCCCAACCAAGCAAACCGCTGTGCCGACACCAGGCAGAGGGCTAGTGGCAGGCTGGGATCATGCCCTGTGCATCGAAGGGTCCAGCTTCATGCTGAATTATTCTTAAGAAGACCAGGCGATCGCCTTCCCTACCCCACCCTTTGCCCACATCCCCTCCCTTTCCAGCAGCAGGGAGAGGCAAGGCGGCATCCCTTCCTTCTCCATAGGCCAGCTGGGTAACAATAGCCAGACTCTACCCTGCCGGGATGTGTCAGAAGGAGCTGCGTACTTACCCCCTGGAGAGGGAAGCCGACCTCAGGTCTGGGGAATCTCAGCAGAGGGAGCTCTGCTAGAGTGACTGCTGAGGAGGAGGCGGCGGCGGCAGGGATAGGTTCAAAGTGCTGGCCGACCCTCCTGGTCCTCCACATGGCCCCGCCTCCTGGGCTGTCCTGTCCCGCCCCCAAACATTCAGCCTCCCTGCCCCCACCTCTGGCATTTGAGCACAGCCCACTGGCGGTTGCAAAATCAAGACTGTGCCTTCCCTTCTTGTTAGCGGCATCTTCATTCAGAAGTTTCAGTGTGTGTGTGTGTGTGTGTGTTTTAAAGTACTAATTCTTTGCACTGTGACAGAGCATGCGCATGTGCCCAGCACACATCCAGCCTCCTTTTGCATCTTCCACAAGGGGATTTGGGGGGCTGAAACTAGGGTGACCAGATAAAATCCAGGTCAGGGCTCCTGTAACTTTAACAGTTGTAGAGAAAAGGGAATTTCGGCCAGTGTCATTTGTATGCAATTAGTTCCTGGTGAAATTCCCTCTTCATTACAACAGTTAAAGGTGCAGGCACTGTACTAGAGTGACCCTATACAAAAGAAGGCAGGGCCCCTGCAACTTTAACTGTTGTGATGAAGAGGGAATTTCACCAGGAACTAATTGCATACAAATGACACTGGCCGAAATTCCCTTTTCTCTACAACTGTTAAAGTTACAGGAGCCCTGACCTGGATTTTATCTGGTCAGCCTACTGAAACCCCCCTGCCTGTGATTTTGCTCTGTCTTTCCCTGGCAGAACTATCCTGAGAAAGTTTTGGGGGAAGCAAGCCCTTCCAAATTCAGTGGGAAATAATTTCCTACTGACCTTGATAGCAGTTTTGGTTCCAACGCCCCACATGTGGGAAGCGGAGCAGCCACTTTTTCAAAGGATAGAAAACTGAATGCCATTTCATGTTTGCCTCCATTATCATAATTTTAGATAATGCCACTTAGGAGGCAATCCTATGTATTTTTAGAGAGGGGGAAAAGCCCTACAACCCCCAGCTTTCCCCAGCCAGCCATAGTGGCTGGGGAATGCTGGGAGTTGTAGGACCTTTTTTTGTTGTTGCCGAAATATGCATCGGATCGTGCTCTTAGATCCTTCGGGCTACCGTTTCAGATGCCCAGTGTCTGACTGAAGCTTTGCAAACCATCTGTGGATTGGTCCAGGGAGCTTGCTCGTGTTCATGGCTTATGGTAGCCTTCCCAACTTGGTGCCCTCCAGATATTTTGGACTTCAACTCCCATCAGTCCCAGCCAGCATGGCCAATGTTCAGGAATGCCAAAATATATAGCCCAAAATACCTGCAGGGCACCAGGTAGGGGAAAGGCAGCTTATGGGCTGCAGAAAGTAACGTCCTTTGGCAATGGGATGTATGACCCAAAAGAGCACTCCTCACCCACAGGTGCACCAAAGCCGTTTCTCTCCTTGCGCACAATAGTCAAGAGCCAGTGTTGGTGTAGTGGTCAGAGTGTTGGACTAGGGCTCAGGAGACCCAGGTTCTGGTCCCCACTTGGCCATGAAGCTCACTGGGTGACTTTGGACCAGTCACAAACTCTCAGCCCAGCCTACCTCACAGGGCTGTTGTGACTATAAAATGGAAGGGAGGGCCACCACGTGAGTCACTTTGGGTCCTTACAAGAGGCAAAAAGGCAGGATATAAACGTAATAATGAATAAAATGTCACAATAAATCAATCTCCACACACCCACCGCATACTCCTTTTGAAATTCAAAGGGTATTAGCTGCATCCCAATCTCCTTCACCACAATGTACAAGGGGTAATCCGTATTTTATCCTGACAACAAAACTGTGAGGTAGATCAGGTTGGGAGACAGCAATTGGCCCAAGGTATCCCAGGCAGCAGCATCGGGCCATGTAGCAAGAGCTGCCTGATCCCAGTCCAGAGCTCTACCAGTTACACCACAGTTAAGATCTTACTTTTACATCCAGTGGCCCACTAATTTTGGCCAGCCTTGGTAACCAGTGCTTTCCACTGACCCTGGTACTCCCCAGGGCGGGGCAGGATCTTGTCCCCGGTGTGATGCTGAATTTTGGAGCTGTATTCAGAAAGCAGCAAGACAGACTTCTTCCTCATCCGAAGCTCATCACAACATCAGGGAGAAGCCTGCTGAAGTGGGGTAAGCATTCTCCCTCACCTTGCATCAAGCTGGTCGCTCCAGAAGAAAAGATGAATTTGTCAGTGATGAGTGCATTTATAGAGCTCGGCTTGCAGCCTTACTTTGCTTTTTAAAGTCTCAAGATGTCTCTGCTCTTTTTAACATGTTAATGGCAAGGCAATGTATGAAAATGTTAACAGGTGTGTGAGGAATTAAGAGATTTCTATAATACAAAATTATATATATATATATATTATATTTTAAAAAACACATTGTAATGTGAAAACATTAAAGGTGTCAACCTGGAATAACCTCTCTGGACCAAGACCAATTTGTGGGCCTCTTGCAGACATCTGGTTGGCCTCTAAGGGAAACAGGATTCTGGATGAGATGGACTTTTTGTCAGATCCAGCAGGGCTCTTCTACTGTTTGTAGGAACAAAGAACGCTGCTGGTTTCAAGACAGAAATCATGTAATGTCTATTCTAGTGCCTCAGTTGCGGGTTCAGATCATGACTTGCTCCTTCTTCTGGTGCGTTGGGAAGTAGCACAGCTAGCAAAATTATGTTCCTCTATCAGAGGCAATAAGTCTACATACACCAGTTGCTGGGGAAGATGGGCAAGTGAGTGCTGTTGCACTCATGTCCTGCTTGCAGGTTCCTGGTCAACAGCCAGTTGGCTACTGTGTGAACAGAGTGCTGGACTAAATGGACTCTTGATCTGATCCAGCAGGGCTCTTCTTGAGTTGTGTGGATCTATGCCTTACTAAATCCCCCCCACAACAAGGTAGGAGAGTGTTGTTTATGCTCAGGGATTTGCTGATTGCTACATAGAGAGGGCCTGCCCTCTTGATTCCATGGACTTTCATTCATGTACACCACAGCTCATGTTCCACCTGTTTCCCCTGCCCATAGAATGCATCATGCAATGACATTTAAGAGCACTGCACTGATATGGCAAACAAGGGTTTTTCCAAGAAGACAGAAAGTTCTGTTCGATTACCTGAGGCAGGAACAGGCAATCTCTCCAGGGGCTTTGGATACAACTCCCATCAGCTCCAACCGGCATGGCTAAAGGTCAGGAATTATGTAAACGGTCATCCCAAAAAACCTGGGGGGCTCCAGATTGCCTATGCCTGACCTAAGGCATCCTTCAAACATGGTGGAATTAACGACAAGGGTCAGAATACCCAAGAGAAGCCCAGCTCCTATGACTGGAGTTGGCATCCCTCGACAATACCATGGCCATCCAGTGGGCAACCCTGCCAACGCTCTGTTATCTCCCAGATTCAGGCAGAATTTCCTCCAGGAATCTTTTGACAGGGGAGCCGAAAGCTGGGACAGCCTATCACGGAAGGGGCAGAGCACACGCTTCGTATGCAGGAAGTCCCATGTCCAAGCCCTAGCATCTTCCATTCAAATGGAGACAATGTAGCTGTGATGTTCTACTGATTGTGGTTGTAAATATATTGCAAAATTTATTGTTTGTGATATGCGCTTGTTTATATCTTTAAAAAGAGTTAAGAACAATAACAGGTAAAGCAAATAACTAGGCCGAAATGTACTTACTGTTTGTGGTTCTAGGTCTTGGTAAGTATACAGTGATTGGCTGGTTGTGGGGGAGTGCCTGGATTAGCTGGCTGTGTAAGAGTGGGAGGAGCTAGAGAGCGAGCGGAGTGTATATATGTGTGTCTGACAGAGAGAGCTGACAGGATTGATTGGGGGGAGATTTGAGAGAATTGAGGGTTTTGAGAGAGAGAGAGAGTCTGAAGCAGGATTATTAGATGAGAAGAGTGTTTGATTGTATTTTGTGTTTGGTGTTGTTCCCCGCCTCGATCTGTTGGGAGAGGCGGGTGATAAATAAATATATTATTATTATTATTATTATTATTGAGAGATTGAGATAAAATTTTAGAGCATAGATTAAATAAGGAACAGTTTATAAATGTATAAGAATTCTGACTGAAACCAATAAGCATTGAAACCTTGTAACTGATACGCAATTGAACTGAAGTAACCACTAAACTTGTTGACACGCAATTTCTTATTAATAAATTCTTGTTAATTCCATCTCCTGGTGTGGTCTGTGGGTGTACCTGAAGAAGGTACTGGTGGCAGCGGAACAAAGAAGTTACTTGGAGGCCAGGTTGCTGGGCTGTGGTGCTGTGGGGTCTAAATAGTAAAGGCGAAACGGGGCAGCAGCAGCAGCAGCAAGCGGTCGAGGATAACCTCACAGTAGCAGAGCTGAGAAAGATCAGGGAACAGACATTACCAGGCTGCAAGGATCCATAGTTTGGTTTAGTGACCCGGTTTGCACAGTGGGCTTATTTAACCCACGATGAACCGTGCCGCATGCCAGGCGCCATTTTGTATATGGAACCCCCCAGTCGGGGCTGTTAGTAGCTGGGTTATGCAAGGGTTGTTTAATCCATGATGGCCAAGTGAGGCAGGTTAGGCTGAGAGTCAGGGACTGGCCCAAAATCACCCAGTGAGCTTCATGGCCAAGTGGGGAATATAACCCCCGCCTGCTGAGCCCCAGTCCATTGCTCTAACCACTACACCACACTGCCTCTCTGCCCTGTCCAGTGCCAGCTGGCTGCAGAGGTGGCCATCTCTCCTGGGGGAAGCAAGGGCGCCCTGCCCCGCCCCCCACTTCCAGGGTGGCCCATTGACCTCGACCCCCTCCCACCCATTCATTTCCTCCCATTCATTTCCTCCCATTCAACTCCCAGGTCCCAAAACCAAGCATGGCCCCGCCCCCTCCGTGCTTGAACCAATCACGACGAGGCGAAGCGCGTGCCCAGTTAGGGAGCCCGTTCATTGGCTGCGCCTCCTGCCAGTCGCGCCTCAGCCCCGCCCTTACCTCAGAAACTGGCGGAGAAGCGCCGCCCCCTGCCTCGTTCTCCTCACCGGCCCCGGCCAACGGCTCTCTCTGGGGGAAGAGGCGGCTGGCAGAGGCCGCTGAGGACAGGGCGCCGAAAGGGCTCGGTGGCTTCCGCGGCGACGGCGGCAGCGCTTCCCCCCCGCCCGCTAGGCGGCGGTTTCTCCGCTGGTGCTGCCTCGCTCCTTGACCGGCCGGGCGAAAAGGAGTGCGCATGCTCGAGCCGCCGTTTGAGCCTGCCGTGCGCATGCGCAACTGGAAGGGGAGGAAGACTAATCGCACTAAGTGCGCATGCGAAAAAATGTACTGGCCTGGGAGGAGACGGCCTCCTTCGGAATGAACGCGCTTGCGCAATTAGAGCGGCCTTGCGCAGCCCTAACCCAAAGGAAAGGCATGTGCGCCCTCTTCTGGCTGACTGCCAGCATCGCTCCGGCGGGAGAAGGATTTATGGAATATTTATTGAGTTCCATGATGAATGAACAGCTGCATGTATATATTTATGCTAAATAAATAACTTTTGAAAAACTAGTAACTTTATGTTTTTGCTTTTAAAGGTTAAGTAAAAGGCAGGCCTGCTATAGTGAAGTACATGAAAGAAGAACATAAGAAGAGCCCTGTTGGATCAGACCAAGTGTCCACCTAGTCCAGTACTATGTTTACACAGTATCCAACCAGCTATTGACCAGGAACCCACAAGCGGGGCACGGTGCAACAGCACCTTCCCACCCATGTTCCCCAGCAACTGGTGCACCCAGGCTTACTGCCTCTTAATACTGGAGGTAGCACATAACCATCATGACAAATGGCCATTGATAGCCTTCTCCACTAATTTTTCTAACTTTTTAAAGCCATCCAAATTGGTTGCCATCACCATATCCTGTGGTAGTGAATTTCACAAGACGGGAGCAGCAAAAGCAAACGCCTATGCACACCAGAGTCTAGCTCTAATTGACCTCTTTAGCTGTGTACAGTAGCAAAGCAGGAAAGCTACTAAATAAAGAAATTTACTAATGTGCAGCCCAGTCTTAACTGTGATTACTCAGCAATCACACCCATTGAATTCAACACGACTTCCAAGTAAATAAGTGTGCCTAGGATTGCATCCATATATCCCACCAATTACCTCTCCATAGGGCCGTGCTGTTGGTCAGATTGGCAACCCAACATAACATGGGGAAGAGCACTACAGACTGATAACCTAAAGGTCGCCCAGCAATGGAAGAGGAATAGCACAACATGCACCAATTGTTGCTGAAATATCACCAATGGAAAGCTTACTGTTATGAAGATGCAGACATAGTTGTTATATTTATAATGAGAGAGGGGAAAGAAATGTGGGTGTTCCGGAAGAGTACAGGGTTACGGCTGTTGAGCAGAGAGCCAGGGCACTGTTGTGGCAAATGTGATGAGCACATCTAATGGAGAGACACAGAAAGCTGGTGTTGTAAGAGTTTCCACCAGCCAGGAATAACAAAGCAACAAGTGTGGGACTATGTAAGCTCCAGGCTATTTGGTCCAGCTGCTGATACGCATACAGGCTATGGCCCTCATCTTTATTTGGAAATCAGTTCCACTGAGATCAGTGTTTTTCTCCCCAAGTAACCATGTGTAGGACTGGAGGCCTGGGACCTTTCCAGCAGACGAAAAAACTGTGGATTTTCTTGTTACGTCTAATTAGGGCGGCATGATGAGTGGTGATTCAGGCTAGTAGCAACACAGTATTTTCTGAGAGGACAATGACCCAGTTTGTGAAAACAGGGAGATGATGTTTATCTCTGACTCCTCTCTCCGCTTGGTTCCCCATATCCAATTTGTCACCAAGTCACAGCGCTTCTCTCTTTGCAACGTTACAGAAAGACTTCCCTTCCGCTCTTCCCCTTCAGACAAAACCAGCTCAGACCCGGATCGTCTGTTGCCTTGGCAATTTAGTTTGGTTTCATACTCCCATCCCAGTTCATTTACTACACCATCGGACCGTGGCTTGCACTTGCTACATGGGGATCAAAAGATACAAGGCTGTTATTACAGGCCATGTCTCCAGAATAATAGCACCCCTCCTCCAGCCCCTGCATTCTGTCTTCACAACAGGCCCTTGAGCTTTGGAACACACATTCTGTCTGGCTTCAGGGGCAGCCTCTTCACCTCGATGTCTGTGAGGTTTATCTCTTAGACCTACTTGCTGCTGCTCCTGTCTCACTTTTGCTATTAGGCCCCGCAGCTTTACAGCCCCGCAACCTGGCCTCAGACAAACCTCTTTATCTCTCGCTGCCACCAGTACCTTCCTCAGGTACACCTTAAAGACCACACCAGTTTAGGGTGACCAGATAAAATCCAGGTCAGGGCTCATGTAACTTTAACAGTTGTAGAGAAAAGGGAATTTCAGCCAGTGTCATTTGTATGCAATTAGTTCTTGGTGAAATTCCCTCTTCATCACAACAGTTAAAGGTGCAGGCACTATACTAGAGTGACCATATACAAAAGAAGGCAGGGCCCCTGCAACTTTAACTGTTGTGATGAAGAGGGAATTTCACCAGGATTTGGCCCCATGGGCCTGAAGTTAAATACCCCTGTCTTAAAGGCTAGCAGATTGATTGTGGCACAAGCTTTCAGTGGACTTGTCAAATGCACGAACTGGTCTCTTCAGTTGACGGATGCTTACAGAGGGGTAGCTCTAACAGACAAATCCCAGCAGCGTTGTGGCAAGTAGATTCTTTGGGGATATCGGATGCCACAAATTGGCTGCAATTTTAAAACACTTACTAAGGACTACGCCCCATTGGACACAGTATATACATCCAAGTAAACATGCATAGGAACAGGTGACATATTTTCTTTCAGGTGCCCGTGGCTCTTTCTTGCCTACATATACATGGGATAAAAATGACAAACCGGTGAGCCAATAGGCGGTGAAATGCGCCTAACCCATGAAATAAATGAAATCAACTGTTATGTAAAGTGAAACCAACAAATGACTATTGACTATGTTTTCTTAAATATGAAGCAGCGATATGATTGTTACTGGACTGTGTTACTACAGGTTTAGGATACTGGATATTACTTAGCTATATATAAGCAGTGGTAATGATTGATGTTAATGAGTACAGAAACTTGTTTGATCCGGACTAAAACCTAGAGTGGATTCACAGCCCCACCGGACTCAGAGGCACCAGCCTCCACAGCTGATCTTTTATTTCTGAGCGCTCCTCCTTAGAGGTTTCTCCTTCAGGACTACGTTTCCCAGGATCCCCTGCGACGGGAAGAACCGCTCCGAGCGTGCCTCTGGGAGGCGGGTTTAACATCCGGGTTCCGAATGCTTTCCTCCCCCTCCCGCCCTCCTGGTCCTTCCGTTCCGCTTGCTGTCCAATCGGCGCGCTCGAGGCTCAGGCCGGCGGGCGGCGATTGGCCAGTTTGGAAGAGAGGCAGACATTTGAAATTTCTTAACGGTGGCGGAGGCGGCAGCCGGTTAACGGAAGAGCGGTGAGGAGGAGGAGGAGGAGGAGGAGGAGGAGGAGGAGGAGGAGGAGGAGGAGGAGGCGGCGGCGGCGGTCGAGGGGTTTGTTGTGAGGTAGGGGCCGCGGGGACGGTGGACGCGGGGCATGGCCCCCCGCCGCAGTAGGGGAAACGGGTAGCTTTGGGCCCTCCCTAGATTTGGGAGTAGGAGGGGCTGTTTTCCCTGTGGTCCGTCAAGCCCTTTCATCTTTTTGGGGGTTGGGGTTGGAGTAACCCCCAAATAGAGACGGAGAAAGTCGGGGAAAACCTGTTTCCCCCCTTCCTCCCCCCAAAATAGGAAAAAACGGACATTTTCGGGGGGGGGGGAAAGGGGGAAGAACAGTTTTCCCCCCTGAATTTTTCTGGTTTTTTTCTGGGCCTTCACATCTCTACAAGGAAGAGTGGCAAAGTTGTTATTTTACTGAGGACGGTTTTAAAAGCATTTTTAAAAATACTTGAGTAAGTTTTTGAGTTCCACAGAACTCTTTGTCAGTCTGGATGCTCAACAACAACAAAAAGGAGCAGGAAGTGGGAGGAGGAGGGAGAGAGATATGTTGGGCATGATGGACCCCCCAAAACCTTACAATTTTGTCTCGTTAAATTGTGTGCTTGTTCTATATATATATATATATATATAACATACTGCCTTATTGGCTGAAAAGCCTTCAAGGTGGTATACAGCAATTTAAAATGATAACACCTTCACACAATAACAGCAAGAACATTAAAAACAATAAAATCTCAATGCTACATCATTTGAAAGGTGAAATTAAAAAGATGTGTCTTTTCACCTTTTCTAAGGGTACAATCCTATGCATGTTTAAACGGGGGGGGGGGGAGTCCTACAAGTCCCGCTGTTCCCCAGCCAACTGGTAGTTGTAGGACTTTTTTCTGTGTAAACATGTGTAGGATTGTGCCCTTAAAGCTTTTCTGTTGGTCTGCCCTTCACTGTAAAACTCCCAGATTGCTGTGCAAGCTGATAAAGCTACAATAAAAACAAAGAGTTCTTGATAGTATTAAAGATAAGGGAAATGATGAGATACCCTATTTCTTCTATTCTAAGACACACTTTTTTCCCCATATAAACACCTCTAAAAATGGGGTGCGTCTTAGAATCCATGGTGATTTTCCCACACTTAGAATCAAAGCTTTTCCCCTGTTGGTGGTACTGAAATTAAAGTGTGTCTTACAATCGATGATGTCTTACAATCGGAGAAATACGGTATTGGGTGGACCTAATTAGACATTAAATGTGAATTCAAGAACCAATATGATAAATATTAATTGAAAAATATGAATTAATACTTTTTCAATTAGGGAGAGGGCCTTCTCTGTGGAGGCCCCCCAATTGTGGAACGATCTCCCTGACGAGGCCCGCCTGGCGCCAACATTGTTATCTTTTCAGCGCCAGGGCAAGACTTTCCTCTTCTCTCAGGCATTTGGCAATATCTGAGGAGCCTGGGTTGGTTTTGTAGCGTTTTTGGGTTGTTGTAGTGGTTTTTAAATTATGTGTGTACGTTGTATGTTTTTGCTGTTTTAATTTTTGTATATTGTTTTTAATTGTTTTAATCCTATGTAAACCGCCCAGAGAGCTTCTGCTAATGGGCGGTATACAAATGTAATAAATAAATAAATAAATCATATTGGTTTTTGCATTCATGAAGCAAATGTGCTTTAAGTGAAGTAACAAAGGCCTGTAATAACCCCTTTGTTTTCTATTTCCACTTCCCAGCATGAGGGAGAGTGATGGAATGATGCTTTGTTTTTAAAAACTAAGGCTAGGCAGATCCGTTTGAGGGTAAATGTATGAATGATCTTAGCCATGCCTATAATTTTAAAAAGATGTTACCTAGTTTTGGCACAGACTGCCTGAGTCTGAGATCTGAGGGATGGGTGTGGAACATTGGCCCTCCACTAATGGGTTTATGTATTTACTTCTACGTTACACTTCTATACTGCCCAACAGCCAAAGCTCTCTGGATTGGAACCCATAGGTTGGTAGTGCCCCTAACCAAAGGTGGGTCCCCAGTGGAGCCACAACATTTTTTTCTTCCAAGGAAAAGGAAGTGGAAAGTCTGGAGATAGGACAGAGGAGACAAGTGCAAATGTCCGAACTGCAAATGTCTGCTTGTCCCTATATAAGTTGAACTCTTGTGTCTTCTTCTGTAAATCCTGGGGTCTTTGTTAAACATCCCACCTCATTCCCACAGAGCTACACTTCCCAGAGCTACACCAATACAGCTTTGTCCTAATTCTCAGAGTGGTGGTGAACCTGTATCAGGGTGGTGCCACGCTTACCTTGCAGACAGATGTCCACATAATTGAATGTCTCTTTACATAGTAAACTAGGTGTAGGAGAGAGACATTCTAGCCTACTACCTTGCATTGTAGCTTTCTGTATGCAGGGTGCGTCTCTCTGTGGAAGAGCATTCCGTCAGTCATGTGAGCCCACCCCTGCAGCTTGACTTTTTACATCTCAGAGGAGTACCACCTCCGTGAGAACTAGGTTGTGCAGCCCAATCTTATTTGTGTTTACTTGGAAGCAAGTTTCACGGTATTTAATGCTATTTTGGGCTGCATTAATAGAAGTATAGCTTCCAAATCATGCAAGGTACTGGTTCCCCTCTATTCGGCACTGGTTAGGCCCCATCTTGAGTATTGTGTCTAGTTCTGGGCACACTTCAAGACGGATGCAAACAATCTGGGGCAAGTTCAGAGGAGGGCAACGAGGATGATCATGGGTCTGGAAACAAAGCCCTGTGAGAAGAGATTGAAAGAACGAGGCATGTTTAGCCTGGAGAAGAGAAGATTGAGGGGAGACATGATAACACTCTTCAAATACTTGAAAGGTTGTCACACAGAGGCGGGCCAGGATCTCTTCTCGATCAACCCAGAATGCAAGATGCAGAATAATGGGCTCAAGTGACAGGAAGCCAGATTCCTGCTGGACATCAGGAAAAACTTCCTGATTGTTAGAGCAGTATGGCAATGGAACCAATGACCTAGGGAGGTGGTGGGCTCTCCCACACTAGAGGCATTTAAGAGGCAGCTGGACAGCCATCTTTCAGGTATGATATAAGGTGGATTCCTGCACTGAGTAGGTGGTTGGACTCAATGGCCTTATAGGCCCCTTCCAACTCTACTATTCTATGATTCTATGATAATGTGGCTGCACTACTTTAAGTGTACTTAGAACTGCAGTCTACTCCTGTGCATATGTACTCATATGCAAGCCCTGTGAGTTCAGTTGGACTTATTCCCAGGTCTGAGTACACAATTGCCACACTAGAGTTTTAAGAGTCATAGCCTTGGGTGTTTTAGGCAGATGGTAACCTGCATTAATATGTTCGTTCAGTGGTAGAAGATACGTTTGTTGTGCTGGTAATGTTACTGCATTGTGTAAAAGAATTTCTTGGATTACTTTTGGATTGTTTGTCAAAATAATAATAATAGAAAATCTTCCTGTTAAGGGTGCCAAGAGTGCCAATTTTGTCTTGCTGATATGGTTAGTTTGTCATGAAGTATGGGAGGGAAAGATAATCTCTGAAAATGTATGTTTATCATGCTTGTATTCTGCTTTTTCTCCAAAGAACTCAAAAGTGGAAAGCATAGGGCTCAGTGTTTTTATCTTTACGACATGGTGAGGTAGAGGGAACTAATCCAAGGTGGGCTTCATGGCCATATGGGAACTTGAACCCACAACTCCAAAGTCTCCTGCTCTAGAGAAACCAGAAATCTTGAATCCAAGTGAAAAATGGAGCCTTTCTGGAGATTTGTCGATGTTACAAGAAACCAAAAAAAGGCTATATGATTGGGGCTTAGTGACGTATGTTATAGTGCTGTTCAGAACTCACTGTATAAATCAGGGGCGCAGAACTTCAAGCTGGGAGACCAAATCCGTCCTTCCCAGAGTCCTGAGCAGGCCATGGCCCCCTTACCCCAAACCCCTGATCGTTTGATTTCCCAGCTTTTGTATAGTTTTCCCCTATACTGAAAGGCTGAAATGCCTCTGCTAAGGCATAGTGACAGGCAGGAAGGACTTTAATCAAAAATATGCTGGGATTTTGGCCCCACTGCTTTTGCATTATTTTATTTATTTATTCATTATTGCATTTAGATCCTGCCTTTTTTCCTCCAAGGAACCCTAGGTGGTGTACTTAATCCTCCTCTCCATTTTATCCTCACAACAACCCAGTGAGGTAGGTTGAGTTGAGAGTCTGTGACTGGCCCAAAGTCACGCAGTGGGTTTCCATGGCCGAGTGGGGATTAGGACCCGGATCGCCCGACTTCCGCCCTGCTTTATGCAAACTGGTTTTGCTCCCCGAATTAAATCATCCTCTCTATTTCTGATATTAGTTCTTATGGAGCCAAAATGTCACTATCCGTGCAGAGGAGGAAAGTAAGGCGGCAGTGAGCGAAATCTAAAAAATATCCCTGCACTCAGTGGCTCGAAAATGCTGACTGGCACAGGTGGGGGACAGAAATGGAATGGAGTATCCCGGAGGAGGGCGTGGCTCATTGAAGCAGTATAGAAGAGCTATACAAGTGGAACCAGCAAATTCTGTTGCTGGTTCCACTTGTACTCCAGCTAATATTCCTGCCTAGCTCATCCTATTTGCAAGACTTTCCCCCCATATCAGTCTGGGGGAGAAAATCCTTTTCATCTCCCCCCCTTTCCTCAAGCCTTCACATCTCTAAATTGTACAAGCAATTAGAATAAAGTGTGTGTGAACTTTGAACACAGGGGTCTTAAAGATGCGGGTGGGATAACGTTGACTCGCTGTCATTTTTCCCATCAAAACCACTGGAGGCAGCCTCTTACACAACAGAAAATGGTGAATGTCATGGTTTACACAACAGTGTCAGCATCTGAACTTAATGCAGGCTGCTGTGGACATAAATGTTCTGTCATTGCACAGGCAGGGAAAATACAAAGCAGTGTGCTAAATGTTCACATCTATCTTGCATGAGGCAAACTCTACAATAGTATGTTACCTGCAGATTATTCTCTCCAACAATTGTGTCCAGGGTGGATTTGATTTAAATCAATTTGATTTAAATCATGATTTAAATCACTACTCAGAAAGACTCAATTTAATCATGTGACTTCCCCCCCCCCCCCCAAAAAAGTGCACTCTTCCTCGCTATAATAATATTTATTTATAACCCGCCTCTCCCTTCAGATCGAGGCGGGGAACACAATGTAAAATACAAAAATCACAAACAGTTAAAAAAAAAATTAAAAACGAGAAAATGCATCATTAAAACATCTTAAAATTCATCCGGATAGGCCTGCCGGAAGAGAGCAGTCTTCATGACTCTCTTAAATTCATGAAGACTGCTAATTTGTCTAATCTATAAGATTAATACATATTTTACACAACTCAGAGTTACCAAAGACTCATTCTTGCTGGTATAATCTTAATATTTACAAGCAGATGCAGGTTTCATTTTTAGCTTCTTGTGCAGGTCTATTTCACTCCCAACAATCTGTTCATTGAATGTTTTGGAACTTAGCACTTAAGAGGTAAGGGGTTGATTCTGTGTACATAGATTTACAAAGGAACAATGGGATTGTGATCTCTGCAGACACAAATTCGCAGTTTTGAGAACTGCAAAACCCAGCATCTGTGATAATATCTTCTAGATAGAAAAATTGCCCAATAATCTTACAGAAACCTCTGGAAGAGCATGGCATTGTGAATGGATGAATGGAATTCATTTACCAAAAAATTTAAGCATTGCATGAATATACAGCCTCATGTTACATAATTAAAAACTAATCCTTATTTCATAATGAATAACCTTTGGGCTATAATGTATCTTAAATAGAAAACTATTTTTAGATCGATCTTGCCTCAAAAAGCATTTTATTTTAAAAAATCCAATTTAAATTTTAAAAAATCCGATTTAAATAAAAACTGATTTTTTAAAAAAAATCATTTATTTTTATCCACCCTAATTGTGTCTCTATCAGACAGTCCCTCTGTCTGATTGCTCCTGCTGCGAGCCGGATCCAGTACGCTTGCTCATTGTCACTCACTGGGTGGCTGCCATTCGAACCAAGCCTATATGTCCTCTCATCAATGTCTCTTATTCGAAAACCTCCACTTTTATGCATGCAATTAAGTTCTCTCTAGGAAAAGAAAGCCCAAGATTCGCTGCAGTGAGTAGGTTGAGTTTTTCAGATGCCTTTCAGGCTTTGGTGCATGATCCATGTTAAAGGGTAGTACAAGTACAATTGCCAACATATTCTGGAGCATTGATCTGCTCTCTTTAGTATGCATCCCTGTACATGCTCTTATGTTAAGCTGTCCTGATCTTGTGCTCTGATGATGCAGGTATGATCTTCTAGGCTGTCCTGACTGTTAAGGCTCGGGGAGGGGGAGAGTTAAAAATGGAAGGCTTTTGATCACTGTTCTACTCATGTTGGACAAGAGGATGGGAGCAAGACTCATAACTGGAAGGAATGTTATAACCCACAATAACCAGCCAAATCTTTGGCTGCATGGTGTTCACAGGAATGGATTGTATTATGACAATTGATCCATGGCTTCAGCTACCCCCCACTCCCCATACCTTCTCTTGTCTTGTAGTAAATATTTGTGGGGCAACTTGGTAAAAGCTGGCCTGGCATCCTGAGCAGCAGCCTTGGGGAATCCGAGGAAGATTTCTGGCTCTACTTTGCACCGAGTTCAATGCAACAGCCCCAATTCCTCTTCTGTCCCTTTAACGCCTATTTTTAACTTGTCCCATCTTGATGTCTCCTAGAGCTTGTGGGGTCTGAATTACAGGGCATGTGGTGTCAGGGGCATTTATTTTTGGGTTGTTGGGAAGGGAGACACGGATATTTAACTATAGCGGTGGGGTGGGGTGGGGAGTTAGAAGCCTGGGAAATACTGGCACAGCTTTTATTTCTCTCATTTGACCCTGTCCCTGTTCCACAAATGGGTCTGTTGCAACATCAAGCATGATGGATAAGCAGAATTAGCTGGGGATCATATTGCAGATCCAACAAGGCTTCCAGGCTGGCAACTTAAGACTTGCATCTCAGCCTTCTGATGCAGGACTTCCCAGATGTTTATGTGAAGGCCCCGTAGCTCTGCATCAGAAGGGCCAGTGACCTTGTGTGGCATCCAAAAGCAGCTAGATGGAGGGAAGCTTGGAATTACCCAGAGAGAAAGGCTTTGAAAAATCTGGGGGTGGACAGGAGAAGAACTTTTGTTCAATAAAGGTCAATTTCTCAAAGTTTCTAGAGAAGGACCTGGCTTAATAAGTGAGTGGCATATCCTAAGAATTTAGCCAGTGTTGATTGCATGATTGGGTTGTTCATTTTGAGCCCCTTTTTCTTGTAATTTTGGAATATTTCCTGTTTTTGCATTAGAATATTGAATCTACATTCTGTTTCTAACCCAAATAACATAACCTTTTGGCTTGCAACAGGGTCAATGGCTTCTATTTTCATCGTATTTTGCCAGTTGATACAGTTGTTGCGGTTCCATCTATATTTGAAATGACCTAAACAGAACCACAGAAATCATGCTTCGATATAACAAACATTACTATTTTTACATGCTAAGGTTAATTATGCATTTTGTGTTCTTAGAATTTCAGCCTAGATTTAATTCAGTGGTGTATCGATCTCAGTTTCTTATCCCAAAATATGTTCTCAAGTTCTTTCCTGTTGGTTTCAAACTTCCTGGACTTCTCCCATGCCTGGAGTTAACCTAAACCCCAAAAGGCACTCACAAATAGCCTAGTTCCTAGCGCACACATTGCTTGCTCAGGTGGATTTGGAACAGTACCCCCCCCCCCACACACACACACCTGAGAATTAACTTTACAACCAGGGGACTGCATGGTAAAGAAAAGAGGATCTGGGACACGAGATTGGAATTGGCCAGGTGGTTGTCCCTTCAGTAGATGCTGAGAATCTAAAGTACTTGAGATACTCAATCTACCTTTGAGTTTCCTACTTGAAAGCCTTGAGTTGTACTGGGACTTCCTCAGTGTGAGGGAAGACTTGAAGGTCTATACTGTAAAGGGTTGTGGTCCCTTGGGTCCAAAACAGCTGCATGTTGTATGGGGGGAGGGAGCAATAGGGCCAGTGGCTGTGCAGGCCCCCCTTGCCAGCATGTTCTATTTGCAGCATCAGTTGCTCATGTCGTCAAGAATGGTGTTGCACAATTGTCCATTGGAGGAGTACGGGCTTGAATGTGAAGACGAGTGCCGCACCGGGGTGGAGGACAGGGCAGAATTTGATCACTTCTATCCTGGGGTGTAATTCATCCCTTCACGGCAGTTACACAGCCTCTGTTCATGGATGGAGATGGTGCTCGACAAGCCGAGTGTGGCTGCAGTGAAGGATGGATCGCACCTAAGGTCACCTAAGGGGTTGAGCTGTGAAGGTGAGATCGTAGACCAGGAGTGTGCAACGTTTGGCAATTTGGGGGAACAATCCTGGGCCCCACCACAAACTGCTGCCATGGGAGGTATGGCGAAGGACAAGGAACCCACTCAAAAGACTGAGCGCAAGGTAGAGTCTGAGCCCCAACCCACTAAACAACTCCTTTGAACCCACAGTTCTTAGAACGAGCAGAAACCTATTTCACACTAATCCCAGCTGCTAGTAAGAAAATATATTAATTCTTTTAAGACATGGGAGGGGTGGGGCACGTTGACGGGCCCCAAGAAATTTTTGAGGGGGCGCCATGCTCCCTACCCCTGTTTTGGACCCTTTCCGGTGGGGGTGTTTCAGAGGGTCAGAAGGTGGCACAGCCCTGCATCATGAGGAACAAGTTGAAAGAAGCTTTTTTAAAAAAGGTCTCCATCTATAGCTGTTTGGAACTTCACTAAGGCCTATTAGGTGCCCCTGTACACATCACAATGTGAGAGGGCAGGGAGGGGTGTGAGCATCTGAGTCTGAGAAGAGGACAATCCGGTGAGGGCCCAGGACTGCCCCCCAAATTGCCAAATGTTGCACACTCCTGGTCTATAATCTCACCTTCACAGCTCAGTCCCTTAGGTGCAATCCATCCTTCACTGTAGCCATACTCAGCATGTCCAGCACTATCTCCATTAATAAACAGAGGCTGTGTATGCCTTCCCAGGGGCATTTGATTTAGTCCAACGGTGTGCTCGCTTGTTTAGGCTTCTAAGTGACCACTTGCCTGCCAACCTGTGCCCAGTAAGACTCGTCTGTAGACAGCCGTGCACAGAAGGAGTGTGGCTCAGTGGCAGAGCATGTCCCTTGCGTGCCGAAAGTCGCCACATCCAGCCAGGGCTGGGAAAGTCCCCTTTCTGAAATGCTGGGGAACCACTGCCGGTCAGTACAGGCAACCCTGAGCTGGATAGACCAGGGGTTTAACTTGGTATGAGGCGGCATTTAGGAAGCATCTTTGAAAACGGCAAGGGCTGGTTCTCAGGGGCCTTTTAGTTTGCTGCAAAGAGCTTGCCTTCGTATGTGTGGGCAGGTGAGCGGCTTGTTTTAGCAGGCGTATTTAAGAGGCCATGTTCAGTTACGGGCTGGTAAACTGCAGTCACCCAAGACACTGGCCTTTGTCCTGTAAGATCTGTATTTTATTCGGGTGGGCTCCAGCTAAACAGGTGAAAGAGCAGCCCTCTAGACTGGCCTAATGTCTGGCGGTGGGTGGCATGAAGCTGCGGCTGCAGTAGGTGCTCCTTGATCTCTTTAGAGTAACCGGGAAGACAGAGGGAAGCCTGCATGTCATAGCTTGGCAACTGGTGTGCGCTCTATGCTTCCGCTCCTCCAGTCACCCACTGGCCTGGCCTGGCGTCTTCAGTTGCAGTCATTATGTTTTGGAGGGAGATGGTCAGTGGCAGTGCATGAGCTAGCCATCGACCGGCTTAATCTGCCGTGGAAGGACGGACTACCTGGCAGGCTTAGCTCT
This sequence comes from Anniella stebbinsi, assembly GCA_029215795.1. Taxonomy (NCBI): domain Eukaryota; kingdom Metazoa; phylum Chordata; class Lepidosauria; order Squamata; family Anniellidae; genus Anniella; species Anniella stebbinsi. Next base: position 3,889,135 of record JARDYH010000004.1, on the reverse strand, counting down.
GAGTACCACGCAGGTGGTTTAGACAGTTCCCATCATCTAAACTACTGGCCCTGCTGGATGGTGCTGGTGGACATGGTAGTCCAAAAACATCTGGAAGGCATCCTATTGGGAAAGGCTGGCCTATTGGTCCTAGTGAGAATATTTCCCATTTCAGGTAACACTTGGTGTATGTGTGTAGAGCCCCTTAAGGATCAAAGAGCTAACATTCTGTTAACCTTGTAAGTGAAGTCGTTGTTCCCATTGCAAATGGAGGGGTGGAATGCTGAACTGTTTTGGCTTCCCTGAGGCTACCTGGTGTGAGTTCTTGGCCGAGGTGAGGCTTGAACCTGATGCAGATGGCTTTGTAGCTCAACTGTTCTGCTACACAACAGGAGATAACAACAGACTCTAGTCTGTAGTGCAGTCCTGCCCGTCGGAATCGGTCGCTTGCGTCGCTTCCTGACTGTTAGAGCAGTACGACAATGGAACCGATGACCTAGGGAGGCCGTGGGCTCTCCCACATTAGAGGCCTTCAAGAGGCAGCTGGACAGCCATCTGTCAGGGATGCTTTAAGGTGGATTCCTGCACTGAGCAGGGGGTTGGACTCCATGGCCTTAGAGGCCCCTTCCAACTCAACTGTTCTATGATTCTAGCCCCCCGCCCCAAATTGCAGACCCCTGAGATATGGCATCCAGCATGCCCTCCAACAGTCAGCTCCTTGCTTATGCTGCTGGTGCCCCACATGTGTCCACCTCCCCCTCTGGAAGTGGGTTCGTAGCCAAACCCTTCCATGGGGGGATTCCCTACATGGACCCCCAGTGAATGTGTTGCTCTGGCTCCAGCTGCCTGACCGTCTCCTGATAATGAAACGCCCGTTGTCACGCCACCTCTGAGCGAGGGGCCTGGGGCGGCAGGCAGGCAGGCAGGCTAGCCTTGGATCCAGCCATCTCTGAAACCCGATGCCTCCTTGGCAGGTTGACTTGTTGGGTCGAGTGGGCGAAAAGAACGGCAATGACGCACTTTATTTTTTTAAAAGTTAGTAGTGTGGACAGAAACATGATCCTGATCAACAGGGTTAAGAAAGGATCGAATTCCAGCCAGGCTTTGGAGCTCCGGCACCCTGGTTCGGGGCTGTCACTTCCCCTCTCCTTTTGGGCACCTTGATTTCTTGTCCCAACTTCTCTACAACCCTGGGGAGGTTATTTTTCTTGTGGGAGGAACCCCCCCCCCCACCGCCCCAATTCTGCCTTTCTCTGGCCAGGTTGTGTTCTCGGAGACCTCTTTCTCCTCTGGCATGTGGCAGCGTTTCGTGTCTTGGCAAGGGGAGGTTGAGGGTTATAAATTAGGGTGGCACCTGCTAATGGTGCTGTAATTTATATCTGGGCTGCCTTCCCGCGTGGGAGCGAAGCCAGCTTTGTAGAAGCACATAAACCGGCAGTAATCCTGCCCTAGGCCTTGGCTGACTGAGGAGGCCGGGCGCTCAGAGTCTGTCTTCAGTGAAGCCACCGCTTGGAACCCATTGACTTAGCTCAAGCCCATGGCTTTTATGGATGTTTTGGCTGCTGCAGTGCAGCAACGCCAGTGATAGTGGGTTTCCCTGGAAAATTTTGGATTGGGAAATTTTTCCCATAGGGTCACTGGCCTGGGGGAAATTCATTTTGCATCAGGAAATGTTCTGATACCCAAGAACACGGCTGGGCAATTTGTGGCCTTTATTTATTTATTTATTTGCTGCATTTCTATACTGCCCAATAGCTGAAGCTCTCTGGGCGGTTTACAAAAATTTAAACCATAAAAACCATTCAAAATATAAAACAAACGACGGTATAAAAACATAATTTAAAATACAGTATAAAACACAGCCAGGATAAAAACCGAGCAGCCATGCAGAAATCGATAGAGATTTAAAATGCAAGTTTAAACAGTAGGTTAAAAATAAAAAGGAAGAGCTCTTAAAACACTGTGAAAATAAAAAGGTCTTCACCTGGTGTCAAAAGGAGTATAACATAGATGCCAGGCGAACCTCTCTGGGGAGCTCATTCCACAGCTGGGGTGCCACAGCAGAGAAGGCCCTCCTAGTAGCTACCCGCCTCACTTCCTTTGTCAGGGGCTCACGGAGAAGGATCCCCAAGGATGAACTTAGGGTCTGGGCAGGTACATATGGGAGGAGGCGTTCTTTCAGATAACCTGGCCCCAAGCCGTTTAGGGCTTTGAATGTTAATGCCACCACTTTGAATTGGGCTTGGATCTGGACCGGCAGCCAGTGAAGCTGGAAAAGTACTGGGGTAATGTGGTCTCGATCACCCTACACTATTGGCTATGCTGGCTACAGCTGGTGGGAGCCATAAGCCGAAACATCTGGAGGGACACAAGTTGCCCACCCTGTCCTAATTTAGCATCTTTATTTTACTTGTATATTATAATAATATTACAATAATAGTAATAATAAATATTTCTTACCCGCCTCTCCCTCTGGATCGAAGCGGAGAACAACATTAAATACAAAACAGCATAAAATACATAAAACTGATTAAAAACATAAAACTAATGAATTATTAAAAACATAAAACTAATACATTATTCAAAGGCATCTTAAAATTCAACTAGGTAGGCCTGCCAGAAGAGATCAGTCTTTATGGTTTAAATTCCAGGAGACTGTTACGTTGACGAATCTCCTCCAGCAGGCCATTCCACAGTCTGGGAGCAGCAGAAGAGAAGGTCCTCTGGGTAACGGTTGTCAGCCTGGTTTTTGCTGACTGGAGTAAGTTCTTCCCAAAGGACCTGAGCGTGCAGGGCGAATTGTATGGGAGAAGGCGATCCCACAGGTAACCTGGACCCAAACCTTGTAGGGCTTTAAAGGTAATAACCAATACTTTGTACTTCACCCGGAAATTAATTGGCTGCCAGTGGAGTGATTTTAAAATTGGTGTAATATGGTCACCCCTAGGTGTATTGGTGTATTTAGTAAACGACAACAAAAATTAACCCATGTTAAAAAAAAATGTCCCAATACACTACCAAGTATTTGACCTGACGTGTTTTTTGGGGGGAGGGGGGGATTAAAGGACCCTTTACATGATTGGAATTATTTTTAATACTGTATTTCAAATGTGATTTTAATATCTTTATATGAACCGCTTAGAGGTTTTATTATATTTAGCAGTATATAAGTATCACAAATAAATACATAAACTTTAAATGTTATATTATGTAGAATTTTTATTGGAATACTTGTAAATAAAGACAATAGCATGGACTTCCCTTACATTGGTTAAATTTAAGCAGAAAACAAAGGTACTGAAAACAGTTGATACACGAACTTAATTTTAGCAACCCAAAGAACTGTGCATGATTTGTTGACAAAAACTCATCGGTTTCAGCTGAGATAGTTGGGGCACCTTCTGTTTTCTCCCCCTGTTTATTAGTTCCAATTCACTCTGAGATATATATATATATATATATATATATGCATTGCAATGACGTGTATTCTCTCACATAGTGGCTAGGGATAATCATCTGAAAAATGTTAACTGCAATGTTAAAACTGCCAAGCTTGCCTAGCGTTGTATTTGCAGTTGGCCTAGGTTCATTTTACTTATGAAACAAAAGCACTGAAACTTTCTCTGGCCCTCACTGCTGCAATGCTATGGGACAGACATCTGAAAGTACATACTGGAGATATTAAGGCACATGGACAAATCCAGTGTGTTAACAGGGTTCTTCTCTTCATCAAGAGTTGCGTCAGGTTGATGGTTCTAGAAGGCCCTGCCCGCTAACCTGGACACGTTGGAGTTTCCCCGTTGTAAAATGGTTCCTCTACACAAGCTTGGAGGCAGGAGAGTCGTTCTGTGAAAGGCAGGACCAGGTGGATTATGGGAGGTTTAAGGAAGGGTTAGACAGAACAGGAAATTTCTCCCAAACCCCTTAGAAATACAACAGTAAAGCAGAGCAGCTGGGTTGGGTACACTGGTGATGATTAATAATAATAATAATAATAATAATACAAAATTATTTAATTTTACAGTCTAGTTAACACACACGCACATACACACACATATATATGTATAAAACAATGGAAACAGATACACAATATATATCAGGCCAATAAAAACACAATACCACTGAAGAAGACCATACCTCGAAATGCGTTTGGTATTAGTAAGGTGTTTGTATGGAAAATATAGTATTTAAATATTACAATATTGTGTTTTTATTGGCCTGATATATATCATGTATTTGTTTCCATTGTGTGTGTGTGTTTTAAATAGGCTGCAAAATTAAGTAATTTTAATTTTTTTAATTACTATTGTTATTATTATTGTATATATCGTCACCAATGTACCCAACCCAGTCGCTCTGCTTTAAGGTTTTAGGAAAGGGGTCTTGAAGTGTAACTTGTGGAAATTCAGTGGTGATCTTCCATGCTCCTCCTCCTGACTTTCAGTTACTCGGTGTAGTATACTTTGGAGCTCAAATGTCTGTCTTGGTCTGTTCTCTCACAGAATCATGGAATAGTAGAGTCGGGAGGGACCTACTATAAGGCCATCGAGTCTAGCCCCCTGCTCAATGCTTTTGCACTTCCGATAGTCTTGGAAATGGACCTAGGACTAGGTAACAGTCCCATCTCAACCACAGATAATTGATTGGCTTTGCCAGAGCTGCTGGAGGTGAATAAGCTAGCATTTGTGAGCTACTGGCCATGCTATAAATGATTATATGTGTATATGGTGTATATATAATTTCCCCCTCAGGTGTCTGCTCCGAAGCTGCTGGGAAAGGACCTGCTCCAGGAGAGGAGGCAAAATGTCTCAGGAGACGTACTCCTACGATGTCCCAGATACTTGTATGGATTTCAAGGACATGAACGAGGATGCGACGGTTGGTATTGATGCTTGGTTTGGTGAGTATCTAGAGTGCCCTGCTCTCTGCCAGGGTAAGATGGGGTACGGTGGGTTGCCGGACTGTCGGCCAGGTGGCTTCACAGGCTTGGGGTACCTGTTCTCTGGCTAACACTGACAACGTATAGTACGGTGTTCAGGAACTGATGTAATGGAGCACTAGGAAAGCAACCCACATACGAGTACTGAAGGGATGTCGTGGCTGCAGGCAAAGTTCAGCCTTTCCCCCAGTCTCGGTTGCCCTGTCCCAAAGCTGCCATTATCTTCTCAAGGACCCTTTGTGGGCTGGGTAGGTGGTTGGTGTTTCTGTTTTCTAAAGAGGTTGGCAGATCCAATCGCAGATCTGCTTCACGTGTGGACTTTGGATCTAGACTCCTGTGATTCTATGCAGGTGATTGGCATATCTTGGCAGCGGGGAAGGCGTAAGGTGCCAAAGACCCTCCTAATACATTTGGGGTGCTGCCCTGAGTGCCAGCTCCTCAAACACTGTCAGCCTGCTGTGCACTCTGGCCACCCATGGAGGTTCAGCTGCATTGGCTTCACCTAGGGGAGTGTGTATGGATGGTGGTGGGTACTGCCTGATCAGCCAGCTTTGAGGCATGATGGGAAATGCTAGAGCCTTTTCTCCACACCATCAGCTTTGGGAATTCTCAATTATAAGACAAGAGAGAGCAGGGTGGAAAAAGCTAACCTGTTCTCTGGACAAAAGCAGGATCAGTGAACCTAACTGCTCTCAAGCCTAGCAAATACTTTTTCTGGGTTCTTCCTCACAGGATTTTATCTCTAGCTTCTCTGAGCTCTCAGCTCTTCAGGACCTGAAGCATATCTTCTTGTGGGGTGGGTGGGTCCAGAAGGCCTATCCGCCCATTGGTCCTTCATTCTTTCGGATTCTCCGATTTCCCCGTAGGTGAAAAAGGAGACGAGTATTTGGAACAATGCTCTGGAGGACTTCTCACTCACTTAGCTCTCAGACAGGGAAAGGGCAGGCAACAGGTGTGCATGTCGCTGTGCCTGCCTATTAGCATTGGGAGGTGCATTCGACTGATGAGGTTGTTGTTGATTCCTGTAGATGACAAGGGTTCCCTTCTGAGTACCCCAAGAGAAGAGCCAAGAACAGGCTTCCTGCGGAAAGCATCAGCATCAAGGGCTCACATCCCACATGCCATTGTCTCGCCAATGGTGAAATCCAGTAAGTTGCAGCAGTTGAGTAGCAAAGTATAGTAGCAAAGTATACTTAGGGGCTTAGTCCAGCAATCACCTGTGGACTTGTTCAGTAGTGTCTTGGCTCTCTTTGGCACTGGCAGCGTCAATGCAGGCCCAGGCAACGGCCCCGCTCGACACCGGAGTGAGCTATCTCCATGCCATTTTCTTCAGTGTCCTGCATACCAGATTCATAGCAAGTTGAATGTGACCCAGGGTTCAGTTGCACCATAGGGAAAGGATGAAGCTCAGTCTCTCTCCCTCTTTGCTACTTGAGTACCTGAGGAGAGCATGCATCCCCGCACCTCCTGAAACCTGGGAGGTCCCTGGCTGTGGTCCGAAACTGTGTGACCTCAGCCACTAATTTCTCTACTGTGGAATGTATCCCTGTTTGCTCCTGCTGAACTCTGAGCTGTCTGTGATGACTTTGACCTTCCCTGGATCGTTGCAGCAAGTTTAGTTCCCCCACTGTGCATGAGTGTGAAAATGCTTTATTCTACCGCACGTCTCTCCTATGCTGGCGTTGAGCTTCCTTCGCCGCTCTTGTCGCCCGTTTTCCCAGTTTAGAGAGGACCCTTCAGAACGCTTTGTAGTCTGCTTGGGTTTTCACCGTGCTGAATATTTTGGAGTCCTCTGCAAACTTGGCTGCCTCCTTACTTGCCATTGGCTCCAGATAAAAACTGTACAAGATAAATAGCACAATTCCCAGTGGAGGTATGTTAAGACTGTACATTGTCAGCTAGGCTTGAATGTCCCTAAAGGAAAGGCTTTATTAAGTAGCCCACGGCCAAACTGGATGCGCCAAGCATGGCACAGTGCAGGCTGTCAGGTACGATCAGATGAACTACAACCCCAAACACAAACGAATTCTTTCCTGGTAAAGCTAGCACAGGATCGGTTTCCTGCTCACTGTGCTGATCTCTCCTCATCTGTGCTGGAAGCTTCGTGCTCACGGCCTCACTTCCTAATGACAAGTTCAAGAGTCATCTGGTTTTGGTAGCATCCTCTCCTCTAGCTGCTTAGCAGGTTCCTTCTCTGCCAGGTGGGCTGCAGAGCCAAGCCCAAAATGCCTCGCTGCACGGTTTTGTGTGGCTAAGTACTGGGGTCTTTCATTTTGTTGCATAAGCTCTTAGCTTGCGTGAGACCTGAAGAGGATATAGATCTTGAAAAATACAGTTGAGACTTCTTTAACTTTAGGTGAGAATCGCAGTGAAAATATGGCAGTGCAGCTGGCAAATGGGGTGCTACCCAACGTGGTTGGTTCCTTGGCAGAGTGGCGGGGCACATCCAATGAGGCAACAACAGTAGCAGCTCCTGCTAGGGCCCCCGGAAGGTAAGGATGCAAATCTCCAATTCAGCTCACCTTCCTGCAGGACTTGTGTTGATGCAGCTGGCAAGCTTGGACCTCGCCCATGGCGGCCTTGACGCCTTCACCCTCACACGAGTCCTCCTCCTCCTCCAGAAATGTCCTGCTGAGACTTCCCAGCTTCCCATTGCTCAGTTCTGGGTTCATATTCTGATCAGCTGCAAAACTATCTGAATGGCAATACATGAATGCAAGTTGCGCTGCACAGCCCTTCCTGCTGAAGTGGGCTTGTCCTCAGGCTAGCTGATAATAGTGGCTGTGGTAGCGCTCATGGGGACTAGAATCCTGGCTTATAGGCAGTCAGCATACTACTTCTCACTGGTGAGCCCAAATTCTCTGCAATTCTGACATAGCAGTTTGTACAAATGAGGCCACTGAATTGATAAAAGTGAGATGGTAGGCTTCTAGTCCTGCAATAACCTAGTCCTGCCTATGAGAACGGTTTCAGTGCAAATGAGCAAAGCGGGGGGGCGGGGAATCTGTCCAGGATACAATTCAGTACTGAAGGCTTACAGAGGACACCCAACCAGGTTTTCCCCCCATTACCTCAAACACACGCTGGGAAGGTCTCGGCTTGCAGGTGAGGAGGGGAAGGGGTCCCATGAGATGTGTTCTTGCAAAGTGATGTTTTCATTTCTCGGCAGCTGCTCTACAAAAAAAATGAATGGCTGGGATTGGATGATCACCGCAGGAGAAGCCCACGTGGGTTCTTCCTCCCACCCCCCACCCCGCCATGGGTGTTGCATGCATGACCGCCATTGGCATAATTCCCTGTAGTGCAGCACAGGTTGGGTGTCATGTGAATGCGGTGCAGCAGGGGTGGCTTCATACCCCCCTAAGCGCATACGCCAAAGGTCTGAACCTGAGGTTCCTCTCGTACTGAGCAGGGTTACTCTTGCGACAATGCATCATCAGTAGGGTAAAACTAACCTGTCTCACGACGGTCAGACCCACCCTGTAGCCCACCACACGCCGACCTGCGCTGCATCGTGTGGGGTTAGGCAAACGGTGGACGCGCACGCAGTGAACCCACGGCAGCTTCTTCCCTCGACGTGATCGTACAAACACCCTCTTGGTTATGACAGTGCATGGACAGGCCAGTTTTGTGTAGCATTTCAAAGCCAGAGGGATTAAAATCAGATGTTGCAAAAAGGGAAAAATCGGAACAATGAAGGTATTCCCTGGATCGTTGTTTCCGGTGCCTTTGCATCTCCCAACCGGATGCCCCTTCCCTCCGCGGCCAATCTGCTCTTGTCACGAAGTCCTGGGAAGAGCCATCTTGGATCCGACCCAAGGCCTTTATAGTCCAGCTTTCCATTCCCACCGTGTTCCTGCTCATGTTCCCCAGCAGCAACTGGTATCCAAAGGCAATGTTGCGTGGGTTCCAGGAAGCAACATATAACCATCAGGACTCGAAGGGGTAGGCATCATGCCATGCAGAATCTGTGAGGTTCACTGGCCTGGAATTCATGTCCCAATGTTCACCGGCCATCGCAAAGCCTCCTGTCTTTGCCAACTGCTCAGGAGTGGCTCCAGATCTCTGCAGGAGGTGGAACTCATTGGTACCTTTGACTCTGTGTCTCTTCCCTGTCACGCCATCCAGTGTGCAACCTGACCTTTCGTTCTCCTCCGCAGGGTGTCAAGAAGACTCTCCGCTCGGCGAAAGAGTGCCCAGCGCAGACTCATGGCCAGAAGCCAAGCGGAGATGCATGTCGCCACCTTGGCCAGCCAGCAAGAGCCTCCTCCTCCCAAGAAACAGAAAATGTAAGTCCCGACACATTGCCGGTGTGGGTGGTCCAAGTTTGAATTAGCTGGCGGTAATCGTACCACCACCTTCTTTAGGGTCTCTTCAGGTACGTAGCTTGGAGTGCTCAGACACGTCAGCTCTGAGTTCAGATCTTCCAGGAAGTTGCCCTGCTCAGGCCTCATTCAAACATTAGCAGCTATGCAAGATAGAGGCTTTGTGTTGGCGCTTGGGGTGTGCTGTGATTCTGTCCAAGCGCAGGGAGGTGATGATAGGCAGAAGAGAACGCAGCTTCCCGAGAACGTCAACAGACCATTTTTCTTTCTTTTTCTTTTTTTTTAAAAAGGTACCTCTTAACTCTCAAGGCTGTATCTGTGCGGGAAATGTCTGAATGATTGGAAACAAGGTTTGAGCAAGGTTTCTCCTGATTGGGGGCAGAGGTTTAGTGCTTAACAGGCCTTTTACTGTCGCTAGCAGGGAAACCCAGCAAATTGACAAACAGGATTTTGCAAACTGTGTAAAACCTGGGGTGGGGGGTTACCTGGATACAGATTTACAACCAGCCCGCCTTTAAAAACGTCTATCCCGCATGGTTGTAGGAAGGAGCTATCAGTGTCTAGGAAAGGTCAGATTCAGCAGAAAACTGAACAAACTGGAGGGTTGGTTTTTCCCCACCCCCTGCCCAGTGGTCAGTCCCCTGAAGACTGCTCAGCTGGCTATCTAATCTCCGTCTTTCGTCTCTCCTATCACCTCATTTATTGGGAGACCTGAGAGGACCACTCTGTACATTCTTGGAATTGTAATCATTGTATACAGAAGGTACCAGGATTAATCCCTGGCATCTCCAAGTAGGGCGGGGAAGACTCTGGCCTGAAACCCTAGAGAGCCGCTGCTGCTGGTCAGTGTCCACCCTGCTGGGTTAGATGGACCAAGGGTCTGACTCAGGATAAGGCAGCTTCCTACATCTGGAGGGTTGGCCAGGTTGGAGAAGGCTAGAATACTCTAACCAATTTCCCTCTTGCAGGATTTAGTTGATAGCGGGAGCACCAGTCCCGTGCTCCCTCAGCTGCCTGTGTAGACAAGGGCACAGTGCAAACAGAGCTGTTCCCTAAGCGTATCAGTGCTAGAGCGCAATCTGCTGTGAAGCGATGCTCTTTGTGCAGCCCAGTACATCTCAGTGGTGGGAGGGAGGGCTTGTTCAGGGTAACCTCCCCAGCACATTGAGCCCCAAATCTGTTGCGACAGAGGAACCTCTTTCCCTTTCTGGAGATGGGCTGGGGGGACCCTTGGGGTGAGGGGCTGCCCACGTTAGTAATAGCGCTCTCTCGGGGTAAGTGTATGACGAGATCATCTTCAGCTCTGAACAGTCCTGTGCTGTTCCCTCCCCAGCCTTGTCAGACTTCCCAAGAAAACTAAGCCCTGCGCACCTGCCCGTGTGTGGAGGTAAAGTTAACTTTTTGGATTGCCTTTCAGCACTGGTGTTTGGGGCCCATCTGCACAGTGGTGACATCCAGGAAACTCTTGCACTTGAGAGGGACACGGTGGCAAGTCTGAAGCTAGAAGGCCTGATCTTGAACTCCTTCCTTTCCTCTCTTCCAGATCTAATAACCGGGAGAAGCTGGCTGAAATCCCCTTGAATAGAAACATCTCGCCAGCTAAGTCCAAAGTGCCCATCACACCTGCCTCCCCAAAGTAGGTAGCTTCACATTGGCTGGCCTCCTTTATAACGAGGTTAATGAGAACAGCTTTAGCCTTCTGTCGCTCTCAGTGAGCAAAATCCTCAGAGTTCTGGCTACTAGTTGCAATTGATGCAACTGAGCAGAGGTCTGGCCCATGGTACTCAGCTCAATCTGGAGTGAGCTTGGCTTCAAATAGATTCGGGGCCTGTTTTGTGCTGAGAGATGGGACATCTCTCACGTTGGCTCGTGTAGCTTCAATTGTCCTTCTTCATGTTGAAGCTGCTGTTTCTGTCCCGCTCTCCTTGCTGAACAGGTTGCCGCTCTTTATTTTTCCAGGAAGAGGAATCCATCTAAGGGGAAGTCCACAGAGGACTTGGAGCTAGAGAAAATGCAGCAATTGCAGCAAGAGGTGGCTGAGTTGCGCAGGAAGAATGAGGAGTCTCTAAAAGCGGCCATCGCCGGACCAGGTGAATTTGGAAATAACCTTTGTCAGTGAGTGCCCTGATAGTGGCTTTACAGCTCTATTGCTCTTCACTTTTTTTGTTTTAAATTTGTATATCCTGCCTCAGCACGCTGGTGCCCAAGACCGTAGCCTTCCATGCACACGTTCCCAACGGCTTACAAAAATATATGTAATAAAACCAGGAAAGAAAGTACCAGCCCAGCCAACAAATATCCAGCAGCAGATTTATTTACTTGTTTTATTACATTTCTATTCCACCCCCTTAGCCAAAGCTCTCTGCGCAGTTTGCAAGACATTTGCAAACCACGCACTTTACAAATGATTTAAAAACGCGAGAGGAGTTAAACGTAGCATAACATGACGAAAATTAAAAGCCTGGAAAAACACAAAAAGATCTTGGCTGCCAAAAAGACAAGCGTAGGCACCAGGCAAGCCTCCCTTGGGAGAGGATTGTGAGCAGGGTACCCAGCTGAGAGCATCTCCCATGTTTTCATCTGCCTTGCTGCAAGTGATGGGAGGGCCTCTGAAGAAGATGGTTGGTGTGTGGACTAGTCGATGAGGATCTCTCTTAGAGGTGTAAAATTTCTGGAAATTTTGAAACCATGGGGGGGGGGGGGGGGGGAACGGTTTCCACCGGGGAAAAAATGAAAAATTTCAGGACAATGGGAAAAAATGCAACATTAGCACATTTTACAGATTGAAAGTCACTTTGTTACTTTAGGAACATAAAATGTAACTATGTACATGATGGTTTGGCATAAAATGATCACATTTGGTATATTAAAAGTACAGTGATTTCAAACAATTGTTACAAATTGAATTTACTATTTTACATTTTTACTTTTATTTGGTAACAAATGGGGCTGCAAGCTCCTGAACTGTAAGGAACCTCTTTGGTTTTGCCAGTTTATGAGGAACAGGCAAAAATCGACTACCCCCCCCCCCCCCCCCGAAGAAACGATTAATGTTAGTAACAAAGGAAATTATTCAGGCCTCCGCTAGTCTTCCACAGTGTCAAGCAGACGTAAAGCACCCCTTCCCATAAAAAGTTTTTAGAAATCGTTTGGAGAAGTAAATATATAAACACCTTGTCTTAAACATTTTATTTATCATACTAAAAACAAAAAAATCCATAATCCATTTTTTCTTCATTTTTTGCTGAAATTTTCTTCGCCATCACATCTCTAACACCTCTCTTCCAAAAACGTTTACCTCTTCCTGGCATATTGGCCATCCCTGCATGTGCCTAAGATGGTTTGGCTGCTACTAAATCTGCTTGATATGAGTCATTCCTAGGAACTTGTGCGTGAGTATTGTATATTCTGCCTCATGCAGGCTTCAGTTCCACTGGCGGCAATTCTTAACCTGTTTGGAGGGAGCACCAAAAATTGTGTGAAGTGTCTACCCTGAACCTGCTGCCCGTCAGTTTCACTGGATGATTCCAGGTTCTGGTGCTGTGAGAAATGTTCCCCCTGTGAACTCAGTAGAAAGGGGAACCACTTTACAGACCTCTCACGTTGCTCTCCTCCCTCCCCCTGGATAGCTGTTCTTCTCATCATGGCTTATTTATAGAAGCACCTAAACTATGCTAGGCACCGTACATGCGTGAAATGCACAGGTCTCTGCCCTTCAGCCTAACAATCTAGATACAGACATGAAGAGGAGACTTGGAGGAAGGACAATGAGAGGACGAATTGTCCAAAGCCTTCCTTCTTAGGGAAGATGTCCCAGTCCCCAAAACTCTTTAGATACCTTCTCTGTTCTTTAAGCTGTACAAGAGGTGTCATGTCAGCCGCCTGGCAGCTCGTTGAATGAATCATAGAATCATAGAATAGTAGAGTTGGAAGGGGGCTTCTAAGGCCATCGAGTCCAACCCCCTGCTCAATGCAGGAATCCACCTTAAAGCATCCCTGAAAGATGGTTGTCCAGCTGTCTCTTGAAGGCCTCTAGTGTGGGAGAGCCCACCACCTCCCTAGGTCATTGGTTCCATTGTCGTCCTGCTCTAACAGTCAGGAAGTTTTTCCTGATGTCCAGCCGGAATCTGGCTTCCTGTCACTTGAGCCCATGATTCCACGTCCTGCACTCTGGGATGATTGAGAAGAGATCCTGGCCCTCCTCTGTGTGACAACCTTTCAAGTATTTGAAGCGTGCTGTCATGTCTCCCCTCAGTCTTCTCTTCTCCAGGCTAAACAGGCCCAGTTCTTTCAGTCTCTCCTCATAAGGCTTTGTTTCCAGACCCCTGATCATCCTCGTTGCCCTCCTCTGCACATGCTCCTGCTTGTCTGCATCCTTCTTAAAGTGTGGTGCCCAGACCTGGACGCAATACTCAAGATGGGGCCTAACCAGTGCCGAATAGAGGGGGAACCAGTACCTCAAGTGATTTGGAAGCTATACTTCTATAAATGCAGCCCAAAATAGCATTGGCTTTTTTTGCAGCCCCATCACACTGTTGGCTCATATTCAGCTTGTGATCTACAACAATTCTGATATCTTTCTCGCTTGTCAAGTATCCCCCATCTTGTAACTGTGCATTTGGTTTCTTTTTCCTTAATGTAGAACTTGGCAACAGTGCCCTGCTTAACTGTGCACCTTCCATCTCCTATGTGTTTATGAACTTCCTCAGATCCATCTGTGCTGTTGACCATCCCATTTGCGTGAATGTGGTTTGATGCTACCTAGAGCAGATTATCCCATGTCCTGGGGTGGCTGGGATTTGTAGTCTAGGACCTCTGGAAAGCCCTAGGCTGGAGAGCGCTATCTAGTATGTTAGCAGGCCGCTTCATCTTGACTAGATGGACGGTTAGTGCTTCAGTTGAGTCTAATGGGCAAAATGACTTGTCATCCTTGGAACACTTCCTGTTACATCTCGGATCTTTTTTTCTCTCCCCCGTTAGGGCAACTCGTGAAGCCGGTGAGCCATATCACCAAGGCAGTCGACTTCCACTTCTGCACAGATGACAGGATCAAACAGCACGGGGGAACCCAGCCTGGCCCAGAATATAAGGAGGTGGATTTCACAGCTGCCCTGAGGAAGCACCCGCCGTCTCCGGTGAGAGGGGGCAGCGCTGGCTTGAGAGCCATCCACTGGCAGCTGTGGCGATTCTGGTGGGGACTGAAGCAGCGGGCGAAAACGCTTGCAAGTAGCAAATCCTGCGTGTGCCGGGCTTCCACCGGTGTTACCTTTGGTCCAATCCAGCGTGGCTCTAATTGTGTTCAAAGGCCCGTCTGGTGTACCAGTTGTCAGGGAACACAAGTGGGAGGGAGCTGTTGCGTTCATGTCCTGTGGTGAGCTTTCCGTAGGCACCCGGCCGGATGGTGTGAGAACAAACTCCTGGACTGTGTGTTTAAGGAGGGGGGCTCTTTGTATGTACTGGCATGACCCGCTCCCCTCCCCTCCCATCTCTATTTATTTTATTTGCAAGTGTTTATAAATTGCTTACGCGTACAGAATTCAAAGCAGTGTACACAAATAATTTAAAAAGCCTAAAGCCAGCACATAGAATTAATGTAGTCTTTTGACTGGAGACTGCATTAAATCCTAAAGCATCTTAGGGCACCATCCTGTGCATGTTTAGATGGGGGTGGGGGGAAGTCCTACAACTCTCAGTATTCATGCTATGAGTTGTAAGACTCCTCCCCCCCATCTAAACATGCATAGGATGGTGCCCTAAGATGCTTTGAGATTTAATAGACTTGCAGGCCAAGCCTTCTTTGAAGGCAGCCGGCGTGTTGATATTTGGGGGGCAACGCTGCTCCTTCTAGTCTTGTGTTTCCAGAGAAGGTGCCTGAGCGTTTGGCTCTGCAGGAGTAGCTCTGTCACCAGGCCTCTCTTCCTGCAGGCCCACGTGGCAAAAGGACCCACAATCCCGAAGCCCTTCAACTTATCCCAGGGCAACAAAAGGAAGATGGATGAAGTTGCCTCGGGGTACACGTCGTTGGCTCAGCAGGTCCAGGACTTTCAGAAGCGCACTCCCCCACGCTATCATCTGAGGAGCAGGAAGGAGGAGGAAGGTAAGACCGCGTGTGCGTTCGAGGGGAACCCCTTTGTGGCGAATGGAGGGGCACTTTTAACTCAGCCCCTTTCACTGGATCCCACCAATCGGGTGCAGTTATCCGCTCACTTGCTCTCTGGATGTTGCCCCCTGTCATGCTTTGGTATCGCCTGCATGAGCCCTGTGGACAGAGAGCCACAGCTCCTGTGCGTTAGGATCAGGCGACAGCTTCATTTCAGTCTTTGCACGCCAGACTCCCAGGACAGTCTGTCACAGGTGTTGTGGAGTAAGGATGTCGTGGGGGCCTGACTGAGTCTGGGAGTCCAGTGGGCTCCCCCAAGTCCATGCCCCTCCCCAGAGCCAGTCAGGTGCCCACCGGGTGTTTGCAAGACCCAACGAGCACTAAAGAGCCATCTGCCTGCATTGTGCGCCACATAGAATCACGGAATTGTAGAGTTGGAAGGGGCCTATGAGGCCATCAAGTCCAACCCCCTGCTCAATGCAGGAATCCACCTTCAAGCATCCCTGACAGATGCGTGTCCAGCTGCTTCTTGAATGCCTCTAATGTGGGAGAGCCCACCACCTCCCTAGGTCATGGATTCCATTGTCATACCGCTCTAACAGTCAGGAAGTTTTTCCTGATGCCCAGCCAGAATCTGGCTTCCTGTCACTTGAGCCCATTATTCTGTGTCCTGCATTCTGGGATGATTGAGAAGAGATCCTGGCCCTCCTCCGTGTGACAACCTTTCAAGTATTGGAATACTCCAGAAATTACATATTTCTCCCCACCCACCCCCCAGTTGTATAAACTCTTTGTTTGCACCTTTGCTCTTGTGTAAACGGGGAAAGGGCGGATGGCTGCCGAGCACTCCTCAGGCCTCTCACTGAGCCTCAAAAGGAGCTCTCGCGGCCTGACAAGCAGGGTCGGATGGCGACGGGGTGAGCGCCTGACTAAGGAGGCGCAGGTGAGTTCCACCCGTCCCTATTGTGGAATGAAGGAACTTGAAAGGGAGATGAGAGTGAGAGACTACCTCCAAGTTTAATTCTATCATCAGAGGCTGGAATCTGGATAAAGGATTTTTATCACGCTACATGTGTTAATTGTCTTGCCTGCTGGCTGGATAGTTTTTGGGTTTTTTATCAGCAACGACTGCACTGTAAATGTTATTGTCAGTGTTGGTACTTTCTGCATTGTAATTTCCTCCTAACCTCACTGTTTCACGTTCTCTGCTCTCTCCACCAGAAGTACTGTATACAAACCTGAAACGCTCCCGGATACTCCAGGCATCTGATGAAAGCTTCTCCCAAAATAAATTAGTTAGGCTGCCTGGGGAATGCTGGGAGTTGTAGGAGTTATTTCTGTCTGAACGGGCAAAGGATTGCACCCTTAGTCTTAAAGGCGCCACGAGGCCCTTTGTTGTTGTTTTTACCTCTTAGTTGTGGCCTTGTGGGGACCAGACAATGGCAGTGGGCTGGAATTCATTTGCAAAGTTTCTCTAAATGCCTGAATCTCAAATGGAGGCTATCTGCTTAATTTCCCTAGAAAAATGACAGTCTGAAAGCCCAGCCGCTTCCACCAGCATAAAGCACGCTGATTTTCAGAATGTACAGTGGTCTTGAGGAGGGAGGATGAAGACGCCGAGCTTAAACTTCAGGAGGGGAGCGGCGGCTGGTTCTTGCGTGGGCTGAATCCGTCAGGACTAACCTCCTGCCCGGCCAGCTTTCCTAATGATTTTAGCTATCAGGGTTCTTTTCAAGGATAAGAGCTAGCTATTGTTGTTTGAAAAGCTTCCCAGGCTTGGGTGGGTCACGGACATGTGCTCTGTGCTTTTGTCCAGGGCCTTTTCCGGTAGGCGTAGTTCAAAGCAGGCCGTTGAAGGCCAGGCTGACCAACCCGAAAACTCCCCTCCTCGAGACCAAGAGCCGCTTCAGGCCTCCTACCTGCAGGAGCGCCGTGGAACTGGAGGCTGCGGAGATCACCAAGTTCCAACAGTGAGTGTCACTCTTCTTCCAAGGGCCACGCCTGAAGCGCCGCTGGCCGACTGGAGCTGAGCGTGCTTGGCCTGTCGGAGAGGCACGCTTCGGTCCCAGGGCTCTCCAGCGAGGGATTTCTGGGAGCAGGACTGGGAGCGACCCAGAAGAGCTATGGCCAGGTCACAATAGCCAGCCCTGGGCTGGATGGACCAGTGGCCAGGCTTCATGTAAGGCAGCTTTGTACGGCCGCAGTAAAGGTGGTGGTGAAGCCTCTTGCGGCCCTCTATCTGAGCAGGGGTGCAGAAGGAGACTTCGGGGGTTTCTCTAGCTTTTCTGCGCCCAATTCCACACTCTGCGTTTGTGTGGACCTGCAATGTCACACTGCTTTGCCCTTGAGGTCTCTTCCATGGTGCCATTGACTGTGCTCCGGTAGCGGTGCTCCTCCACCCCACCCCTGATGCAGGCGATCCGTACCGGGTGTCGCGGAAGCAACCTGACCTGCTTTGCTCTGGGGAACGCCCTCATCTGCTCCATTGTTCAACAGGTACACGTTCAGAGCTCAAGAGCTCAACCCCCGGATTCTGGAGGGTGGGCCGATCTTGCCCAAGAAGCCTCCCGTGAAGGAGAGCACCAGGCCCATCGGCTTCAACTTGGGAATGGAGAAGCGCATTCAGGAGCGCATTCAGGAGCGCGAGAGCAAGAAGCCGCCGGAGGGAGAGGAGCGCTTTGAGTTCCGTTCGAGGCCGTGTCCGACCAAAATCCTGGAGGATGTGGTGGTGAGTCTTGCAGCCTGCGTGTCCCTTGGAAGAAGAAGTGGGAAACAGGCCTGCAATGTCGCATTTGCCCCGCTCGGTTTTCACCCCATACTGCAGAAGGGAAGAGGGTGGCTCTCCTTAGTCAGTTGATGGAAGAAGTGAGATCGGAACAAAGGACATTTGGATTCTTAGCTCAGGCTCTTAGCCACCACACTAGGCTACCACTGGTCAATCAGGAATGGACTTGAAAAAGAGACGAACTCTGGTGCTAATGAAGTTGTTTAAAAAAAAATTGTTGTTTTATTGATGAATAAAAAGCTCAACGTTTCTGATTTTGCAATCCTTCCTCAGGAGCTGCTATCACGAGTAAAGATTGGTTCAACAGTTGCAGTTCTTCGCACGAACGCAGAAAAGAACGCTAAGATTGTATTATCAACAAAAACAGTGTACATTCCTGCCCCTGGTTTTTGTCTTCTATTATCAGCCTCTGAGGAAGGATTGCAAAATCCGAAACGTTGAGCTTTTTACTCATCAATAAAACAACAACAAAACGTTTTTAACAACTTCATTAGCACCAGAGCGCTCTCTTTTTCAATTCCGCTTTAGTGGTGTTTCTTTCCCTTTTCGTCAGCACAATCAGGAATGGCCTGCAAGCTTCCTGAAAGACAGTGGCTGAATTCGGACGACACGATAGTCAATGGTGGGGTAATAATCAACTTTACAGTTGTTCATCTAGGGGGTACTCCCCACACAACATGGTAATAAATAATCAACCGTGGTGTGGATTAGGATCAGCGCTGAGTTGACTATGGCAGCGTTCGGACGACACGATAGTCAATACAACTGACGATTGTTTCCCACCCCCCACCCCAGTTGCTTATTGTGTCGTCCGAATTCAGCCAGTGTGTCTGTCTGCTTCCAGTTGCCCCCTGTAATGTGCAGCCCTAGGAATGTTGGGTGTACTATCAGGGAGAGCATCATGCACGATCATGCTCTAATTTTAACAGAACTCTCTCTTGGCCATGCCTGAGCTGTGGGGAAAGGCAAGGCTCTCAATGGTTGCTGGTCCTGATGGCTATACTCTACCTTCAGTATCCGAGGCAGTAAGCCTGTGTGCACCAGTTGCTGGGGAACATGGGTGGGAAGGTGCTGTTGCACTGTGTCCTGCTTGTGGTTCCCTGGCCGACAGCTGGTTGTCCACTTGGGAACAAAGTGCTGGACTAGATGGACCCTGGATCTGATCCGACATGGCTCTTCCGACGTTCTTATGTGCAGGGCACCCAAACTGCTCCGTAAGGTGGTCTGATCTTGGGGTAAAACTGCTGTGTTTCCATTGAGTTCCGAGGGAAACATGACTTGTCCCCAGGGAAGGATTTAGAAGGAGGACTAGTTTTAAATTGTCTGGTATTGTGGTGGTGTACTCTCGTTATTCCCTGACGAATTGGGAAGCCTCACTGCCACTTACTTTGTCCCTGCAGGGTGTTCCAGAGAAAAAGCCGCTTCCTCTCACAGTTCCCAAGTCCCCAGCCTTTGCCCTGAAGAATAGAGTTGGTGCCCTGGCTCGAGAGGAGGAGAAAGACAAGGTGACTCTTCTGTAGTGAGCAGCAGCTTGACTGCAGTAGCCAGCCAGGGTGCGGTGGTGGTGCGGAGTGATGCAGGCTGGTGGAGCGGCCTTGCAAGCAAGGGTCCTTCGTTGCACACCAGGCCATTTCTGGACCAACGGCCGACTCTGCTGAGCTGAAAATATCCAGGTGATAGAGTGATTTTCTGGAGTCCCTCTTTGAGTCCTTCTTGGGAATCCTGCTCTGGCCACAGTGAGCCTTCCCAAAACGGCAGCCGTTCAACTCTGTCCCAGTCTTAAGATGAAATTCTTCAGGGTGGGGGGTGGGGTGAGGGCGGGGGAGCCTGGCTGCAGGCCAGACCACCTCCTTTCTTTGCTCCACTTCCTGGGTTTGTTTCTGACGCCGTTGTCTCCTGTAGGAAGAGGAAGCGGTCCCTGTGGTTAAGGCCAGACCGATGCCACACTTTGGGGTGCCCTTCAAGCCAAAAGCCGCAGAGCCAAGGCAGGTGGAGATGTGCCCTTTTTCCTTTGACTCCAGGGACAAAGAGAGGCTGCTCCAGAAAGAGAAGAAAATTGAGGAGCTGCAAAAAGAAGAGGTAGGTGCAGCGAGGAGGCATCTCCCTTGGGGACGCGTTCTTTTGCTTGGGAGGCCGCCCTCCTGATATTCATGGCCTGCTGCCCAATATGTAAAGTTGATCCTTGCGCAACTCATCACAAAGGAGAAGGGGCAGTTTCTGGTTATCCCCTGGGCTTCATCGTACCTTTGTGGCTGTGATCGCATTGTGGCCAAACTTCTAAAACGATGGCCTCTGATCCCTCCAGGGTTAGAGGCAGAATGCCTCTGTATGCCAGTTGCTTCCAACAGGCAGCCGGTTGGCTACTGTGTAAACAGAATGCTGGACTAGATGGATCCTTGGTCTAATTTAGCATTGTTGCGCTCTTCAAAATGTCTTTGTCAAGGAAGGAAAAGCCAGAGGTCCCCATCTATGGCTCAGTGTTCGTTGCAGAGACTCTCTTCTGTTGGCTTTGCTATCTGCTTTGTAGGCAGGTGCTAAAATGGCTGCAGGCAAGTGGTTGGCTTCTGATTCCTCCCATCTTCCTAGTGGTTGGCTGTTGGTTTCAAAATATAAGGAGATAACTGCATAACATGCCAGTCTGCGTGTTGCCCTCTTATAAAAGGTTTATCAGCCCAGGCTAAGCCTGTTCTTCCCATCTTTTCACAACCTAGTTGTAACCTTCCGTCACGCTTCCATTAAAGCCCACGTTTACGCACTCCATTCCATCTTATAGTGACTCTTCCCTTCTTTAAAAGGCTTTCCTTCTTTAAAAGGGCACG
This sequence comes from Anniella stebbinsi, assembly GCA_029215795.1. Classification (NCBI taxonomy): domain Eukaryota; kingdom Metazoa; phylum Chordata; class Lepidosauria; order Squamata; family Anniellidae; genus Anniella; species Anniella stebbinsi. The sequence continues at coordinate 3,868,188 of JARDYH010000004.1, read as the reverse complement.
TTAGTCCGAGAATCCTTTCAGTTCTTGTTTTCTCGAGGATTCCAACGTGGCATCTAAATGGATGTTCATGTAATATATTGGCAAAGTATAATAATGGAACAAATGACCTAGGGAGGTGGTGGGCTCTCCCACACCAGAGGCCTTCAAGAGGCAGCTGGACACCCATCTGTCAGGTAGGCTTTAAGGTGGGTTCCTGCATTGAGCAGGAGGTTGGACTAGATTGTCTTGGAGACCCCTTCTAACTCTTCCATTCTATGATTCTTTCAGGGTTTTTTACAAAGGTACTTGAAAACTGTTAACAGGCTATTTTAATTTTAGCAACCCAAAGATCTGTGCATGATAAGCAGACAACCACTCATCCATTTCAACAGAGTTCGACCTGCTTCTGCTAAGGTTGTTGGGGCACCTTTGGTTTTTCTGTCATTACTTATTAGTTCAATTTCATGCTGAGATATATATGTGTCTTCTCACAAACTTGCTTACTAGGGATAATCACCTGAAAAACAGTAATTACAACTTCGAGACAGCCAGCTTGCCTAATACTGTGTTTGCACTTGGCATCCGTTCATTGTTACTAGTGAACTTATGAAATTGGAAACATTTCCACGGGAAAAATAGAGCAATTCACACCTTCTAGGTCCAGGTATTGGGCCTACTTACCCCTGTCTGTAGCTTTCATCCCGGCCACTCTGCTAAGGCCTGTTCTGTTTTTTTGTCTGCAGGTGCCCAAGTTCAGAGCACATCCCCTGCCTCAGTTTGACCACATCAGCTTGCCAGAAAAGAAGGTGAAGAGCCCCACCAAGCCAGAGCCCTTCCAGCTGGCCATCGATGCCCGAGGGTCTCTGAGGCATGAAATGTGGCAGCAGCAGGTGAGAGGGCTGGGCGGCGGAGCTCCGCGGCAGAAGCCAGATCTTGTCCCCTGGGCAAGCTCTCCCTCTGGTCTCGGAAGGGGAATAGTCCAGAGTTGTCCCGGGACAAGGCCTTCAGCACAGTCCTGCAGGGTTGATCTCTCTTCCCCCCCCCCCCCCCCAGCCCTGTTTGGGCAGGAAGGCTTCCGAGAGGCATCTTCCCATGATACTTTTTGTGAACCAAAGCGGTAGCCATGTGTGGAGTGTTTTCTGACTCTGGTGGTTGTGCTTGTTAGCTTCAGTGTGAGGCAAGATCTGAAATTCTTTATCCTGGGGCTGTTTTTAAAAAAATAAAAATTGCTCACTCATGGGGGAAAAGGGACTAGGTCTGCAGGGAGGGGCTTCCCTTCCCTTGAAGGAAAGAAGCAAAGGTGGTGGCTATGTGAATAGAGAGTGGCCAACCAGTGGCCTGCAGGGAAAGCCTTAATTAAGTGTGTACACATCATTATTATTATTATTATTATTATTATTATTATTATTATTATTATATCTCTTTCTCGCTCGTGGTGGTTTTTCTAGACTGTAATACTCAAAACAAGGGTAGAAGTTACTTATGATGGTTATGTAATAATGCTACTGCACGCACCTTCATACAAAAATAGTCAAACTAAATATTTGTTAAGTAAATGAGCAAAATGCAATTGTAAACCCCGTCTAAGATTCCAAACACAACAGTAGGTTTCACTTTCTTATCTATTTTTACTAAACTGATAATATTACTACATAGATACATAAACAATAGTCAGTTTCTTTCATTACGTTTGATAACAGCAACTTGGTATCAGCAGTTTTTCCATTACATGTAATAACAACAGTTTAATAACAGCAGTTTGTTTATAACATAAATTATATTTTCATTATGTTTGATATCACCAGTTTGATAACAGCAATTTTTTCATTACATGTGATAACAACAGTTTGATAACAGCTATTTGTTTAGTTAACGAGTATCCGGTATTGGTCTCGTTTCAAATTCTTCTTCAGAAACTTCTCGTTATTATTGAGCATTCCCCATGTAGGCAACAGACTTTCCCGGGTACGTGTCAGATACTGGGACCTTCGTGTACAGGTTCTTATTATTTTCCAGTTATCTGTCTCCCATAGGATACTGCGTTGAGTTGCTCCTGGATTTTTCTAGATTAACATGATGGGTTTTGCCAAGACATGCTGTCTTTTGCAGATTCAGGAATTTCCTGACGATTGAGCATGTTTTAATTATAACTGCTTTCTGGATGTTGGTGTGGATGTATTCTGGTAGGCCCAGTTTCTGGAGGTTTTCTGTATATTTTTTTTGATGTGATGCTGGTGACTGTTGCCATAGTCCTTTGACTTCCATGGGCAGTGGTATATATTTGTCTCTCTTTCCTTATTCCTTTTCAATAACATTTTTGTCATTTGGTATTACTATGTCGATGAGGTATGTGTGTTTTACTTTTTTGTCTATGAAATTATGTCTGGTCAGTTGCAAGGTATTGTCTTATCCGTATGAATTGTTTAGTCCCAGTATATTTTATGATCTTCATTTTGCAAGATTGTTTCGGGTGAATATGTATAGTATGGTGCAGGTTGTTTTATAAGGTTGAATTTGTTGGCCAGTTGTTGGCGAATTATTTTTGCAGCTGTATTGTGTCTGTCCGTATAGTCCATTCCTGCCAGAATGTTACATCCTCCTGTTATATGGTCTATTGTTTCTTGGACTTGATGGCATTTCCTGCATAATTCTGTTGTTACACTGTTATCTTTTATGATGTATTTTTGGTAGTTCTTGGTTGCTATAACTAGATTCCTGTATAGCTATTAGGAATCCTTCTGTTTCTGGAAATAGCTCACCCTTCCTGAGCCATTCGTACGATTGGTCTTTGTTTATTTGTGGGTTCTGTATTATGTTGTAGTGCTTCCCATGGAGTACTTCTTGTGCTCATTTTTCTTTTTTTCTCTGCGAGTGTGAGTGGTTGTGTCTGATCTTCGTTTTGCAGTACTAGGTTGAGTGGGGTGTAGTTTTTATCTGCTTTTACTTTGGCTTTATGAATGGGGGTGTTTTTGGTGTGGAAGAATTCTCTGAGTGATTTTATCTGTTTAGCATGAATTCTGTTAATGTCCAGCAGACCTCTTCCTCCTCCTTTCCTGCTGATTGTTATTCTTTCAATGCATGAGTTGGGATGGAGAATGCGGTATTTTGTGAGTTAGGTGTGATTGAGTCTGTTTATTTCTTCACGTTCAGTGTGTGACCAATGTATGATTCCGAATGAGTATGTGAGGATGGGTATTGCGTAGGTGTTGATGGCTTTGAAAATGTTTTTCTAGTTGAGTTTAGATTTTAGGATTTGTGATAGGCGAGTTTTATATTGCATTCTATGTTGAGTTTTTACTGTGGAGTGATGGATTTTTGTGTTTTGTTGGAATCCTATATGTGTTTCATTTTCTGCCATGTTATCTCATATTTCGTTATTTAGTGTTTCTGATGTTGCTTCTTCTTTCCATTTTCCTCTTTCTATGTGTAGCATCTTGCATTTTCCTATCCCAAATTTCATTTTCATGTCTGCCATCAGTTCTTTAGTGATTTGCAGGAGGGCTTTATCTGTGTTGAAATTGAAGCATAGATTTTGATGTCATCCATGTAAAGGAGGTGATTGATTCTGTGCTTTGCTTGTTTTTGGTGTTTTATATCGATGCTGTATGTGGTGTTGTTAAGGGTGCTGGATAGTGGATTCAGACACAGGCAAAACCATAGGGCGCTGAATATGGCATCTTGGAATATGCCATGTTTGATACTTATTTTTTCTGTCTGTATATAGTCCTTGCCTGTTGTTAGGTGTATTGTCATTCTCCATGTCTCCATGATTCTTTTCAGAAAGCTTTGGATTGAGGATGAATTTTGTATATTCCTAGTACTTTTTTCAGCCAACTGTGTGGGACGGAGTCAAAAGCCTTTTTATGGTCTATGTAGCATGTGTGGAGGTTACTTTTCTGTTTTTCTGTTTGCTTCATGATGATACTGTCTAGGGGTGTGCATCGGATCGGATCCGATCCACGATCCGAATCCGATCCGACCCAAAATCGGGAAAATCCGATCCGATCCGATCCGGACAACCTCCGATCCGATCCGATCCGATCCGATGAGGTCCGATCCGGATCGGACGCCATTTTGAATGCTTTTTCCCATAGCCAAGTATTGTTTTACAAAAACGCCTATAACTTTTTCATTTTTAAAGATAGAAGGATGAAACTTGGGCACATTGTAGACTGGTTAGGGGTAGTTATCTGTGAGAAATTTCAGAAAGATTGGTGCATGCATTTTGTGGCAATTAATTTTTTAATAAATACCCAGGAATGCCTATAACTTTGTCATTTTTAAAGTTACACACATGAAACTTTGCCACATTGTAGGGGGTACCTTGGGACCTATGTGTGTGAAATTTCAGAAACGTAGGTGCTTGTCTTGTGTGGCAATTAATTTTTAGAAAAATGGGTAGTAGTGGGGTAAATACAGTTACGCCTCCCATTTTTTTATTTTTGAAGATACAAACAGGAAACTTGGGCACATTACAGGTACCACTTGCCTTGATATGTGTGTGAAATTTCAGAAACATTGGAGCTTTCCTTGTGTGGCAATTAATTTTTGAAACAATGAGGAAAGAAACACCTATAACTTTGTCATTTTTAAAGTTACACACATGAAACTTTGCCACATTGTAGGTGGTACCTTGGGACCCATGTGTGTGAAATTTCGGAAACGTAGGTGCTTGCCTTGTGTGGCAATTAATTTTTTAATAAATACCCAGGAATGCCTATAACTTTGTCATTTTTAAAGTTACACACATGAAACTTTGCCACATTGTAGGCGGTACCTTGGGACCTATGTGTGTGAAATTTCGGAAACGTAGGTGCTTGCCTTGTGTGGCAATTAATTTTAGAAAAATGGGTAGTGGTGGGGTAAATACAGTTACGCCTCCCACTTTTTTATTTTTGAAGATACAAACAGGAAACATGGGCACATTACAGGTACCACTTGGCTTGATATGTGTGTAAAATTTCAGACAGCTGGGTCCAGGCATGTGGTGGCAAGGTATTTTTGAAACAATGAGGAAAGAAACGCCTATAACTTTTTTATTTTAAAAGTTAGAAGTCTGAACATTGCTCACTTTGTAGATGGGTTAGGGGTAGATATGTGTCAGAAATTTCAGAATTATAGGTCCAGGCATTTGATGGCTATGGAATTTTTAAATTACATGTTTCAAAAAAATTTCTACAGAGGCCAGGTCTTCCCCTCCCGCTTCCCGCGAAGAAAAGGAAACACTCTCTCGTCTCGATCCCTTTGAAGTTGCTAGTAGTATCCATTACAGGGCTCGTGTTTCCTTTCCTACTTTCACTTTTCAAGCAGAACGGCTGAGCCTAGCTGAGTTTTGCAGCCATGCGTGCAAGGAAGGATCACTCTGGTCTCGATCCCTTTGATCCTTGGTAGTATCCATTACAGGGCTCGTGTCTGCTTTCACTTTGTACTCAAGCAGACACGAGCCCTGTAATGGATACTACCAAGGATCAAAGGGATCGAGACGAGAGAGTGTTTCCTTTTCTTCGCGGGAAGCGGGAGGGGAAGACCTGGCCTCTGTAGAAATTTTTTTGAAACATGTAATTTAAAAATTCCATAGCCATCAAATGCCTGGACCTATCATTCTGAAATTTCTGACACATATCTACCCCTAACCCATCTACAAAGTGAGCAATGTTCAGACTTCTAACTTTTAAAATAAAAAAGTTATAGGCGTTTCTTTCCTCATTGTTTCAAAAATACCTTGCCACCACATGCCTGGACCCAGCTGTCTGAAATTTTACACACATATCAAGCCAAGTGGTACCTGTAATGTGCCCATGTTTCCTGTTTGTATCTTCAAAAATAAAAAAGTGGGAGGCGTAACTGTATTTACCCCACCACTACCCATTTTTCTAAAATTAATTGCCACACAAGGCAAGCACCTACGTTTCCGAAATTTCACACACATAGGTCCCAAGGTACCGCCTACAATGTGGCAAAGTTTCATGTGTGTAACTTTAAAAATGACAAAGTTATAGGCATTCCTGGGTATTTATTAAAAAATTAATTGCCACACAAGGCAAGCACCTACGTTTCCGAAATTTCACACACATGGGTCCCAAGGTACCACCTACAATGTGGCAAAGTTTCATGTGTGTAACTTTAAAAATGACAAAGTTATAGGTGTTTCTTTCCTCATTGTTTCAAAAATTAATTGCCACACAAGGAAAGCTCCAATGTTTCTGAAATTTCACACACATATCAAGGCAAGTGGTACCTGTAATGTGCCCAAGTTTCCTGTTTGTATCTTCAAAAATAAAAAAATGGGAGGCGTAACTGTATTTACCCCACTACTACCCATTTTTCTAAAAATTAATTGCCACACAAGACAAGCACCTACGTTTCTGAAATTTCACACACATAGGTCCCAAGGTACCCCCTACAATGTGGCAAAGTTTCATGTGTGTAACTTTAAAAATGACAAAGTTATAGGCATTCCTGGGTATTTATTAAAAAATTAATTGCCACAAAATGCATGCACCAATCTTTCTGAAATTTCTCACAGATAACTACCCCTAACCAGTCTACAATGTGCCCAAGTTTCATCCTTCTATCTTTAAAAATGAAAAAGTTATAGGCGTTTTTGTAAAACAATACTTGGCTATGGGAAAAAGCATTCAAAATGGCGTCCGATCCGGATCGGACATCTGGTCCGATCCGATCCGACCAGCCTCCGATCCGATCCGATCCGACCCCCCAGGTCCGATTCCGATCCGCTATCCGATCCGATCCGGGGGGTCAGTGCACATCCCTAATACTGTCTATTATTAACTGTTCTTTGCATCCTCTGCTGTTCTTTTTAGATCCTTTTTGTTCTTCTGTAAGTATGTTACATTGGGTGAGATGTGCTTCTATTTTCTGTGTGATTGTGGCAGTTATATTTTGTAGAGTGTTGAAAGGCATGTTATGGGTCTGTAGCTAGCTGGGTTTTGGGTATCTAGAGTTTTTGGTTTAATGTAGGTTTTGCCTTCGGTAAGGAATAGGGGGAATAGGTGCGGGTGTTTTATGACTGTGTTGATCTGTTGAGAGAAGTATTCGGGTGTTGATGTGAGCTGTTTGTACTAGAAATTTTGAATTTGGGCCAGGCTGGGTGCTTTCCAGTTGTGTGTATTGTTTCCTCCAGGGTTATTGTGTACTCTGTTTGCTGTGGTAGTAGTTGTCTCTGTCTTTCTTCTTCTTGTCTTATCCAGCTTGCGCTTTCTTCGTGTTGTACTGGTTCTGACCAGATATTTTTCCAGAATGTGGTTATTTCTTCTTCTTTAGTTAGGGATGTAATGTTGTTTTCTTTTTTTCTTGCTTATTCGTTGATACAATAGTTTCTCGTTTCTTTTAAAGAGAGCATTTTGGGCTTTTCTTTCATTTGATTCTTTGTATCTTTTTAGCCTGGTGGTCTGGACTGCAAATTTTTGTTTCAACGGGTTGAGAGCTACTATTGTTGTTTCTTTATTGTTTGCTATGATGTGTTGGGTATTTCTGAGGATTTTTTGAGCGATTTCCATTTTTGTATTGAGTCATTCTTCCCATATCCTCCTCCTCCTCCTCCTCCTCCTCCTTCTTCTTATTATTATTATCATCATCTCTTTCTCGCTCGTGGCGTTTTTTCTAGACGGGCATGACGGGCTTTGTCAAGTCATGCTGCCTTTTATTAATTCAGGAATTTCCTGACGATTGAGCATGTTTTAATTACTGCTTTATTATTGTTATTATTATTATTATCTTTATTTTTATCCCGACTTTGGCCCAATTTTGGGCCTTAAGGCAGCATTACAAAATTAAAACAAATACAGTGAAAAGCTATAAATAAGAGATATACAAAAGTTAAAAATAAATTAAATAAGTTTCAATATTTATTTGTCCACATACCTGGTCAAATTGAGAACCTCGCCTCTATTGGCCAAAACTCCCCCTGGGACTTCAATGCCACTAGGAAACTGTCTAGCAAAGCTCTAACTGTGGGGGTCTGTGAAATAAGCATTTCTTATTGAACAGTGTGAATCCCTGGAGACAGCTTGTGAAATGACCCTCTCCCAGCATATAGCGAACGAGGATTCAAATACCTCTCGAGGCCCTGAGGATTCTGTAGCAGCACGCTCACAACAGCGCTGTGAAACAGGCCAACAGGACCCTTTGTACAAACGGGGAAGTGAGGGTTCAGAGATTTCTTGTTCTTTGTCATTTATTGTACCATGAAATTCCCAAGTACAAAATATATACATCGCTTTCATCACATGTGAAGGGTATGCACGAGTGAAACTCCGTGCATGCCCATTTAAAACAATATGGAAGTAGGTGACTGGTCCCATCCTCAAAACTGTCCCCGGGTGTTTTAAAATGTATGTTGTCCTATAAGCACATGGGCCCCCGAGCCTTGACAAGAAGAGTATTTGTACTTGGGGACCCATGCAAAATGTCTGTATAAATTGGCCTTTAGGTAATATGTATTTATTTATTTTATTACATTTATATACCGCCCCATAGCTGAAGCTGTCTGGGCAGTTTACAAAAATGAAAAACATTGAACTTTTAAAAACCAATATGCAAACATTAACACCATAAAAGCCTAAAAACAAACTACATATCATTTAAAACTGTTCAGGGGTCAGTTAAATGCCTGGGAGAAAAGTCTTCACCTGGCGCCGAATAGATAACAGTGTTGGTGCTAGGCGAGCCTCGTCGGGGAGATCGTTCCACAATTGGGGGGCCACCACAGAGAAGGCCTTCTCCCTTGTTGTCATCCTTCAAGCTTCCCTCGGAGTAGGCACTCGGAGGAAGACCTTAGATGTGTATCATAGTGTACGGGTAGGTTCGTGTCGGGAGAGGCGTTCCGTCAGGTATTGTGGTCCCAAGCCGTGTAAGGCTTCAAAGGCAGAGGTGAGGATTTGAACCCAAATCCAAAACCAAACTTAAGGAATTCTAGCTTGCTTTTGCTGTACTGTCGGTGTTTTTTGTGGCCTTTATTTGCACTGGGGAGGGTCCCCTTAAATCTCCCCCTCACCTCTTTTCCTCAACCCCATGCAGCTCAAAGAAGAGATGAAACGGCAGAAGGAATCCGCCTCTTTCAAGGCTCAGCCCAGCACTGTGGTGCATCAGGAACCCTTTGTGCCAAAGAAGGACAGCAAACTTCTTTCAGGTGAGGCTCCCCTTGGCCAGCTCTGACGCCAGCCGTGTCCAGAGAAATGCCATGCCTTGCATGAGGCCTGCTTGCTGTGCCCGGTGCAGGTGGGAGAGGCCGTTCTCTGCTGCCCGCGCCTGCTCTCATGGCAGCTGCATGACCCCACGGCTTTCGATGGAGGGCGAAGTTGGGCCAGGCGGAAGGAGCAGTGGGGGGGAGGCAACCTTGACAACAGCTTTCAGCCCTCCCTTCCTTTGTCTGCTCGTTGAGGGCAAAGGGCTGCTTTCTAAAAGCCTGGATCTGGAACGAGCCTTTCCGTGGAAGAGATGGGCATTGTGTTCGCCCTGCAGCAGTTTGTGGGAAGTGCCTTTGCTTCCCACGTGCCGCTGTTCCAAGCAAAGCTGAAAAGGGGAGGGAGCTGTGGGGCTGTGGCAGCGTTTTCTTTGCAGGAAACCTTTGAGGATTCTGCACCCTGGGCATTCTTGCATCATTTGGGCCAAGAGAGGTTCCCTTTTGCAATCTGCGTCAGTTATGCCCACTGGGCCCATTTGCATCATTGGGTGCCTGCTCATCATGAAGAGGCGCCTGGACCTCTGCAGGGAATGGGAGCCTGGGCCGCTGGAAAGCCCACCCGGTGTCTGGAGCCTTGACGGGCGTTGGCCGCAGGTGTCTTTGTACAACGAGGGCCGCCATCTCCTTGTCTAGTTTTTGCCTTCTTGTTTTAAGTGAGAGCCGATGTTCTTGGAAAGCTGGATTCTGGGCTCAATACTGTAGCCAGGGGTGGGAGGGTGGGTGGGTGGGGGGCACCCAGTGAGTTCCTGTGCTCCCACAGAATTGGAGTAGACGTGCAGGCTCTGCCTCTCAGGCATTGGGGTCAGGCATACGTATGCGTGTTGCCGCGCGAGGGGGAGCCGGACAGTCCCCCCACATAATACCTTCAGCCTGTCATGGAAGGCATCTCGCTCTGCAGGGTTGAATGCAAAACGTGGTTTCTGCAACTGAAACCCTACTTGGCCGCTGTGGGAAACAAGATAAAGGACTTTGGTGGCCTGATCCAGCAGGGCTGCTCTGAGGCTGTGAAATCACCCTCTCGTTCAGTTTACGGAATCCTAATTGGAGAAGTTACCCAAGCCTGAAGCTGTGGAATTTGCATTCCTTGTATCAGTGTAGGCTGCTAGATTTCCTTGCACGTTGCGACGCTGCCTGGGTGTGCTTTGCGTGGCTGGTGGCATCTCACTTCCTCAGTGGGGCTTTTCTCTTTCTCTCTCTAAACTCAGGGGGCCTTTCTGCTTCCACAGTCCCCGACACATTTGAGCTGGCCACAGAGCGGCGGGCCCGAGAGTGGCAGGAGTTTGAGAGTCGGCGGGCGGAGCTCGAGGCCGAGAAGGCGCGGCTCCAAGAGGCAGCGAGGCAGGTTGAGGAGGAACACACGAGGGAGGAATTGGCCAGGCTCAGAGAAGAGCGGGTAAGTGGGTCCCTCGTTGGGCCAGCAGAGATGGAGGGACGTGGAGCCCTGGCCGTAAAAACCCCAAGCAGCACGAAGCTGCTGTGTCTAAAATGATGGCCCACCCTGCATGCATGCAGGGCCTCTCTATCAGGATGTATTTAATTTTTTATTCATTTAATGCATTTCTGTACCGCCCAATAGCTGGAGCTATCTGAGCAGTTTACAGAAATGAAAACTATTCAGAATATAAAACAAACAGCAGGATAAAAACATAATGTAAAATACAGTATAAAAGCAGAACCAGGATAAAAACCAAGCAGCCATGCAGAAATCGATAGGTATTTAAAATACAATTTCAAATAGCAAGGTTACAAATCAAACTGAAGAGCTCTTAAAATACTGAGAAAATAAAAAGGTCTTCACCTGGCGTCTAAAGGAGTGTGATGTAGGTGCCAGATGAACCTCTCTAGGGAGCTCTTTCCACAGTCTGGGTGCCACGGCAGATAAGGCCCTGCTCCTCGTAGCCACCTGCCTCACTTCCTTTGGCAGGGGCTCACGGAGATGGACCCCCGAGGATGATCTTAGGGTCCAGGCAGGTACATAGGGGAGGAGGCATTCCTTCAGATAACCTGGCCCCAATCCGTTTAGGGCTTTGAAGGTTAATACCAGCACTTTGAATCAGGCTCAGACATGAACCGGCAGCCAGTAAAGCTGGAAAAGGACTGGCGTAATATGGTCTTGTTGGCCAGTTCCCGTTAACAATCTGGCTGCCCTGTTTTGTACCAGCTGAAGTTTCTGGACCGTTTTCAAAGGCAGCCCCACGTATAATGCATTGCAGTAATCCAGACGAGAGGTTATGAGAGCATGGATAACTGTAGCTAGGCTATCTCTGTCCAGATAAGGGCGCAGTTGGTATATCAGCCTAAGCTGGTAAAAGGTGCTCCGTGCCACTGAGTTCACAGGATTTATCAGTAAACAGGATTTATCCCTGGTGTATTAGCCTTTGGTGGTACACCAGTTGAGCAGGGCCCATAGCTGAATGGAAAGCTCTTGCGTACTGGATAGGAGATTCCAAGTTCTGTCTCTGGCACCTGGTTGTAGGATCTTTGGGGGGGGGGGGGGACAGTCTGCCCAAGACCCTGGAGGACGGCTGCTAGGCTGAGTAGTGAAGACTTGTCTATAAGGACCATTGAGTTGACCTGCTTTAAAGTTACTCGTTATCTTCCTTGCATCTTGCTCAGGGCAAAATCAGTCTTGAGCCATGCTACTAGAGATCCCTCCGTGGACTGAATCTGGAACTTCCTCCATACAAAAGATGCACACGCTCTTGAATTTAGCATCTCAAACCAAATCGAAAGATCCCCGTGGATTCCTTTGGGCTCCCGGTCACACTCCCTTCTGGGCACTGAAATCTGTTTAACTTCAATGTCGTTGAAGCTGTGATGGATAAAGAGGGAACCCAGAGCAGCCTTTCCCAACCTGGTGTCTTCCAGATGTATTGGACTGCAACTCCCAGCATGCTGGGAGTTGCAGTTCAACACATTTGGGAAGCACCAGGTTCGGGGGGTGGGGGTGGGTTGGCCTGTGGGGACATCAATCAGCCAGAGTCCCCCAGTGGTCACCTTAGGTATAAAGATGCAACCTGAATTACCTTCTCTAGGTTCTGTTCTAGCTGACACTGCAGCAAAGCAGGAGCAATTGGCAGCATGACCATTACTGCTGGCAAAGAGCTCCATGTCGCCAGCTCCTTGTGTAGCAGTTGGGAGATGGCACTTCAGATTTGGTAGCTAGCAAGAGTTGAAAGCAATTGGACCACTGCGGCCTGTTACCTCATGGAGTTCTACAAGAGCCAAACCGTCGTTACGTCAGGGCTCAGACTCCCACCGCTGCCTTATATGCAGTGTTCAGGGCGAGTTCCTCGTCCTTGTTTGCCACCCACCTCTTGCGTGGGCGGCCCAGGACAGTGTCTCAAATTGTGGCACGTGCCCAGAGCTGAACCCATAATCCCAACCGAGCTCGTCCCTCCTTCCTTTCTCTTCCCAGGTGCACAAAGCCAACCCCATCCGCAAGTACCAGACCGTGGAGGTCAAGCCCAGCGATCAGCCTCTGACAAGACCCAAGTCTCCCAACTTCTCCGACCGATTTCAGCGTTGATGCGAGGCCGCACGGAGTGAAGATCTGCCCCTGTGCACAAAGAAGAGAGGGAACTCTCCCCCTCTGCCTATGGGCTGCTTTGCTCAACTGGTGTTCTTCATACAGACTTCCTTAAATTCCCACTGGATGTTTTGTTTTGTGTTATGTTAATTTCATGAGGCACAGGATCAGATTTTGTTCCAACTTTTTTGTCACTTTTAGAGCCTGTCTGCATGTCTTAGCGGCTCAACTTTTTCCGGGTGGGCCTGTTTTTACGTTACCCCAATAAACAATGGTATACTTGAGCAAAATGAAACGTCACCAGTCAGAAGGTGTGTCGCTGCCCCTTGGGAGGAGTAGGTGTCAGTTTTCTTCTTCCTTTCCCAAGTGTGAAGCCCAAACCCCCAAACGCTTGAGATTGTACCCCCACCCTGTAAATACCATCGCTTGAGCTTGAACTGACAAGTGGGAAACTCTCCCAGGTTTTTGTGTGCCCTTGTTTTCTGGACAAGGTTTTTTCCTAATTGCTGGTTCTGCCTGGGGCCCATGTTCTAAATAAAATTATATAGTATTATATGAATAAAATGCAACCAGGCTGGTGTGCGTCTCTTGAGGGTTGGGAATGATAATAATAATACTTTTATTTATTTCTTACCCGCCTCTCCCTCTGGATTGAGGTGGGGAACAACATTAAATACAAATAATATAAAATACATGATTAAAAACATATAAAACTAACACAGTATTAAAATAACAATAAAACTCTTAAAATTCAACTAGATAGGCCTGCCGGAAGAGATCAGTCTTTATGGCTTTCTTGAAGTCAGAGAGACTGTTAAGTTGACGAGTCTCCTCCGGCAGGCCATTCCACAGTCGGAGCGGCAGAAGAGAAGATCCTCTGGGTAACAGTTGTCAGCCTAGTTTTGGCTGAAGTAAGTTCTCCCCAGAGGACCTGAGTGTGCGGGGCGGATTGTATGGGGGAAGGTGATCCCACAGGTAACCTGGACCCAAACCATGTAGAGCTTTAAAGGTAATGACCAACACTTTGTACTTCACACGGAAACTAATTGGCAGCCGGTGAAGTGATTTTAAAGCTGGTGCATGATGACATTGGGATGTGAGTGGATAGTGGTAGGAGAAGCCTGTGAGATTTAGTGCAGCTGGGGGGTAGAGAGGAACCCAGAAGTTGCTTTTGCGTTTGCCTGACTGCACAGAGGATTTATGTTTCAGCCAGAAGCAGGCTGTAAACTTCATACATATTCTTGATAACCTTTGCAAAACAACAGGCTTGCATCCACCTGTCAGCTGCAGGGTGGTCCAGCTCATGTTGCCCTCCTTGCTGTTTCTTTTTCCCCACTCGGTCAGGGCTCGATCTGGACAATGGTGACCCTTCGCTTCCCTTGCGTCTGTACGGACAGGCGCCTTTCCTTGGATGAATTTTGCTGCAATGACCAATGTTTTGCCAGCCCTCCCTGCTCCACCCATAGAGCGATGGGTCAATCCAACAATGTGGCTTAACATTTCCAGGTCTATTTCAGTCCCTCGCAACACCCTCACGTACCCTGGTACACAGTGTAGGTTAATGGTTCAAGTGACCACTTGCATGTCCTGGTTGCGGCATCCTGTCGGTAGAGCTGGAGTCCTCCAGATGAAACTCGTGCCAACTTGCATTCTGCTGAACTGGCCCCTCATTTATGAATGCTTTGTCACTCTTGACTTGCTCCCATGATTTCCATTTTTGACGGAAGCGGGTTAAGATTATGTCCAGCTGGCTTTAAACGTGAATCGTCATGCACAGTACAGACTTGACAGGCTTATCTGCGGAACAGAGTTGCTCTCAGGCATGGAACAGACTGTTCGGAAACAAGGAACAGTGTAGTTTAACAGTCAGCAGAGGCAGGCGCAAGAAGAGCCCTACTGGATCACACCAAGACTTATCTAGTCCAGCATTCTGTTCCCACAGTGGCCAACAAGCTGCCCCGATGGGAAACCCACAAGCATAGAGTTGTAGAGTTGGAAGGGGCCTATAAGGCCATCGAGTCCAACCCCTGCTGAATGCAGGGATCCACCTTAAAGCATCCCTGACAGGTGGCTCTCCAGCTGCCTCTTGAAGGCCTCTAGTGTGGGAGAGCCAACAACCTCCCTAGGTCATGGGTTCCATTGTTTACTGCTCTAACAGTCAGTAGGTTCTTCCTGATGTCCAGCTGGGATCTGGCTTCCTGTAACTTGAGCCCATTTTTCCGTGTCTTGCACTCTGGGATGATTGAGAAGAGATCCTGGCTCTCCTCTGTGGGACAACCTTTCAAGTACTTGAAGAGTGCTATCATGTCTCCCCTCAATCTTCTCTTTTCCAGGCTAAACAGGCCCAGTTCTTTCAGTCTGTCCTCATAGGGCTTTGTTTCCAGACCCCTGATCATCCTCTTGCCCTCCTCTGAACACATTCCAGTTTGTCTGCATCCTTCTTGAAGTGTGGTGCCCAGAACTGGACGCAATACTCAAGGTGGGGACTAACCAGTGCCGAATAGAGGGGAACCAGTACCTTGCGCAATTTGGAAGTTAAACTTCTATTAATGCAGCCCAAAATAGCATTTGCTTTTTTTGCAGCCACATCACACTGTTGGCTCATATTCAGCTTGTGATCTGTATTCAGCTTGGGATCTACAACAATTCCAAGATCCTTCTCGCTTGTTGTATTGCTGAGCCAAGTATCCCCTATCTTGTAACTGTGCATTTGGTTTCTTTTTCCTAGCTGTAGAACTTGGCATTTATCCCTATTAAATGTCATTCTGTTGTTTTCAGCCCAGTGCTCCAGCCTAT
Organism: Anniella stebbinsi; assembly: GCA_029215795.1. Taxonomy (NCBI): domain Eukaryota; kingdom Metazoa; phylum Chordata; class Lepidosauria; order Squamata; family Anniellidae; genus Anniella; species Anniella stebbinsi. The sequence goes on along the minus strand of JARDYH010000004.1, from coordinate 3,852,679 downwards.
CAAGATCGCTTTGAAGTTTGTTTCTGTCTTCCAGGGTCTTAGTGATCCCACCCAATTTTGTGTCGTCTGCAAATTTGAGAAGCAGAACACGAGTCCTACAACATCTTCCCATTTGTGTTCTGCAGCAGCTGGTGTACATAGGCATACTAGCCCTGATACTGGAGGTAATGTATAGCCATCATCACAACTCCACAATTATAGGGTTGAAATGCATGAACCTTGTGCCAGGTCAGATCTTTCGTTCATCGAGCCCATGTGGTGGGTCTCAAATGGCTTGGGCCGGGCTGGGCCTTTCCTGTTCTTAAACTGGAGTTTGAACCTGTGGAACCCTCCGCATGTGAAGTATATGAATCATAGAATCATAGAATAGTAGAGTTGGAAGGGGCCTATAAGGCCATGGAGTCCAACCCCCTACTCAATGCAGGAATCCACCTTAAAGCATCCCTGACAGATGGCTACCCAGCTGCCTCTTGGAGGCCTCTAGTGTGGGAGAGCCCACGACCTCCCTAAGTCATTCGTTCCATTGCTGTACTGCTCTAACAGGAAGTTTTTCCTGATGTCCAGCCAGAATCTGGCTTCCTGTCACTTGAGCCCATTATTCTGCGTCCTGCACTCTGGATTGATCAAGAAGAGATCCTGGCCCTCCTCTGTGTGACAACCTTTCAAGTATTTGAAGAGGGCTATCGTGTCTCCCCTCAATCTTCTCTTCTCCAGGCTAAACATGCCCAGTTCTTTCAATCTCTCCTCATAGCTGCAGAGCTAGGCAACCTGCTGCCCTCCAGCTATTTTGGACTTTAGCTCAACATATCTTTCAACCAGCCTGGTCAATATTCAAGGATCCTGGGAGTTGTAGTCCCAAACAGCTGGAGAGCACCAGGTTATCTGCTCCTGAATGCTCAACATTGTTCCGTCTAGTGCATTTTGTAGATAGGCGAGATATAAATTGAATTAATCATAAAGCCCAGTCAACCACCCATCTTGTCTGTGGTCAAATATGTGTTTAAATTCCTTTAATGTAGATGGTTACCTTTTAAAATGTCATCATGCAATTTTCTACTCTGGACAACAGTACAAGCAGGCCTGGGGGCTCCTTACCTTTCTAGCCGCTCTTGTGAGCAGTTAATCATGTCATAAGAACATCAGAAGAGCCCTGATGCTGGATCAGACCGACTGGATCAGTCCAGTCCTCTGTTCACGCAGTGGCCAACCGGCTGATGACCATGGACCAGCAAAGCAGGACACAGTGTAACAGCACCCTCCCACCCATGTTCCCCAGCAACTGGTGCACGCAGGCTTACTGCCTTGGATACTGGAGGTAGCACATAACCATCAGGGCTAGTAGGCATTGATAGCCTTTTCCCTCCAGGAATTTATCCAACCCCCTTATAAAGCCATTCAAATTGGTGGCCATCATTACATCTTGTGGCAGTGGATTCCATAGTTTAACTCTGCGCTATGTGAAGAAGGACTTCGTTTTATCTGTCCTGAATCTCCCAACAATCAGCTTCATGGGATGATGACCCCACTGTACACCTCTATCTGGTCTTCCCTCAGCCTCTTTTTCTCCAAGCTGAACAATCCCAGCTGCTGTAACCTTCCCTCATAGGGGAGATGCTCCGGCCCCTTGATCGTTTGAGTTGCCCTTTTCCAGCTCTAAATGTCTTTTTTTCAGATGTGATGCCCGAAACTACACACAGTATTCTAAGTGTGGTCTCACCATAGATTTGTATAAAGGCGGTATGATCCTGGCAGGTTTGTTCTCAATTCCTTTTCTTATACTGCCTAACCTGGAGTTTGCCTTCTTGACAGCGGCCGCACAACGGAGTTGACGTTTTCAAGAGCAGTTATGCCAAAACAACCACTTGCCCTAATGCTGGCTCGTAGGGGTGGGAGTGGGGCGAATTGGCACACCTAATATTCGGAGCGGGTGACCTGGGTACTGCAGAGCAGCAATTCCTGCGATTTCATTGGCTGTAAACAGCGTTGCTTTTTTTAGACCCTCAAGAGTGAGGTCGGCCAAGCGTCGTCCGTCAGGACGAGCGTTATAGACTTGTCCTCCCACCCTCTTCAGTAGTTGTCAAAACATGTTCGCGGTGCTTTTGCCCCGCCGGGGAAGCCCCCTGCGCTGATGGAAGTAGTTGAGAAGCCGTTGACTACATCACGGAGTTGTTCTCCGCGGACGCGCCGGGCTCTCGGGTTACAGATGGGGCAGTGGCCGGGATTCAGGTAAGGGCTACGCATCTCCTTTCGGATCTCGAAATCAGCTGCCCTGCTGAGTGGCTCGATTTAGCCAAGGGATCGAGTTTCTCTCTGGAGGGGACGAGGCCTGGCTGCCCAACCAGCTTTCTCAGGCCGATGGAAAGAGCGGAAAGGTTAAAGAGTGTCCTGCTGGAGGCCGTGACGGCAGCGTAGCCAGGGGAACCGGCGTGCCTGACACTGCGCCAGCTCCCCAGGACACACTGTGCAGCGGCCGGAGCAAGCCTCCGGCCCTGTCCATGGAGCCAAAGCGCGCTCTGTGTGTTTGTGTTCTTGTTTTTGCCCCCTTGGTAGAGAATGCCACACATGCACACAATGCCACACAAACATCAGTGTGGCACAATACCATAGGGGTACGCACAGGGTGTGCCTGGTCTGGGGCTGCCTCCACTTTCCCATGCGCGCCCCCCCTGCTCAAATCGAGGTCTTTAAGGAGGACGAGAAAGTGCTTTCTGGAAACTCCAGAAAGTGTGTAATTCCCCCAGGCACACTTAAGGCCCTGATTGGAGCAGTGGGGGGGGGGGGGTGGAGAGAAAGCACGCTTTCCCCTCCTCTGCTCCAGTTGAGGCCTTTAAGGTGCACACCCTAATGAAATGTGCTGCGCACACCTATGACACACAAACATCGGCCTGGGTGGGTGTGTATGGTTGTGGCGGGGTGCTTGGGTGGCATAGTCTGTCTTTAACGGCTGCCTTCAATACTAACGCACCGACTCTGAGCGTTGGAGGCTTCCATGTTTCCAGAAAGGGTCCGGTCATCATATCGCATGCAGCTTACCTTTCCCTTTCTTCATGTGCTCAGCACCGACAAAAGAGCTGCCTTCCCGGGTCCAAGAAAGACATCATCTGGCCCAGTGTCCTTTCTCCGACAGAGGCAAGCCAAATGGATCAGAGAAAAGCAGGCGGACCGATACGATAGCCATGGCCCGGTGTGTTTTCCCAGCCTTCCCCTAACCGAGTGCCATCCAGATGTGTGGGACTGCAACTCCCATTGTGCCAACACATCTGGAAGGCATCTGGTTAGGGAAGCCTGGCTCAAGGTATATAGAGCTGCTCATCATGGGAGTTCGGTTGGGATCACGTGGCAAATGTCCATCGTTTGGCCGATCATCCATGAATTTGCCTAATTCAGGGAAGAGGAGCCTCCTTTAGTATGAGGGCTGAATTCCACCTGGAAAACAGTTGGAACCTTCCCACCCCAAAATAACAGCCCCAAAATACCAGTATAGTTTAGCTTAGAGCTCTTCCTAACAGCAACTACGCCTTAGGAGAGGCATGGAGGGAGGAGATTGGGCTCCCAAGAAGTCAAGGTTTGGCTCATGGCCTGAGATTGTCGCGTCCTGGCCTACTGCTTTTTTAAAAGCCTCAATGCCAGAGGCCTTCACCAGGACTTTGGGGTTGCGGGTCCCCCTCCTTCCGTGCCCAATAGGACTCCCTTCCCTTTTAAGCCTTCGCGGCCACCTCTGCTGCCTTTCGGGTGCAGTAATGGCAGCTCCCAATCTGCACAGCCTCGTTAGCCTTGCGAAAGCCAATGCTAATTAGACAATTGCTCCTGCGCTGTTGTTTGCTGGCTGGCGCATGGCGCGGCCTGATTAGGGCTAATGAGGTGAGCGGAATAGTTTTGGGAGTGTTAACTTGCTGCTATGCCGCAGACAACAATGTATGAATCACTGTTCTGTTCTTAGCTCAAAGGAGATCTGGAAAAGACACGGCGAAGCAACAACTCTACGGACTCTTCAGCTCCAGCTGTGAAGGAAAAACAGCTGGCTGCGCATCAGGGCCAGGTTTTCTTAAGTGGGTGGTGCAACAGGCTTAATTTGCCGTCAGTAACGGCCATGGGTTAACGGTCCCAGCGCATGCTTTGTGTGCCAAAGTGTTCCAGTTCCAAAGCATCTTGGACTGCAGTTTTCGTATAGACCTCAGAGAGCGACGGCGGCCTAGGTTGATCCCTGCTCTGACACATTTCATATGTTCAATCAGAGCATATACCAGTCAGTGTGCCTTATAGTCATTCATGTTTCAAGGCAAGAAAGAGTCACCAAGAAGCTTAGGACACAACCAAAACAATATAAACACCACATTAAACAAAATATTAAAATAATCAGTTCAACAAAACTTACAATAAAACCAATTGCAATTTTAAAAAGGTGGCCGGTAAAGCACAGAATCAAAGAGGATAGGGACTGGACAGCATCAATTTCCCTGGGGAGTGAATGTCACAGATGTGGGGCCACCACGGAGAAGGACCCTCTCTTTAGTTCCCACCAACTGGATCTCTCAAGGCTGGGGGATGGTTCATGTGGTATAGGCAGCTCCTAATGGCTGATACACCTGCCACAACATTCTCGGCTGAGAGTGAGGGAGCAGGCCATCTAGCTAGCTCAAAAGTGGTTTTTCTTGATGGCCCAATTGCCTAGAATCAGCACTTAAGGACACACACACTGATCTCTGTTTAGACCCGGAAAAGGTATTTCCACCGTTGTCTGTAAATCAAGTGATTACTGGGCAGAACAAATTAAAATGGGGTGATTCCTGCATGCAGGTCACAGCAAGGACATCACAGCATGTTTTGACTGTGGGAGACTGCGATTTAGCTGTGGTTTCCCAGCACATGTGTGTGTAAGTTCATCACACACTCCAACCTACATGCAGAAAACATATCACAGCCTTCCTCAACCTGGTGCCCTCCATATGTGTTGGACTACAACTCCCAGCATCCCCCAGCCAGTCACTGACTCTCAGCCAAACCTACCTTGCAGGGTTGTTGTGAAGATAACATAGAAAGGAGGAGGACCATGTAAGCAGCATTGGGCTCCTTGCAAGAGAAAAAAAGGTGAGAAATATACACATTTTGGTACACAATTTTGCCTGATCTACACATACCTTGCATGCAGTTTCCCCTAATATAGTATGTTTTTGTAGATTATTTTCACTAGCATACACCTTTGTCTGTGCACCTTTTCTTAAAATATGCATTTTGCCAACACCGCCGCAAATTTTGGAGGCATGCAAATACCAAAGGATTACTGCATTTTGGTTTGCTTAGTGATTCAGAAAGTGCCAGTTAGGCAGATTCACATTAAAAGGCAAACTGAACAAATTTCTTCCCTAGACCCTAGTCCCTGACCTTTCCCCCTCCAATGCCTGACCCACAGAATTAGGGACAGAAGCCAGTAGCCTGTAGGCTATGCTGACCACATGAAAGGGAGGACAAGGCTCCTGTATCTTTAACAGTTGTATAGAAAAGGAAATTTCAGCAGGTGTCATTTGTAGGCATGCAGCGCCTAGTGAAATTCCCTCCCCATCACAACCGTTAAAGCTGCAGAAGCCCTGCCCTCTTTTGTATCTGGTCACTCTAGTATAGCTCCTGCAGCTTTACCAGTTGTGATGAAGAGGGAATTTCAACAGGTGCTGCATGCATTCAAATGACGCCTGCTGAAATTCCCTTTTCTATGCAACTGTTAAAGATACAGGAGCCCAGTCCTCCTTTCCATAGGGTCACCCTACTGTGGGCAGCACTGGAGCAACAGCACTTGGAATCTGAGGGAATAATGAAAGGTCGTGCCAGAGAAGGGCAACAGAGTAAAATGCAGTTTAAAATTCCAAGAAAATATTCCCCCTTCACTCTGGAGCAGGTGAAAAGGAATGTGTGCTGTCAAGAGAATTATTATTATTATTATTATTATTATTATTATTATTATTTCATCTCTTTCCTGCTCATGGCAATTTTTCTAGACGGACATGATGGGCTTTGCCAAGTCATGCTGTCTTTTACAAATTCAGGAATTTCTTGACGATTGAGCATGTTTTAAGTATGTCTGTTTTCTGGATGTAGGTGTGGATGTATTCTGGTAGGCCCAGTTTCTAGAGGTTTTCTGTATAGTTTTTTGACGTGATGCCGGTGACTGAGGTGATTAACAGAATAATTGTGACCTTTTCCTGTTGCCATAGTTCTTTGACTTCCAGGGCCAGTGGTATATATTTGTCTCTCTTTTCTTCTTCCTTTTCAACAACATTTTTGTCATTCGGTATTGCTATGTCGATGAGGTATGTGTGTTTTTCTTTTTTGTCTATGACCGTTATGTCTGGTCGGTTGCAGGGTATTGTCTTGTCGGTATGAATTGTTCTGTCCCAGTATATTTTATGATCTGCATTTTCCAAGATTGTTTTGGGTGAGTATGTATAGTGTGGTGTAGATTGTTTGACAAGGTTGAATTTGATGACCAGTTGTTGGTGAATTATTATTATTATTTACATTTATATACCGCCCCATAGCCGAAGCTCTCTGGGAGGTTCACAAAAATTAAGAGAAGGATTGGCCATATGCTTGATTGGGAAGAAATGGTCGCTGATGGCCAGGGGATATTGCTAGAGCTAGCAAAAGATGCTTGCTCTATGTCCCTGATGGCTAGAATGTTTTTCTTTCATGAGCATTGATAGCTGGTGGCTACTAGCTATCACACAGACACTCGCAGGCTCATGCTTGGCTATGGTCCCCTCTACAAGAATTTGGTCTGACGCAATTGCTTCTACGCCTAATCCCTATACTTGGGAGGCGGTGAAGCGCATTAACGGTTGTATGAAACGCGCTTTGAAGGGTTTCAATGCGGAGAATCGCTTGTTTCCATGGTCATAAGGCGCTTCAAAATTAAAACTCGCTATTTAACGTGCATTCGATAATGCGCATAATTGGACAGAAAAAGCGCCTCAACCCCCCGATTTGCGCTCCGCTCTTGTAGAGGTAAAAATTTTAATGCACCTTGAAAGAGCTTTAAATCGCTCTTGTAGAGGCACCCTGTGTCAGAGTCAGACCAGTCGGAGTTGGGATCTACCTTGCAAAGCAAACAGAATTCTTGAGCTTTTCAGCTGGCTGGAACCAAAGAACCTTGGGGCGGTGAGGAGGTCAGAGCTCCAAGAGGACAGTGTTTGCTTTGGGTGAGGGAGTGGCGCAAACTGGTCCAGTAGTCTATCTATGTGCCTGTCTTCTCCATGTTCATACATGCATATTTGTCAATAAACAGATTAAGCAAGAAAAGTCATGAGTAAACCCCTATGGAACTCCCTGCCTCTTGGGGAAGTGGCATGGAGCCCTACTATCCCCCACCCCCGCCTATTAAGTGCCTCCTCTCACCAGTCACATGAGGCACAGAGTTGCATCATGCACCTCGGGACGCACACCCCGATAACTTCTGCCACATTCAAAGGACGCTGGGACCCAACCTCTTGGATCATGCGCCGCTGTTGTGGGTGCCCTGCTGGAAACCACCTCTGGTCCCCGCAAACCCGGGCGTGTGCTGCTGCGTCTGCTTCCGCGCTTGGGCCCAGCCAGCTGCTCACTCAAAGCCCTTGTAGCCTCTGATCCTTGGCACGCTCGTTTGCCGAGCGAATCCGACTCCCGGCATGAGAGCAAAGGAAGCGGATGGATGACTTGTTTAATTAGGCCGGAGCTGGCAGGCAGACAGGATGTGAGCCCTCGCTTAGTCCAGCTGCGTGTGTGCATCCAGGAGGATGGACAATGTTCGCTTAGTTGCCTATTATATACATCCATTCATCGCCACACATGCACATCTGCTGCTCTGGTTGGGATGGGAAAGAGCAGGGAGCTCCGGATGGAAACTCCGCTTATCTGCAGCCCCCTAAAATGGGGCTTAGCGTTTGCCAGGTGCTGGGCTGGAGGTGTGGGTTGCAAAGGTCAAAGTGTATCCTTTGCCTGCTGTTTTCCATTATGGTGTCCAGGGTAGGGTGACCCTATGGAAAGGAGGACAGGGCTCCTGTATCTTTAACAGTTGCATTGAAAAGGGAATTTCAGCAGGTGTCATTTGCAGGCATGCAGCACCTGGTGGAATTCTCTCTTCGTCACAACAGTGAAAGCTGCAGGAGCCCTGCCCGCTTTTGTATCTGGTCACTCTGGTATAGCTCCTGCAGCTTTAACTGCTGTGATGAAGAAGGAATTTCACCAGGTGCTGCCTGCCTACAAATGACAACCTGCTGAAATTCCCTTTTCTCTGCAACTGTTAAAGGTACAGGAGCCCTGTCCTCTTTTCCATAGGGTCACCCTAGTCCAAGGGTGTTGCAAGGCATGCAAAAGCTCCGGGGGCCAGGCCCGCCTGGCACAAGCCTGCATCAAATAAATGTGTATCTGTTGATTTATACCAATATATATGCACATGTAGAAATAATCCCTTGGGTTCACTTACATTTCACACAAGACAGAGCTAGATCAAATTTCTCATCCAAATAATTTCAGATTTAAAAGGGAAATCTACAGTTAATGTGCATGGGTCATCCTAAAACCATGGGGTAGGGGAGCTGTGTTGCAGCATGTGAGGAAGTTAGCATTAACCCTTCCCTCCCCAGCTGCACCCACCCTTGAAAATCCCTCCCCTGAATGGCAAATTAAAGTTTCACTCAAGACCAATGGACACTCAGGGCTCTGTGGAGTAGATCCAGAGGCTCAGGAAATTGGTTTGGTGCTGGGGTCCATGGGTCCAGGCTGGCAACGCCCCGATGATGACTAAAGGCAGTTCCTTCCTTGCTCAAGAGACCCTCTTCACCTCCCCTGCTCATCTCTGGTCCATATCCAGGCTTATTTTGGCTCTCAGCTCTTATGCCAAGAGCAGCACAGGACACGTGCCTGACATTTTGCAAACAAGGAGTTCCTTCCTGGGCAAGTGCTTACTGCGGCTCCTCAGCAGTGCCAGGGCTGGCCAGGATGGCCTCCTCCATGCTGGGCTTCTAAGCTCCCGTACCTGCGTGCCAGGAGAGAAAGAGCCGAAAATGATGTGTGGGAAGCCAAGAACCACCGTTCTGCTTTGAACTGTGACCACAGGAGAGCTTGGGCGTGATGGATCAGCAAGGCCAGCCGGTTCCCCCCAACTACCTTTATGATCAGAGGTATATTGCTGCGGGACGTGGAGGTTCCATTTGTAGCCTGCATCACTAGCAAACACGGCTAGAACAACCCTCCATATCATTTGTTTGAACAGGTAGATCCACCTGCCGTGAGAGTGCAGAAACTGCCTCGATGGATCAAGCCTATGCGGATGAGCATGCTGTTTCTATTCTGCTGCCCCTGGAAGCTCCAAGGCTGGGCTTGAAGACAGAGCTCTCCCCAGTATCAGCTGTTCCGATGCACACTGTCTGCACTTGGAGGTTCTATTTTCCTCTTCTGGCAAATGGCTGATGAACCTCTCCTCCACAAATTTGTATCACCTGATTTCTAAAGCCATCTCGGCTAGTGGCCACTGCTATATCTCTCTTGGCACACTGAACGCCCTACCTGTCAGGGAAAATAAGCTCACCTGGCGGTAAGTGGACGGATTGATTTCGTTGCCACCGGAATGGAGGCTCCGCCCGACCTACCGAGAAGCCCACTTGCGCCAGCCCCATGAAAATGAATGGGGCTGCACCTGAGCATGGCTGTGCCTAGAATTCCAAAGTAGCTAGTCTAGGGTGGCCATATGCAAAGGAGGACAGGGCTCCTGTACCTTTAACAGTTGCAGTGAAAAGGGAATTTCAGCAGGTGCTATTTGTATGCATGCAGCACCTGGTGAAATCCCATCTTCATCACGACAGTTAAAGCTGCAGGAGCTATACTAGAGTGACCAGATACAAAAGAGGGCAGGGCTCCTGCAGCTTTAACTGTCCTCCTTTCCATACGGTTACCCTAGTCTATGCAATTCATCCATTTACTTTAGTGAATTGGCTCTCAGACAACCTCCCCTGCTGTGGCATCTTCCAGATGGGTTGGACTCTGTCTGAGGATGATGGGAGTTGTTGTCCAACCCATCTAGAAGGCCCCAGGTTGGGAGAGGGTTCTCTCGGGATTTGCATGGTCTCCCCGTGGGCTGGAGGTGTTGCTCTCAGTGATTTTTTGTTGGTAATGAGAACAGCTGCCTGGGAACGCCTTGTCTTCGTGGCCAACAAGATAACGGAAGTGTGATGTGCAAGCTGAAGTTGAACAGGCATCCGAGAGGCAGCAGGGTGGGGCTCCGGAGAGCTGATTACAGCTGCTGGGAAAGGTGGCCGGTACTGGTGGTTGGCCACTCAGCGCCCCGGGGCTTAGACGGCCCTGCATTTTCCCAGTCTGTTCCAAGCACAATTCAACGTGTTTGTGGTCCTTACCTGTAAAGCCCTATGCAGCTTGGGGCCTGGTAAGGAGCCTACTACCTGTATGCTCAGCTCATGCCCAGAGGCTCTTCATCTGGAGCTCCCCCTGTCCTGCTGGTTGGCCCTCCCAGTTTGCAGACACTGGGTAGGCAGAATGCATCTTTTATGTCCCTACAACGGTGACCCTGTGGAAAGGAGGACAGGGCTCCTGTGTCTTTAACCGTTGCATTGAAAAGGGAATTTCAGCAGGTGTCATTTGTAGGCATGCAGCACCTGGTGAAATTTCCCCCTTCATCACAACAGTTAAACCTGCAGGAGCCTTGCCCTTTTTTGTATCTGGTCACTCTAGCTACACTCAATTGCTTCATGTATGCAAATGAGATCTGCTGAAATCCCCTTTTCTATACAACTGTTAAAGATAGTAGAGCCCGGTCCTCCTTTCCATAGGGTCACCCAAGCCCCTGTGGTAGACATGGGATGTGGAAACTGCTCAGCTCCACTCCAGAAATATTTTGGTGGATCTGGAGTTCACCCCCTCCCGCAAATGAAACTCCATATTGCATGTATGATCTCTGAGGACTGTGACCTGTCTTCTTCTGCGACATCGCAAGAGATTCGATGATATTTCTTTTGGAATATGGCTGAGGCTTTGTGGACCAGCCAAACTGTGCATCACAAGATATACATTGTATATCTCTGCCAATGGCAGAAGATTTTATAACACTTCTGGAAAACGGCCAGGCATTGGCCAGCCTCCAAGGAAAGAGAGGTCTGCAGCAAGGACTGCTCACAGCAATGTCTTTCTATGTGCTCTTACATCTGAATGCAATGTACAGACAGCATCCCCCCGGGGGCTTTCTCAGTTGGCCTTTGAGCTTCAAATGGGGAGGGGGGGTGAGCCAGTCTTTTAGGCAAGCTTCCCCAACCTGGGACTCTCCAGATGTGTTGGATGACCTTCCCACTGGCTGTGGATGCTGGGAAAGGTAGTCCAAGACATCTGGAAGGTGCCAGGTTGGGGAAGGCCACTTTTATATTTTTCCCAACTTTGCTATTGATTAAGCCTCTTCTGCAGTTTAAAAAAGCTTAATCAATGCTAGCGATGTGCAACCTAGATGGAAGATGCCATCGGCTGTGTGGCAAACCAGGGTGGACTGTTGCCCTCATGTCCTGCTTGTGGGATTCTGGGTGGCTACTGTGGATATAGCAGGCCGGGGGCTGACATTGGCCTTTGGTCTGATCCAGTAGAGTGGGTCCTCACTTCTTCATATGATTCATCAACCAGGAAAGAGCCTCTTTGGATGTGTTCAACTACAGGGTGCCACCATTTCCAATTACCATTACCATAATCACCCTTCTGGACATGCTTCCAGATCAGGAAGTGGCAACGCCAACTCAGGGACTCTTACAGAGAAGCAACAGACTGAGGCCAGGAGGTTCTGCCATATCTTTGCATGGGGAATGAAACCATGTCCGAAAGAGAGAGGACTTGAGGCAGAATTTCCTGCCCCTAGAGTTGAGTGGGGAACCTCAGGACCCACCTGGGGTCTTATCCCCAAATGGCCATGCCCCCTTCCCCTTTCCTCCAGCCGCCAATCATTTTGTGGTTTCCCAGATTTTCTGCAGGTTCTTCCTCCCCTTCTAAAAGGTTGAAATGCCTCTCCTAAAGCTTAGGGGGCTTTTAGACAGGGGGAAATTGTGTTTCCTTACCGTCACTCTGCTTCCTGCTTCTCTTCTGCATTTGAAATGAGCTGAATTACACAGGAGGAGAGCAGTGACCACGAGGCCCCCGTAGTGTAAAACCTCTCAGCCCATACAGTTTAGCAGGACAGCACCCTCCGGTGGGCGTTTTGTAGTGCAACTTCGACTGCACGCAGCAGGAAATCCCGACAAATTCTGACCTATTTTAGAAGAACTGGATCTTCCGAGGTTTAGTTTTGAACGGATTAACTGGGAAATGGAGCGAGAGACACGCAGGAGGCTCACACAACACCATCAGAATGCAAACTTCCATGAGTGACCAGTCACAAATGTGCTATAAATCGCTAGTTTAAAGAAGCCCTCAGTTACTGGCAGGAAAAGCTTATCCAAAACATGCTGGTTTGGTTTGTATTTTTGGCCCTGCCCCCATTTGCCTTTGGCTCCACCCCTTTTGCCTTTGGCCCTGCCCACCAGTAGAATGTGGCCCCTGAGGGCTTCTCCAAAACTGAATCTGACCCTTGGCCCAGAAGTGCTTCCCCACCCCTGCCCTAGCATGATGCTTTTGGGAAGAAAGCCTGTCTCTTCTGTGGTGGCTAGCTTCGGATGACCATATGGAAAGGAGGACAGGGCTCCTGTCTCTTTAACAGTTGCATAGAAAAGGGAATTTCAGCAGGTGTTATTTGGATGCATGCAACACCTGGTGAAATCTCTTCATAACAACAGTGAAAGCTGCAGGAGCCCTGCCCTCTTTTATGTCTGGTCACTCGAGTATAGCTCCTGCAGCTTTAACTGTCGTGATGAAGAGGGAATCTCACCAGGTGCTGCATGCCTACAAATGACACCTGCTGAAATTCCCTTTTCAATGCAACTGTTAAAGATACAGGAGCCCTGTCCTCCTTTCCATAGGGTCACCCTAGACTAGCTACTTTGGGATTCTTGGCACAGGCAGCCAAGACCTTTTGCTGCCTGATGCAAAGGACAAGATGGCGTACCCCTGCCCCCATTCCACATGCAGGGGCCCACTGGACTGGTAGTTGAATTGCACTTCAACCCTGGTGAAAGGACAGCGTCCTCCACTGCACCTGAAGGCAGCAGGGGCTAGGATAGGGGGCGCACTGCAGGCAGCATGGCCCACCTAGCTCCAGCCTCCAACCCCTTGCCACTGCTCTGCAGCCCAGGCATCTGCCGCCTGGAGCAGTGGCCTCACCTGCCCTAATGGTGGGGCCAGCCCCGCTTCCAGGAGCTCATAACTGTTGAATATCATGCCTACCTTGTGACACAACGTTTAGGAATGGCCACCTGAGCAGATGCTCAGCTTCCCCATCCGAACGCCCCCCCCTTTCCTTCCTGGTCTTAATATAGACCGCAGCCCCTCGGTGCAGTGAGAAACCCTCCCCTGGCACCTCTCTCGTCCGCTTAGAGCGCGAAGCCTGCCTCTTGGCACCGCACAAAACCGAAGCAATAGCGATTCGGCCCACTTCGCCTGGCCTCATCCCAATGCTGCCGCTGCAGCAGCATCTCCCATCCTCCCCGGGCCGTTACGGGACACCCTTCGCCTGCCTGCGCTCACAGACCCGGAATAACTCCTTCAAGGAATCCCAGCTTTGCAACTGGCTTTGGAATATGCTGGTGGGGTGACAGGGTGGTTGGGGAGGGCCTCTGCTCCTCCTCCAGCCCCCTTTGGCATGAGCCACGGACAAGCGAGCGGGTTCAGTGAGGGTGGCTTGGTCATCTGGTTTCTGTTTGTTTGAATTCCCATCTCCTCCGCACAGGAGAGAGAGCAGAATGGAGTGTCCTTTGAATGGTGGCCAACAGGAACAGGTGGCCCAGAGGCAGAGCGCAACGGGCTCATAACAGCCCAAGTCTGGGGGGTAAAAGATACTTCTCTCTCCCCGCACTTAATCCAGCTCCGTTACGCCGAGTATAGAAGGGGGAACAGCTCTGTCCTACTTTTAATACACTGCTGACGGCCCTCGGCGACGGTGACAGCAGGTACGAACCGCTGGTCGGCTTTTCCCAAGGGGAGGCCCGTTCCCTCGGGGGGGGGGGGGACAGTTGCCCGCGGCAGGCAAGGTCTAGGAATCCCGGACTGCAGTTTCTCTCGCAGCCCCTGGGTGGGTTTCTCTGGAGGGATCCCGTGCACAGGGTTACCTGGCAAGGGCTGACTGTCCAGCTAACCACCAGTTTGGGTAGGTATTGCTCCCGTGCAAGTGACTCCTGCGGCCAACAAGCCAAGATGGCCCTACCATGGGGGCAAAGCGAGATGCATTGGGGGCACCAGGAAAGGAGACAGAGTAGGTCACAATGCAGGCAGGACGTTCTCCTGCAGAAGCCCTGTGGATATGATTAGGAGCCCCGGAAGCTCCTAATCATAGGGGGTGGGGCAGGGGGGCATTTGGATCATCTGTCTCAAGCCCCCCCCCCCAGGTGCCTTTGTTTCCTTGCTCAGGACAAGCCATTGCCCCCAGGAGATCGTCAGAGCAGTCAGGGTCTCCCCCGCTACTGAGAGTCAAGCTCGGAGATTCCTGTCTCTGGTTGACGCCTGGATAGGTGTTGGGTCAAGGTCTTCATTGGCAGCTATTTCCAAGAGCTCCCTAGGGCAAGTCAGGGGAAATCTTGGCCAGGTTCTTGCTGACAGCAACGGGAGATGGACTCTTCCTTCAGCTGCCTGGAGCGATTCGCCTGGCAGGCTCTTTCCTGTAGCACAGCACGTCTGCTTCCTGCTTATGCTCTGGATTATATAGACACGAGGCCCATGCAGCCAGGCTGGATGGCCTTTGAGGATCCCTTCCAGGTTTTGGATTCCAGAGCAGCCAGGTTTCAGGCTTCTGCTAGTACCTGGCACATCTCAGAAACTGTGCCCTTTCAAATGTGTTGTCAGCTCCCACTAAGCCGGGAGGGTAACGTGACTTGAAATGATGTGCATCGTCGGACTGCGCATGAAACAAAGCCAGAGTTTATGGAAAGCTGAGAAATTGTTTTTGCAAAATTGGGGGCTTGTCTGTTGATGAGTTTGGAGTTTTTAGGCACTGAATGGGCCTAGCTGCAAGCTAACCTGAAAGAAAAGGGAGAGAGTGGAAATCAGGGACATCCCAAATACGGCTAAGTGGTTTAATTTGTTGGTGAATAAGGGTGCTAGTGGATTGAGGGAGGTAATTTTTAATCAGCATTGCTGCAAGCTGAAGGGTAGTTCCGTTTGCTTGTATTTAAATGATTTTGTTTCTGATATATCCCTGTAAGAAGAGATGGGTGGGTAAGATGAACTAAAGATGGCCTCTCCTTCTAACAATGAGGGGTCACTTTTGTTCGTCTAGCACTTTTTCCGAATCTCAAAATGTGCCTGATACGGCATTTTTTGTAATACGCGAATTAATTTAATTGAGGTGCTTGAAATTCCCAATTTATTTTATGAGCTTTTGTGGTACGCAAATTAATTTCTTTGAATCGATGACTCGCTAACTGGTTGCAGTTATTAGAGGGGGGGGGGTTGTACGGCCAAAGTCATCTCAACAAAGGTAATTTATTATTTCAAAACTGACGCACAAAGCAGCACCTTCCTAGAACTTTGTACGTGAAAAGGAGAAGCTCGGTCTGAATTTCAACAGTGGAGCAGAGAGCAATGAGAGAGAGAGAGAGAGAGAGAGAGAGAGAGAGAGAGAGAGAACAGGTGAGAGCGGGAGGGAAATGCGTTCATGCAGCTACACAGAGTTCAGTTTCTTACAATTTGGGATGAGAATTAAGGGAAAGATGGATCGAAAGGCAGATGATCAAGCAACTCAAGAGCATTAATTGGTTCAGATAAGGATGAGGGACACTTGAGAAGGGGTCTGCTAGGTCGGCTGCTGGACAAAGGATCAAGCAAAACCAGGGTGCTTTAATCCCAGAAAACTCAAGAGAGAGACACATTGCAGGCTGGTGGCTCCGAAGTCAGTGGGGCTGGTGAATCCGCACCGGGTTTAAGTCACTGTTGCATGAGGCAGCTAGAGCAGCTTTCTGGTTGGGATGCTCCTCCTGGTTGCAGCTGCCTCTGGATAGATGATAGGGCCGGTTGGCACAACGGCCAAGTATTCTCACCCTTGGCACAGCTCAGGGTTGGTCTCTGCCCAGCCTGCAGTCACGCAGGTGTGACCTACCTTGCTCCTGAGGCTGTTGTTATGGCCATTCCAGATACAGAGAGTGGGCATCCCCAGAAGGATGGTTGGTTAACGCTTGGGCTTCCTGCAAGCAGAGCTGGGCTAGGAAGCATTCAGCACAAAACTCTACACAGTTAGAAAGATGAGCTCTGTGCATCCCGGAGGTCCACCCAGGTCCTCTTCCATCCTGTATTTGATTATTTTAATGCAGATTAGCTGTTTCTCCAGATACTTTAGTTATCCTGCCATGTTAATAATTTTAATGGGTAATGTATGTTTAAATTTTAAAGTGAGGATATTTAGAGCGCCTTCTCCCTATCAACCTGCCCGGTCACTGAAATCACCTAAGGGCATGTTACTGG
The DNA here is from genome assembly GCA_029215795.1 of Anniella stebbinsi. Taxonomy (NCBI): domain Eukaryota; kingdom Metazoa; phylum Chordata; class Lepidosauria; order Squamata; family Anniellidae; genus Anniella; species Anniella stebbinsi. The sequence goes on along the minus strand of JARDYH010000004.1, from coordinate 3,836,122 downwards.
TGGTTCCACATGGACCTAAGGTCCAATTGGAGTCCGCCAGGAGAAGAGCCTTCAGCGTGGTGGCCCCCTTCCTATGGAATTCCCTGCCTTTGGAGGTCAGGCAGGCGACAACATTGTGTTGTTTCCGGCTTTTCCTGAAAATGTTGCTATTTCAGGAAGCTTATTCTTTTATTCTATTTGTTGTTCACCACTCTGAAAACTTTTGGTATATAAATATTGTAAATAAATACCAGTATGCCTTCTCCAACGCAGTGTCTTCCAGATTTGTTGGACTACAACTCCATTATCCCCAGCTAAGGGCCACCTAGGCTGGGGATGATGGAAGCTGTGCACAGATCAAGGGGGAAACTGGGGCTAGAGTGTTTCTTCCTGTCTCAGCTTCCCCTTCCCCCAGAATGCCCTCCCCACACTTGGAGGGTTTCTGTCCAGGGCTAAAGGATATAGCGACTGCAGGGTGGTGGTGGTGGTGTTTGCCTTGCTGAGATGCAAATAATCCTCAGGGATGGGCCAGATAGCAGAAGATGGACCATTTTGAGAGTGAGCCTAGGGAGATTTGGAGGCCGGCAAGAAATCCCTGATGAAAGATTGTCCAAGCAGAACAGCCCAAGGGAGGCTGAGATTGCGGAATGCATGGACGGCACTTCCTCAAATGATCAGGGATCGTAAACAACCTTTCATCAAAAAAGCCACAGCAGGGGCCTCGATAGACAGGTGGGGCGGGTGGGGACACCATGGCCCCCCTCCAAGTCTTTCCTCCCCCTCGGACCTGCATCCATGGGATGAGCCTCTTTTCCACAATGCCACAATGACTGATGGGTTGATTTGATGGACCTCCGTGTGTGTTGTGTGTGTGTGTGAGAGAAAGAGGGCAAGCCTTCCCCAACTTGAGGCCCACCAGATGCGTTGGACTACAACTCCCATAATTCCCAGCCAGCATGCCCATTAGGCTGCTTTGCTGGTTGAGAGGAACAGAACTTTAATTTTATTATGTGAGCTGTTATTTCTATTATGCTTCCAAACAGCCTAATTGCGTCATGTGTAATAATAATTATTATTTATTGCATTTATATACCACCCCATAGCCAAAGCTCTCTGGGCGGTTTACAAAAATTAAAAGATTGAACACTAAAAAGACAACATACAAAATTTAAAACCATAAACATAAAACAGCTGACATTTAAAATATTTTAAACTGTTAAGCATGGCCACAAAGTCAGTTAAAACCTCAACTTAAGCTGTTAAAATGCCTGGGAGAAAAGAAAAGTTTTGACCTGGCGCCGAAAAGATAACAGTGTTGGCACCAGGCGGGCCTCATCAGGGAGATCATTCCATAATTGGGGTGCCACCACAGAGAAGGTCCTCTCCCTTGTTGCCGTCCTCCGAGCTTCCCTCGGAGTAGGCACCGGGAGGAGGACCTTTGATGTTGAGTGTAGTCTACGGGTAGGTTCATGTCAGGAAAGGCATTCCATCAGGTATTGTGGTCCCAAACTGTGTAAGGCTTTATAGGTTAAAACCAGCACCTTGAATTGGGCTCGGAAACATACAGGCAGCCAATGCAAGCGGGCCAGAGTAGGTCTTATATGCTCAAACCTTCTGGCCGCTGCATTTTGCACAAGCTGCAGCTTCCGAACCGTCTTCAAAGGCAGCCCCACATAGAGTGCATTGCAGTAATCTAACTAATAATGTGTTTTGCTTGTTTCATCATTGCAAAGTTTTGTTCTTCTCTAATACTGTCTGAGCAATAAATTCATATTTCCTGGTGCCGCTTTGTGTCATTTGCCTTGAGGGGTGTTTCTGGGACCACAACCCATATCAATTAATTCGTGAAGTCCAGAATACTCCGATGGGGTTTACACATCTGTTCCTGAGTGGTGCCTGTCCATACAGCCACTGTTTTCTCTCTAGGTCAGGTGAGTCACAGACACACTTGTTCAGGGAAGAGAAACTAGCTAGTTGAATGGAGCAGGGATGGTTTCCCATCTCGTGGTGTATTGGCTTTTGTGTGTCCCCCTTCCCCCCCAGTTCTGAAAGGGTGAAATGCATCGCTGAAGACTTAGTGACGGACTGGCAGTATTTTGGCCCCACACTCTTTGCCTTCGGTCCACCGCTTTTGCCCTGGACCCCACATGCCACTGGAACTAAAATGATCCGGGGGCTGGAGCATCTCCCTTATGAGGGAAGGTTACAACAACTGGGATTGTTTAGCTTGGGGGGGGGGGGGAAAGGAGGCTAAGGGGAGACATGATAGAGCTGTACAAAGTGATGCCTGGTGTGGAGAATGTGGAGACATTTTTCTCCCTCTCCCATAATACTAGAACCCAATGGGGTCATCTCACGAAGTTGATTGGAGGGAGATTCGGGACAGATCAAAGGAAGGACTTCTTCACACAGTGCATAGTTAAATTATGGAATTCGCTACCACAAGATGTGATGATGGCCACCAATTTGGATGGCTTTGGATAAATTCTTGCAGGAGAAGGCTATTGATGGCCACAAGTCCTGATGGTTATGGGCTACCTCCAAGATCAGAGGCAGCAAGCCTATATACACCAGTTGCTGGGGAACATGGGTGGGAGGATGCTGTTGCACCGTGTCCTGCTTGTGGGTCCCTGGTAGACAGCTGGTTGGCCACATTTGTTAACAGAGAGCTGGCCTAGATGGACAGTCTGATCCAGCAGGGCTCTTCTGATGTTCTGGCCGCCCTGCCTGAGAGCTTCTCTAAAATGGAATTCATTCCTCAGACTGAAAGAGGTTCCCCCCTCCCCCCCTAGTATCAAGGATGATTTCTTGCAACCTCCAAAAACCTCCATCAGTTTAATGTTTGTGGTTTGCTGTATGGAAAATGTGCTGCTCTGGTGACCAGCTTTTGCTTTCGGTCTGTCATGCAGAAGCTGAGTTGAAGACCAGGGAGGGCCCCCACTTTCCAAGACTGGGACACCTTTGCTGGTCAGCAACACTCAAGGAGGTTCATCTGGGACAGCGGGCGGACGATGGAGAAGGACGGAGGTTCCTGCAGTGCTCATGATACTGGTGGAGGGGGAGGAGAGCCCTCGGCCGTGGGTACGGCACAGCAGAGAGAAGAGATGGAGGCGAGCCCCGTGGGGCCAGGCCAAACTGCAAAAGGAGAAAGTCCCAGTGAGGCCCAGGAGCCAGAAGAGAGCCAAGCCCCACCACAGGAGCCAAGTCACACTGCAGCTGAAGGGGAGAGCCCAGGGGGGGGCAAGGGGGCGGAGGAGAACCCGGCCCCCGCTACAGACACCCAGCTGAAGCAGATGCATCTTCAGCAAAGCCTCAGCTGCCCAGCCACCACGCACAGGTAACATTCCTGTTCTGTACCACCTTTCAGGAAGCCAGATTCTGGCTGGACAGCAGGAAAAACTTCCTGACTGTTAGAGCAGTATGGCAATAGAACCAATGACCTAGGGAGGTGGTGGGCTCTCCTACATTAGACGCCTTCAAGAGGCAGCTGGACAGCCGTCTGTCAGGGATGCTTTCAGGTGGATTCCTGCATTGAGCAGGGGGTTGGACTCGATGGCCTTAGAGGCTCCTTCCAACTCTACCATTCTAGGATTCTAGGATTCTATCTGTGGGCTGACCGTTGTTCAGTTGCAGGATTGAACGTGGAAACCATCACAAATCGCTGGTGTACGAAGCTGAAACCAGAAGGCCCGGTGGAGAGCTTTGACAGGACGATGGATTTCTTATGCAGGATCTGGGTGGATCTTCCACGCAGGGTACCCACTGACACATTGCCCCCAAAGAGGAATTGCATCACCAAACCCCCCTCCCCCCCTCAGGACAAACAAGAGCATCAGTCTGCATAACATTGGCACGTCCAAATTTCTATGGATAGGTGCAAATTTAGAAAGGATAACTAGAATTGGAATAGAAATCCAATGCATTTCCCCATAGCAGGGAAAGCTGACCAGGTGACCTGCGTGCTGGCTCAGTCGGCGGTCCAGGTGCTGCTGATTGGTGCTCCCGCTCCTTATGGTCCTCCTTTGTCATTAAACCAGACTTGGACTGTCCATCAAATGAAGGACACCTTCAACTCCCAAGCGGAGGACAGTGTAGGTGCCCTTACTCCGTCACAGAGTGGAGGAGCGCCCGCTCTCCCTATCTGTCTTCTCTGTCATTTGCTCTGTGGGCGCTTGCAGCCTAGCAGCGTTGGGAAGCCGAGAGCCAATTGTGGGCCATGTTGCAGGAGGGGGGACAGGTAGAAGGTTACACGTGGATGGAGCAAGCCGGCAGCTCAGTGGCAGATAGGCCCTTGGGCTGACAGACTGAATGTAAAGGTAGGGTGACCCTGTGGAAAGGAGGACCAGGCTCCTGAATCTTTAACAGTTGTATGGAAAAGGGAATTTCAGCTGGTGTCATTGGTATGCGTGCAGCACCTGGTGAAATTCCCTTTTCATCACAACAGCTATACTAGAGTGACCAGATACAAAAGAGGGCAGGCCTCCTACAACTTTAACTGTTGTGATGAAGAGGGAATTTCAGCAGGTGTTGCCTGTGTACCGATGACACCTGCTGAAATCCCCTATTCTATTCGACTGTTAAAGATACAGGAGCCCTGTCCTCCTTTCCATAGGGTCACCCTAGAAAGGGCATGGCTGTAGCGCAGTGGCAGGGGCCCTGATTTGCATGCCGAAGGCCCCAGGTTCAATTTCTGCCATGTTCAGGTGTGCTTCCAGACGGAGGGCCCCTAGCACTATCCATCATATGGCCTTGTGCAATTCTGTCTTTTGTTTTTTCTGTAATGGATTTTCTGCGATCAAAAAAAAGACAGAGGAAGCAGTGGGAAAAGACAGGAGGGTTCTGAGTGCAAGATGACATCATCTACCTGCCCCCTGTGTAAAGTCCTAGGACTATGGGAGGGCGGGGGTGCTATAAAAGCCTCGTCTGGACGCACCCAGGTTGAATGTGGGCGGAGCAGATGACACTGAGCTAAATGGACCAGTGGTCCAACTCAGGCTAAGGCAGCTCTGCCATTTATGCCTTAATGAGGAGTGCCTTCCATTGCCTTGGGGCCACCATGAAGAAATCCTTGCTCCGCCTCGCTTCTTTTCCAGAAATGAGTCTGTGATGTGATGCAGCAGATGTGACAGGACCAGATCTGTGTCTATAAAACTCAGATCCACCCCAATCTCAATAGAACAGCCTTTCCCATCCTGGTGCCCTACAGATGTGTTGGAATGCAACTCCCATAATTCCTAGCCAGCATGGCCAATGGTGGGACTACAACTCCCAGCATGCCCTTTGTTCCCAGCTCATGAGTGTCTGGAGCCATTTGGCTGGGAAGCAAAATACTACTGAGCTGGATGAAAGCCTGTAGGGTGACCAACTGTCAGGATTTTCCCAGGTTTGTCCTTTTTTTGTTGTTCTATCCTGGATGTCAGGAGGGATTTTCTGTAATTTTCTATAATGTCCTGGAAAGACACGCTTTCCCCCTTAAGGCTGCCATTAGCTTTCTAGAGGTGTGTCATCCCCCCATCCCAAACTGCTTCAATCTGGGCCTTAAAGAGGAAAGCGTGTCATTCCCGGACATATAGAAAAGGCCCCAGTTGGAGCAGTGGGGGGGGGGGGGCAGGAATGACACACGTTCCCATTCTCGACTCCAATTGGGGCCTTTAAGAAGGTGGTGGTGGTGAATGATGTGCTTTCCAGAGGTCCCCAAAAGCCGCTTTTCCGCCCACCTGCCCCCGGGTGTCCTCTTTTTTGGTTTCCCCCAAAAAAGGCCTTTTGGGCTGATCCAGCAAAGTGGTTCTCGCCTTTGGTCAACTTAGCGCGTGACAAAAGAAAATGCATTTCCTAACCATCATCTTCTGCCTAGGAAGGAGAGGTTTGAACGGGCAGCTTCTCAATCTGTTCCCAAGGATTTCTGCTGTCACTGTGCGGTAGAGTCTCCCACAGAAAGGAAAGTGTAGCAGCCCCAGCTAAATTCCCAACACGGTTTGAAGGCCAGGTTTTCTCCAGGGAGAATCGCTTCACAAATAAGAAACGCAGTTGAATTTATTCACCCGTCTAAGAAAGGTCCATTCAATTCCCCCCTCTCTCTTTTGCTGTGACTGTATATAAATATAATATAATGTATGCATGTACATATACGTACATGGCCTGCAACAAAATGTTTCAGGTTTGCTTCGCCGATGGAAGCTGGTGGCACCGATTTCGGTGGGGTTGTGAATCCACTCTAGGGTCCAGTCAGAACTAACCAGAGTTCTGGCTGGTTCGGACTGAAAGCTGGAATGGATTCACGCCTCCACGAGCCTAACCTTGAGCCTCATCTCCTAGCAGGATTGCCCCTGCACAGCATGCCAGCCAGACATGCCCTCCCTTAGCCTGCTATGAGCCATTGGAGTCTGAGGCAAGGAATTCCACCCCACATCCCGCTTTATCTGTTCCAACTGACACTTAACATTCCGTGGCTGCTGAGCATATTTTGTCCCTGCTGGACAGCTCTCTTTCACCCCCCCCCCCCCACTCCACCCCCTGTCTGTTCCTAAATGTTTTTTGTACTTTTGCAACCCTGAGGGTTCCCCCAAACGTGCTGATCCCATCTTTTCGTTCCCCAGAGACCCTCTCTTGGCTGCAGTCTTGTTGGTACTGGCCCCCCCAGTTTGCTATTAGAGGGAGCGATGTATAATATGGTGTGTATAAATGTGTAATGATAATGTGTGTGTGTGTGTGTATATATATATATATATATATATATAGCCAAGTTAAGGAAGTAAAGCAGTTCCAACAGATACAAAGCTAGTCGCTGATTCATGAGCATCTCCGTAACTGTTTGAACCATGATACTTCTTTAACCTGGTGAAACGGATGATCCAACTGCCTGCCTTGCCTGTGAAACAGTTTTCCCTTGCATGAGGCGTTTCACTGGGGATTAAAATATTCTTTTTCTTTTTTCTTTTTCCCCTATGGAGCTGATACTGTTGCAAGGGGGAACGAGTATGTATTTTGGGTCCTTCTTGTTGCCTCTGATCCCATGAAGGTTTCTGGAAGCCGGACTAGGCCCAGTTGCTGGCAAATGCTAAAGAGTAGAAACAGTGGCAGTGGAGGCTGGTGGCTCCGATGTCAGTGAGGCTGTGAATCTGCTCCGGGTTTCCATCCAAGTTCGGATGGAAACCCGGAGTGGAATCACCACCCCACTGACTTCAGAGCCTCCAGCCTCCACTGAACAGAGGGTGAAAAAATCAAGGGTGATTCAGAGGTCATCAGGCCCAAATCAGGGATGCCGTTGAGGGGTTTCTACAGAGTAAGGAAGTCGCCCTGTCCTTGTAGACTGCTGGGCTTCAGAGTCTTTTGAAGCTCTCAGCTGCGTCTCCGATGTTTCAGCTTAGAAGATATACCTGAGGAGGCGCCGCTGACTGTCCCTGGAGAGCAGAGTCCTCAAGGGCCGCTGGCTTCGACCCACCAAGAAGAGCTGGCCACTGGAGAATCCAAGCCCCTGGAGGTCCCTGGCCCGGCCCAGGATCCATCCGGAGAGCATCCGAGCCCAGCTGCTCCAGAGGGAGATCGGACCTTGGCGGAGGCGCCTCATTTAGCTCCCAAAAGCACAAGCCAGGACGCTGAGGCAAAGAGCTCTATGGAGGAGCCCTGTCCGGCTGAGCAGCCGCCTTCCGAAAACCAGGAGGTGGTGGCGAGCCCTGCAGACACCGACGCTTCTCCTCCGGAGACCCCAACCAGCCCCTACCTCACTCCGGACTTTGGCAAGGACGACCCATCCCTGATCCTAGGTAAGTCCATCGAGGAGGCCTCTGGCACTAGCAGCCAGATTGGTCCAGACTAGAGCAGGGAAGAAGGGGGACAGGACAACTTTAAAAAAACCCCGCTTAATGCAAGTTTCTAGTCCTTAAGACTGTGGAAGTCAGTATGTGAGCAATGCTTGGTGGCGTAGTGGGTGGAAAGCAGGAACCGATGATGCAAGCTAAGCAAATATATGCACATTGGTATAACATATATCCGTTGCAGGAACCAGGTTTTCTGGACAAAGAGCTTGGGCTAAACCGGTGCAGGATTTGAAGCCCGGGGGCAGATGCACAGCTCCGCTGAGGAGCCGTATAGGATAACAGAAGGCTGCCTTACTCCACGTCAAACCATCCGTCCACCCGTCTCAGCATTGCCTACATCAGGAGTTGGGGAACCTTGTGGCCCTCCAGATGTGCTTGGACTCCCAACTCCCATTCCAGCCGGTGGTCTGGGATGATGGGATTTGTAGTTCAACCACACCCGGATGGTCACAGGTGCCCCCCTCCTGTGATCTACACTGATTGGCAGCAGCTCTCTGGGGTCTCACACAGGGACCTTGCCCAGCCCTTTATTTTGCTTTATCTACTGCGTTTATAGAAAGCCACCCAATAACGTTGCTCTCTGGAGCAGCGTACAGCATAAAAGGATAAAATCCAGTGTGTGGAACACGCAATATCATAAATTGGGGCCTATAAATTTCCAGATATAATACTTTCCAGAGATAATTAAAGCAGATAGCAAACATAGACTCCACATGGAATAAAGGGCTCTAGTTACAGGAAGCCAGATTCCAGATGGACATCAGGAAAAACTTCCTGACTGTTAGAGCAGTACGACAATGGAACCAATGACCTAGGGAGGTGGTGGGCTCTCCCACATTAGAGGCCTTGAAGAGGCAGCTGGACAACCATCTGTCAGGGATGCTTTAAGGTGGATTCCTGCATTGAGCAGGGAGTTGGACTCAATGATGGCCTTATATGCTCCTTCCAATACTATTCTATGATTCTGCACACTAAAATGCTGTTTTTTTGCAAGGCCTGGGATCAAGCTGTGGGCCTTCTGTGGGCAGAGTTTGGCTGTCCCACGGCCCTCTGCCCATAACGAGGAGGAAGCACAGATTTGTCTTAATTGCATGCTGTAAAATCAGACATGTGACCAAGGGCGTGTTCAGGTGGGCACACCCCCTTGGTGCTGGACACCCCCCCCCCCCGGGATGGACATGCTGGTGGGGACGCCCCCTTGGGGACTGACCGTGTTGTCCTCCTTTTTGTTTTCCAAAATATGGTCAACCTACCTCAAGGACCAACCCTTCTGGTTCATGCAGAACTACTTGTGTGTCAAATCTGATCCGGGGTCCATGCAGCTCAGGGCTGAGCCTCGGACAAGGGTCCTGTCCTAGCTGAATATGTGAGGTCGTCACACAACAGCTTTCAATGTGACGCTCCAGTTGCATAGACATTAAGGAGATCCTTCAAAGTGCGCTCACCACGCTTTTGAGCTTCCTTCCGATATATATCGCTCCTGGCCCATGGAGTGTTTGTCCAACAGGCAGTCTGTCTTTGGCCCTTGGGCTTCCGGTTGCTGACCGTGGACTTAGAGGATCTGCCGAGCAGCGGGTGCCTTTGGTGCTGGTTTTGCTGAGATCAGGGCGAGCGATTCCTTGGCCAAGCTGCCTTCTGCCAGGACAAAACGTTGCGCTCCATCCTGCATCTGGCAGCTGCTCCATGTGATAACGGGCAGGCAAAGCAAGGAACCAGAGAAGACGTGTATCAGGCGTGGCTGTGGACTTTCTACCAGCTGCGATGAATGGGAGACCACGTCTTCTTGGGGCTGGGTGACCTCATGATGGGGAGGGGAGGGGGAAGGCGGGAGATTTGCAAGGAGGCGATGCGAAGGCTGTCCGGGCTGAAGCCAAAAGTGGGAGGAGGCAGATGGAGAGGGCAGGGAAGAAGGATGAGGAATGTGTCCCTGCTCTCTCTTGAGTCCTGTGTAAGGCATCTGAAATTCAGCACCTTGAGGTGTTCAGCTTTAGTTTTCTGAGAAATGGAAGTTCCTAGACCTTATAAACAGCAAAGTCTTAGGGCATGTGGGCAATGCCGAATTAAATCTCTGGCGCTTGAGGCGAAAGTGTCAGGGAGTTCAGGAGGACAGTGTTGGGTAGGGGTGACTCTATGGAAAGGAGGACAGGGATGCTGTATCTTTAATAGTTATATTGAAAAGGGAATTTCAGCAGGTGTCATTTGTATGCGTGCAGCCCCTGGTGAAATTCCCTCTTCATTGCAACCGTTAAAGCTGCAGGAGCCCTGCCTAATGTGACCTGATACAAAAGAGGGCAGGGCTCCTGTAGCTGTAACTGTTGCGATGAAGACTGAATTTCACCATGCATACAAATGTCACCTGCTGAAATTCCCTTTTCTATGCAGCTATTAAAAGTACAGGAGCCCTGTCCTCCTTTCCATAGGGTCACCCTATTGAAGATTCTTTCTTTTTTTTTGTATGCTGGCTGGGAAATGCTGGGAGTTTTCTGTCAAAAGCTGCATAGGATTGTGCCCTTATAAATTGCATACAAATAACTATGGATGTTTCCGGTTAGAGGATTCCTAGCACCATCAGTCAAAATGAATTCTGTTTTATTTTCCTTAATGGATTTTCTCCATTAAGGGAAAAGATGGTAGAGGCAGTGAGAAACAAAAAAACACAGGAGAGTTACAAATGGAAGAACACTTTTACCTGGACCTCACCCCCCCCCCCCAATCTTGTGAATGAGAGTGTGATCGCAAAATAAAACCTCATCTGGGAGCACACTATAAATGCAATATAAATTACACCAGCTTCCTTTCTAGCTTCAGAAATTCTGATTCAATGTTGGCCCACATGTCCGCAAATATTTTGTAAAAAATCTCCCTCCCCCCATAATTTTATTATGAAAACTAATTCGCCAAAACAGTTTCAAAACATCTCTCTCTCTCTCTCTCTCTCTCTCTCTCTGAAGACCTCTGGGTGGAAAGGAAGGCTATAAAATTAATAAGAGCTAGGAACTTCCAATGCAAAAAAAAAAAAGATACGCATAAATACATAGTTTGTTCAGGTGACAGACTCAGGTTTTTTTTAAAAAACAAAGGTTTGGATTCCTCTTGGAGGTGCAAATTCTACATGTCAGTTGAAATAACTTGCCTCGATTCTTGTGCTCCTAACGCATATGAAATTGTTGCGTGGATGAATTTTCAGTGTTGCTTAATCCCCAGGAAAACGAATTTATATTATATTAGTTGCTTAAGATTCAGCAGCGTCTTGCTGGCTTTCCTTAAGGAGTTCTCAGATTCTTCCTTGTTCAATGCACGCTCATGTGTTACGCTTTTCCCTGCGTGGATGAAATCCATGCATTGGCGTTTATGTGTGTCTGGATGCTGAACTCAGGGCAGCAGAGTGTGAGGCTGTTGGATCTCATCCGTTGGCAATGGGGCGGTATAGAAATGGTAATAAACAAATAAATGGACACTCCACCTGTGCAAGCCCCATTGAAATGCACAGAAGCTGTGTAGGAGCAAAGTATCATTCTTTTCAGAGGAATTTGTACAGGTGGACATCCTGGTGGATTGTGCTTAAGGATGAATGAGGAATTTGTTTTAGTTCCTTTTTGATCAAAGTTTAGCCAGTTTGCACCTCCCGAATGCATCCTGCGGTCTAAATCTGTTCATTTTTGTGCTTGCAGCGTGATCGATGGAGCTAAAAAAAAAAAAAAAAGTGTTTGAAAATGCGTAGATTAAAAAATGTGCGTGAAAAATGCATACTTTTGTCAAACAAACATGCTTTAGTCAATGAAAAGGAGCATGTGTACATTTCAAAGATATGCACAATTGACGCATACATTGGGGAAGCGCACACAAAAATAGACATTAATTTTTGTGCGGTAAGGGAAAAAAGCTCACAATCTGATACAGATACGAGTCAGGATGAGCTTTGAGGTGGAATTTGGAGCTTGACTTTTGCTGCTTTGCATATCCCTAATTGTGTGCCTGTGTGTATTCATGCATGTACAGGTTTGGCATGTGCAGGGACAGGTGCTGTTAGTATTTTCTGCCTCAGGCACCAGACTATCCTGGTCCAGTACTAGAGAGAGAGGTAGGGAAGCTTCAGGTGGCTTTGGCTGAAAGGGTGACCATATGGAATGGAGGACAGGGCTCCTGTCTCTTTAACAGTTGCATAGAAAAAGGGATTTCAGCAGGTGTCATCTGTATGCATGCAGCACCTGGTGAAAATTCCCTCTTCATCACAACAGTGAAAGCTGCAGGAGCCATGCCCTCTTTTGTATCTGGTCATTCTAGTATGGCTCCTGCAGTTTTAACTGTTGTGATGAAGAGGGAATTTCACCAGGTGCTCCATGCATACCAATGACACCTGCTGAAATTCCCCTTTCTATGCAACTGTTAAAGAGACAGGAGCCCGGTCCTCCTTTACCTATGGTGACCCTGCCTTGGCAGAGTAGGTAAGGTGAGGTCAGGACAGCCTGCGAGAGGCTTGCCTAAGAAGGAAATCTTGCAAGAGAAGAGGGGTCTACAACCTACAATCCATCTTAAATGTGTTTCCTTTCACGGCAACCCTGTGAGGCAAGCCGCTGTCATTGGTATTTTACGGACAGTGATCTGAGGTTGAGAGATGGTGATGCGCCACAGACCACATAGTCTGTATCATGGAAAACTCCATGCGTGGGGTTGGGTGCATGGGAACTGGTCCCAGATCTCTCAAATCCAAAATGAAGCTCTCCTCTGCTGTATCCCGCAGGCTCCTGGAATGTACCTTCTTCCTTTTTTTGTTACAGGCTCACTGTAAGCAGACTGTGGAGAGTGAGGGGCACAAGTTGGCGATGATGTGAGGGGGGGAGAGAGAGATGGTGTGTCAGATATGTTTTGGGGCAGAACCCCGAGCTAGGCCAGTGGCTTTCTCCGTGGTGTGTGTGTATTAAAATGGAAGCCCTTTGGGAGATGTGTGAACTATATAAATAGGGTGGGGGTTGGATTTAGGAAATGGGTGAGCTAAAACAGCCTAAATTTGCTACTGGCTTCCCAGAAATCCTTCAGCTAATCCTACACTATGCTCAATATCAATCCGTGTTTAATTGATATCAGTGGGATGATAAAAAAAATTCGCTCCCGGTTTCACTCAGAACCAGTCAGAACTCTAAAGGAGCTATCCATGATCCTTTGCACCTTGGATACCTCCTGTAGAGCTCAGACAGGTTCTGACTGAAACCCGGACTGGATTCACTGACCAACTGACATCAGAGCCATCAGCCTCCACTGATCTATATGACACAGAGGAGGCAGCATGGTCAGATATTTTCCTCTCACATTCCATTCCTGGTACTGACAAGGACCACACCCAGGAATGAGGAGTGCATTCTGGACACAAAATTGGGTGGGATCGCTAATACCCTGGAAGACAGAAACAAACTTCAAAGTGATCTTGATAGGCTGGAGCGCTGGGCTGAAAACAACAGAATGAAATTTAATAGGGATAAATGCCAAGTTCTACAGCTAGGAAAAAGAAACCAAATCCACAGTTACAAGATGGGGGATACTTGGCTCAGCAACACTACAAGCGAGAAGGATCTTGGAATTGCTGTAGATCACAAGCTGAATTTGAGCCAACAGTGTGATGGGGCTGCAAAAAAAGCAAATGCTATTTTGGGTTGCATTAATAGAAGTTTAAGTTCCAAATTGCGCAAGGTACTGGTTCCCCTCTATTTGGCACTGGTTAGGCTCCATCTTGAGTATTGCGTCCAGTTCTGGGCACCACACTTCAAGAAGGATGCAGACCAGCTGGAGGGGGTTCAGAGGAGGGCAACGAGGATGATCAGGGGTCTGGAAACAAAGCTCTATGAGGAGGGACGGAAAGAACTGGGCATTTTTAGCCTGGAGAAGAGAAGATTGAGGGGAGACATGATAGCACTCTTCAAATACTTGAAAGGTTGTCACACAGAGGAGGGCCAAGATCTCTTCTCGATCAACCCAGAGTGCAGGACACGGAATAATGGGCTCAAGTCACAGGAAGCCAGATTCCGTCTGGACTTCAGGAAAAGGTTCTTGACTGTTAGAGCAATCCGACAATGGAACCAATGACTTAGGGAGGTGGTGGGCTCTCCCACCCTAGATGCCTTCAAGAGGCAGCTGGACAACCATCTGTCAGGGATGCTTTAAGGTAGATTCCTGCATTGAGCAGGGGGTTGGACTCGATGGCCTTATAAGCCCCTTCCAACTCTACAAGTCTATGCTTCTGTGATTCTATGGGAGAGGCATTCATTTCCCCAGGTTGCTGCTGGCCTCCTTGCAGGGCCAGCGCAAGCTTTCCCACTATCTGAACCATGGTGCAGGTGATCTCTTGGGGCACCCCCCTGCCACAATACCTGGCTCTGAGGAAGGGTCCCCTCAGAGCTAGGCATTTGGGTCTTGCCAGCTCTCTGAAAAGTTGTGCTGGCCAAAAGAGAACCCGCCCGCCGGCCCTCTGGCTCATCCAGAAAGGATTCTCAGTGTAAGCCAAAAGGTGGAGCTAATGGCAAGCCCTGTTGGCAGGTGGGAGATGGGCACAATTTGCCTCTCCTCCTGCTCGGCCGCCTGAAGTGGGGGCTTCACCCTGCTTCATAGGAGGGCCAGCCCTGACTCCTCTGTCAGCACAAGGAGTCCCCTGCAGGCCGTGCTCCAGTCCCTGTAGTCAGTGGCGGATCTGCGCTACTTTCACACCTGAACAAAAAAGCCCACAAGTAGGTTTGCCCAGCCCTGGAGTTAGACCTGTGCAGCCCAGCACCAGATGGGGCGCCACACACACTGAGCAGCATGCAAAGCTCAGTTAACATGTACCATTGCGTGCAATCCGAGACCTGAGCATCCTGGGTGACTCCGCTAGGGTTCTCTGGACACACCTTTCAGGTTGCACCTTACTAGCACCCCTAAAACTCTTCATACCCCAAGCAGACGCTTGAATTGTTTGTGCAGATTGGGTTGGCCATGATCTGGACATGCCTTGGGGGAAAGACAAATCCTGATTGCCGGAGCAAGGTACCGTCCCTCATGGGGTTCTCCAAATGCACTTTGACTGTTTTGCCAGCAGGTGTCACCCTCTGAATATGGCTTACATGCTCAGGCCGAAGAATTATAGTCACCTGCCCTGTGGAAGTCACAGCAGGGGCTGTGTGTGTGTGTATTAGCACAAGCCTTTTTTTCATTTCCACCCTCCCTCTCTTCCAGACGACACTCCTCCACCACCCGCCCCTTTCTCCCACCGCATCGTCCAACTGAAGACTGGAGACTTCAAAGAGATGTACAACATCAACACCAAAGAGATGTTGGGAGGGTAAGGATGGCCTTTGGTCAGCTCTTCTGCCTTGGGCATCCCATGGCTTACTGGCTGTTGTTTCCTGATGTCCATTTAAAATTGCTATTGTTGCTATGTACGCAGTACAGTGGAGGCTGGTGGCCCCGATGTCAGTGGGGCGGTGAATCCGCTCCGGGTTTCAGTCAGAACCCTAAAGGAGCTATCCCTGGTACAAAGGTCCTTTAGAGTAGCTTAGAGTTTAAGAGGGGTAGCTTAGAGTTTAAGAGGGGTGAAAGGGTCGCTGCCCCAGGAGTATACAATATAGACTCAGACAATTTTATCATTTCTTCAATTTATATCTTGCCTATATACAGGATACCCTGGGCGGCATGGGAAAAACACAAAAAGAGGAGGGATGAATACAAGCCGAGCAAGATACACATACTTAAAACTTGGTTATCCTTGGTAATGTGGCTTAATATGAGCTGAATATGAGCCAAAAGTGTGATGTGGCTGCAAAAAAAGCAAATGCTATTTTGAGCTGCATTCATAGAAATATAGCTTCCAAATCGCGTGAGGTACTGGTTCCCTTCTATTTGGCACTGGTTAGGCCCCATCTTGAGTATTGCATCCAGTTCTGGGCAGCACACTTCACGAAGGATGCAGACAAGTTGGAGCATGTTCAGAGGAGGGCAACGAGGATGATCAGGGGTCTGGAAACAAAGCCCTATGAGGAGAGACTGAAAGAACTGGGCCTGTTTAGCCTGGAGAAGAGAAGACCGAGGGGACACCTGATAGCCACTCTTCAAATACTTGACAGGTTGTCCCACAGAGGAGGGCAGGATCTCTTCTCGATCATCCCAGAGTGCAGGACGCAGAATAATGGGCTCAACTTACAGGAAGTCAGATTCCGGGGGGACATGAGGAAAAACTTCCTGACTGTTAGAGCAGTACGGCGATGGAACCCATGACCTAGGGAGGTGGTGGGCTCTCCCGCATTAGAGGCCTGGACAGCCATCTGTCAGGGATGCTTTAAGGTGGATTCCTGTATTGAGCAGGGGGTTGGACTCGATGGCCTTATAGGCCCCTTCCAAATCCACCATTCTATGATTCTAAGCCAAATCAAAGACCTAAAGGGGAAAGTGGGCTTTTGCCTGGGACTCTGAAGGAAGGTTTGAAAGAATTCTTCATGCAACACATGGTTTCACTTGCGTCTCTCCCTTTCCCACCGCAGAGGGAAGTTTGGAGAGGTCCGTATCTGTACAGTGAAGGAGACCGGCCTCAAGCTTGCCGTGAAAATTATTAAGAAGCAGGGGTCCAAGGATAAGGTCGGTGTTCTGGGAGTGGTGGTATCTTTTGGAATGTTTGGGAACCCCCCCCCCCCAAAGATTGACGGTTGGGGAAAGGAGGGGGCACAGGAAGGAGGCAACAGAGGGGAAATGGTTGTTTCAGGTTCCCCTGACTGAAGAGTCCTAACTTTTGCTTGCCATGAGAGCAGCTGCTCCCTCAGGTAATTTGGAGGGGCTCCTACTTTAGCTAGGCCTCACTGCTGCAGTGCCTGCTCTTGCCCTAAAACGCTGGCTCCGTTTGTATCGTGCCCGGACGCATGAGGGCAAACAAGGGGACATTGGGCAGGAAAGGTCTAATAAAGAGCACCAGAAAAGACATTCCCTCTTTATTGCAATAGTGAAAGCCGCAGGAACCCTGCCTAGTGTGACTAGATGCAAAAGAGGGCAGGGCTCCTGCAGCTTTTACTGTTGGGATGAAGAGGGGGTTTCACCAGGTGCTGCATGCATACAAAGGACACCCGCTGAAACCCCCTTTTCCATGCAACAGTTAAAGATACAGGAGCCCGGTCCTCCTTTTCCCATGGTCACCCTAATCTGCCATGTGTGGCTAAACCCCACATGAGCGCAGCCTCTTACCCAGTCCCTACTATGCCTGATGCTGCCTTTGCCCCATAGGAGATGGCTGAGGTGGAAATTGATGTGATGAACCAGCTTAACCACCGGCACTTGATCCAGCTGTACGACGCTATCGAGACGCAGAGGGAAATCATGCTTTTCATGGAGTTGTGAGTTGCGCGCGCACACGAGAGAGTAAGAGAGAGAGAGAGAAAGAAAGGCAACATGGAGGGCCTTCGGGAAGGGCCCCCATAGATGAGCGGTAGAAAACGTGCCTTACGTGTAGACAGTCCCAGGTTCAATCCCCAGCTAGAAGGGTCGCAGGTAGCAGGTCATGAGAAACGCCACCAGCTGAGATCAGCAGAGTTGCTGCCTGCCAGAGTAGACAAAACTGGGCAAGCCAGTCCAAAGACCTGGTCAGCAGCCTCCATCATTCCTATGCCCAGTGAGCCCTGCGGGAGACCGCCAGGGCTGGCCCTATTATTAAGCAGATGGAGGCAGCTCGTTGTTCATATAATTGTTATTGTATTGGCTTATAAATGTAATAAATAAATCAAATACATAGGCACTATGCATCTTGACTTGGGTCAGGTGGGCATCTGCTATTCTGCCCAATGTCTTGGGCCTGCCCTGGAGGCATCAGCACGAAACCAGGAAATTGGAGGGGACCCGAGAGCAGATCACGGCAAGCCTTCTGCAGCTGCGCCATCCACATACAGCACCCTGTTGGGGAAGCAGCGTTTGGCCCGATGGGAGTTCCGTGTTTTCCCTGGTCTTGGCACTCTTCGAACCCGTCAGAGTGCGAGGATGGGGCTGGAAAAGGCACGAGCAAAGCCTGGGGAACTCTCAGCAGGACATTTACGGGTGTGCGCCTGTGTGTGGATTTTTCATGGCTCTTTCCTGCTCTGCTGATTATCAGAAGGTTTCAAGTAAGGGCATCCGTCTCACTGGCGTGAGAGCTGATGCGCTGCAGTGGGTTACATCTGCCCCAACGAGGCTCGAATCCCCGAACTCCCTGAGGAAGCTCCCTAGATGGTCTTGGTCTGGTCCCACTCGCTCAGCCTAGCCTCCCTCGCAGGGTTGTTCTGAGGATAAATGAAGAGAGCCCTCTGTGAGCGGCCCTGAATTCCTGCGACGAGAGGGAGCAGGAAAAAATGACAGGTTAAGCCAATTTGCATAAATAAATGAAAATGGCACAGGGGGTTGGGTGGGGGGGATAAAGCAGGCATGGGAAGGGAGCAAGAAAGCTGCCAGAGACTGGGCAGGATTGAGAAATCTAATCCAGGGTTGGAGGGAGAGGAATTGGGGAGAAAAAAACTCAGAAGTGGAAAGGAGGATGGAAGACCGAGCCTTTTCAGCCTGGCCTGGCGACGAATGAGGACCGCCTGGCCCGGCGGCCTGATCCTGCCCCCTTCTGTGCACACAGCGTCCAGGGAGGCGAGCTCTTTGAGAGGATCATTGATGAGGATTACCACCTGACCGAGGTGGACTGCATGGTGTTCGTGCGTCAGATCTGCGACGGGATCCTGTTCATGCATCACATGAGGGTGCTTCACCTGGACCTCAAGGTACGCAGCTGCAGGTGGCCTGGCCTGGCCTGGCCTGGCGCGCCGTAAGAGAAGGGGCGAAGCAGCGAGGCGTGGCTTTGCACGGACTGGTGAGAGGACCGTGTGTCCGTGGGAGCCTGCCCATGGAAGTGGGAGCCCACGTCCTCCCAGAGAGGAGGGCTCTTCCCCTCTCCAGATTAAAGCGGGGAGGGAGGGTGCCACCTGAGGGCTACCTTGTCCTCCCCCTGGAAGAAAGCTCCGTCTTGCCACAGCCATTGATTGCCTGCTGTTCCCACAATGAAAGCGCCATCGAGTGATCCCTGCAGGACAAGACCCAAGTTCTAGCCAGTCTGGCCTCTAGTTTCTCATGGTGCCCCCCCCCCCCGCCCCCCAGCATCTAATCATGGAGGTTCCACTGAACTGTCAGGACTGACAGCTGCCAATAGACCTGTCCTGCCTGAATTTGTGTATCCTTCCTTAGCAGTGCTGGCTGAGGGTTCCTATATCAATGAGATGCTGAATCTGCAACGGGTTTCAGTCAGAACCAGTCAGAACTCCAAAGGAGCTCTCCAAGGTGCTTCAGCACCTTTAGAGCTCAGATTGGTACTGTCTGAAACCCAGAGCGGATTCACCGCCCCACTGATATCGGAGCACCTAAGCCAGTGTCCCTCATCCACATCCTGTGACAGTGAGTTCCAAAAGTTTTTTAAAAAGAAGAAACGGTATTTCCTCTTTTTTTTCTAGCCTTAATCTTTTGCCTTTCCATTTTGTTATTTTATATTTATTTATTACATTTCTATATTGCCCGATAGCAGAAGCTTTCGAGACAGTCCGCAGCCATTAATACCATAAAATACAATGCACTAAAAATATAATATAAAAGTTAAAACTTCAGTATAATAAATAAATAAAAAACCAAAATAAAACCTAGGAACAGTGCAATTTTAAAATACAGTAACAGATTGAAAAGAACAACAACCGAGGTGACCCTGAATTCAGGTATGATGAGAGAAAGAAGTGGGGAGAGAACCCCCACCACCACCCCACTGCCACCCCCTGTAAATTGTACCTCATCCATTGTAGTGGTAACCCCGCCAATGAGCTTTCCCCAACCTGGTGCCCTCCAGAGGTGGCGGACTGCAACTCCCATCACCCCCGCCCATCTTGCATGCCTTTGCTGGGGATGATGGAGGTTGCAGCCCAGCATCAAGTCGGAGGCAGCCGCCACAGATAGATAAAAAGAGTGCTCCTAGCCCCACAAATGCAACGGCTTTGCAACGAGAGCCGTTCGCACGTTCAGCTCTCGTTCAGCAGGACAGCGAGTGATGGGTTTGCATGTGTGAAACCGTCTTGAGATCCCCGGCAAAATCCCTTTTCTGAGCCAGCAGCGGCTAGCCCCATGTTTCTGCGCATGTGCCCGTGGGGGCGGGGGCTTCCTTCCTCCTTCTTGGCCCCTTTCCAGTAAAAACGGCACCCCCACCCCCACCCCCACCCCCAGGGGCTCCTTCCCAAGACACTCACCTGAGGGTGCCCCTTTCTCTCACCCCGCAGCCCGAGAACATCCTGTGCGTGACTGCCAAGGGCCACATGGTGAAGATCATTGACTTTGGACTTGCCCGAAGGTAACGATGCCCTGGCCGTCACCAGCCCCACCCGGGCAGGTCTCTCCGCCTTCCGCATGCCCTCCTGCTGCCCCTTGGGGCACTGAGGGATTGGCCCCCGAGCCAGGGGAAGGCGGCATCCAAATCCTTCGCAAAGGGAACATTGGTCCTATCAATGACCGGCTTCATGGGGACCGTGCGTGTGGACATAGGCATACGTGTACCTTCCTGTGCCTGGCTATGCATGCGCGCCTGTGTGCCTCAAACATGCCAGAACGGACCCCGACCTCCTCTCACCCTCCCAGGTACAATCCCAGAGAGAAGCTGAAAGTGAACTTTGGCACTCCGGAGTTCCTGTCACCCGAGGTGGTCAGCTATGAGCAAGTCTCCTACAACACGGACATGTGGAGCTTGGGAGTGATCACGTACATGCTGTGAGTGAGAGGCGGGGGGGGGGGGAGAGCCACGCCTCTGCCCGTGTGGTGACTGGGCAGGGGGGAAGGATTTCATCGCAGCAGGGAGGCTGAGCCCCCTTTAAACACGAATCCCTGGATGTGTCAGAGGGCTGGGTGAACCAGGGCACCCGCCCCCCCACTCCCGGCCTTCGAGGAATACGTAGAAACTGGACTGTGCAATCCAAGAACTACCCCCTCCACTTCCCCCCAGTAAGGGCCTTGCTAGTCTGGGTTAGGGTGGCCATATGGAAACGAGGACAGGGCTCCTGTGCCTTTAACAGTTGCATTGAAAAAAAAAAAATTCAGCAGGTGTCCTTTGTAGGCATGCAGCACCTGGTGGAATTCCCTCCTCATCACCACAATTAAAGCTGCAGGTGCCCTGGCCTCTTGTGTACCTGGTCAGGAGGGCAGGGCTCCTGCAGCTTTAACAGTTGTGATGACAAGGGAATTCCACCAGGTGCTGCATGCCTACAAATGACACCTGCTGAAATTCCCTTTTCTCTGCAACTGTTAAAGATACAGGAGCCCTGTCCTTCTTTTCATACGGTCACCCTACATAATTGCCACACAGGAGGTCATTTTCAAGGGGGGGGTGCAGCCGGGAGGGAGGGGTGAACCCCACTCCCCATTCCTGCATGGCTATTCATCTTAGAAAAAAATATTCCATTGGTGCCAACAGTTTCCCCTAAGATTAGCTGCCATGTTGGGGGGGGGGGGCGGAGGTGGAGAGGTGGATTTCCGGGGAATCACAACTGGGGAAGTGTTACCCCTCCCTTGCCTGTGCAATGTGCCCCCCAAATCCCCCTCCCCTATGGCAATTAAGCTTAGGGAAAGCTTAGGGAAAAACCTTCCATTGATGCTCATGGAAAGATCTTTTCCCAAATCTTTTAGAGCGCTATCCTATGCACTTTTATACAGAAAAAAGTCCTACAACTATGTCTGAACGTACATAGGATTGCGTCCTTCATTACCTAGCCACACGTTCCACCCCTCTCCCAGCATCCCATCTCGAGCGGCTCTAAGGAAAACCGCAGAGGACAATTCCTTCCATAACTCTTAGCTACGACATCTGAATGGGACCTCCATTGACACAGGCAGTGGAGTTTTGAATCATACCAGATGTGGGGAAGAAATAGCGAGTTTTCATCCGCACTTCCAAGCCCAGCCTCTGAGCTTCCAAAAAGGCACCGAGCCGCTCTTCTTGAAACGGGCTTCCCGGATCTGTTGTCTCCTTAGTCTGACCCAGCAGGGCAATTCTTGCCCTCAGATCCTCCTGTGACTCGGCCAGCTGCGTCTAGGCTTTCCTCTGGGATGGCACAGGCTGCTGCCTCTGGAAATGTCCTCTCCCCAAGATGGGTGGAATGCAGTGACGGCACTAGCTTAGACGGCTTTTAAAAAGAATCCAAAGGCATTCAGGGAAGAGAGGTCCATCAGTTATGTTTCTAGCAAAGAACGGAGCCTCCACGTTCAGGGGTACTATATCTCTTAATACCAGTCGCAAAGGACGAACACCGGAAGGGAACCTGCTGTTGTGATTGTGCCCTGGTTGCGAGTGCCAGGAGGCGTCTACCTGGCTGGTTGTCATTGGAAACAGGACCCCTTGGCTAAGTGGTTTGCTTCGTATGTTCTAGCAAGGCAACAATCATAGATCCGAGGTTCAGAACCTGAGACCCAGGGGCTGAATCTAGCCCTCGGGGGACCCAATCCAGAAGGCCATGCCCCCCTTCCCCTTTCCTCACCTCCTTTCCCCCGACTACCAATCGTTCGGTGCTTTTGTGTACTTCCCCCTCACCCCATTCTAGAAGGCTGAACTGCCTTTCCTAAGGCTATAAGAGCTTTAACCTAAAACATGCTGGTAGTTTTAACCCCCCCCCCCCCACTAGAACATGGTTCCCAAGAGCTTTTCCAAAATGGAATCTGGCCCTTGGCCTTGTACACGGTACATAAACTGCATAACGTTCATATTGGCTGCCTGTACGTTTCTGAGCCTGATTCAAGGCGCTGGTTTAACTTATAAAGCCTTACACGGCTTGCGACCACAATACCTGACAGAACGCCTCTCCCGACATGAACCTACCTGAACGCTATGTTCTAAGATCCTCCTCCGAGGGCCTACTCCGAGGGAAGCTCAGAGGTCGGCAACAAGGGAGAGGGCCTTCTCAGTGGTGGCCCCCCAATTGTGGAACGATCTCCCTGATGAGGCCTGCCTGGCACCAACATTGTTATCTTTTTGGCGACAGGTCAAGACTTTCCTCTGCTCTCAGGCATTTGGCAATATCTGATGAGCCTGGATCTGGGTTGTCGTTTTTTTTTAGTCTCATAGCTTTTAAAGTTATTATAGTGGATTTAAATGTATGTGTATATTGTATGTTTTTGCAGTTTAAATTTTTGTATATTGTTTTTAAGTGTTTTAATCTTATGTAAACCGCCCAGAGAGTTTTAGCTACGGGACGGTATAGAAATGCAATAAAATAAAATAATATCCCTGGTGTTGCTTCTCTAAGGGTCTGTTCATTCCCTGGCTGATCCTTGATGTCCCCTTGGCCTTCAATGACCTGAAGATTTGGGGGGAATTTGCAGCATTTGGGGGCCAGACGACCCCAGAGGAACATGCTTGAGCCGCGTCTCCGGAGGGTTTTCTGTTCCTACCAAGCATTGATTAATGTTAACCTCCTCTCCCCTGCCCGTCCCCTTTGCTCTCCTCTCAGGCTGAGCGGACTCTCCCCTTTCTTGGGGGACAACGATACGGAAACCCTTAACAATGTCCTGGCGGCCAACTGGTATTTCGACGACGAAGCCTTTGAGGGCATCTCTGATGAAGCCAAGGACTTTGTCTCCAACCTGATTATCAAGGACAAAAGGTCTGGACCTGGCGGAGGAGCCGAGAAAGCTCCACTCTGTAGGAAGTGATTAACTTCGAGATCGCCCAGAGAGCAAAAGAACTCTGTCACCCCACCCGCTTTTTTCGTTTTCTAGCTGTCACTAGGCATGTGGGAAAAGAGGTACACCCTATTTAGGAGTGCGGTGAATCTGCTCTCCACTGTCATGGTGGAGATAAGATTCCAGAAAATTAGGAAGTATGGGGGGAAAACAGGTTTTGCTCCCTTGGCCTTCAATGACCTGAAGATTTGGGGGGAATGTGCAGCATTGACTTGATTTTTCCAATCAAACATGGGGTAAAATGACTAGGCACACTGACCCAGGAGTAAGCCCTACTGAAGACCGTGAGAGAGACTTATTCCAGAGTAAAAATACATAGTTTTCTGCTTGTTGTTCATAGAATCATAGAATTATAGGATAATAGAGTTAGTAGGGGCCTATAAGGCCATCAAGTCCAACCCCCTGCTCAATACAGGAATGATCCACCTTAAATCCCTCTTGAATGTCTCTAGTGTGGGAGAGCCCACCACCTCCCTAGGTCATGGGTTCCATTGTCGTATTGCTCTAACAGTCAGGAAGTTTTTCCTGGCGTCCAGCCTGAATCTGGCTTCCTGTCACTTGAGCCCATTATTCCGCGTCCTGCACTCTGGGATGATCGAGAAGAGATCCTGGCCCTGTGGGTTAGGTTCATTGGGCTACCGCAGTACCTCCTAATAGGTTGGCCTGCAACTCCCATCATTCCCAGTTAGCGTGGCTATTGGTGAAACTTCTCTCATGGAAAGCATGTGACCCCAAACTGCTTGATTTGCGCTGGGTCATGCCCACTGCTTATAGAGAAGCAGTTGGAGAGGCGACATATTCATTCTTGATTAGGACAGGAAGTGATTTGCAGAATAAAACTTTTCAATTTCTTCTCAAATTTCTAATTTTTTTGCACAGCATGTTTTCCCTCCTCAAATCTTCCAGTGTATCCTATTTCTGTTACTACTGAGCTCTTGAGGCTGGGGGAGGTTTGGCAGACGAGATTCTTATAGCTCTCTGAAATGGTGGTTTCCTTTCTATTTGGGCAATACTTTTATTAGGCCAACCAAAATTTCACGAAATATAGTGCAAGCTTTCGAGTCCTCTTGGACACTTCATCAGGGCAGAATGGTTCAACCAAGTGGGAGAGGAAAAATCAAGGCCTATATTGTCCTGGAGTCTGCACGAGGCTTTTATTGTGATGGCTCATTCACAGTAGTTTGCAGACCCTTTACACAACGTCATCATCCTTCAGGGCCTCTCTTGTGCTTTGTTACCATTATCGTGGGTTTTTAATTTTTTACTAATAAGGCAAGTGTGGCATTTTTTAAAAAATGCCATTATAAAGCCCCATGTAATTGCACCATTCCTCTATACCACAGTGCCACCTGTTGGTTGCGTAATGGAACATATAGAAAGGCAGAGAAAGAAAAATCCTGGGGGGGAAAACATGTGTAAAGGAGCCAATCTCAATCCCACGAAACATCCGGAAGCGGAAGCCCTGGTACAGATGCAGGTTAAAAGCCTCATGTACAAATGCCCACAGTCTTAAAATGGATTGCGGGAGGAGGACAAGGCTCTCAGTGGGTACCAATCATGATGGCTATATATTATGTCCAGTATCAGAGGATGTATGCCTATGTACTCAGGAACATGGGCGGGAGGGAGCTATTGCCCTCATGTCCTGCGTGTGGGCTTCCCCTTTGGAGAATCTGGTTGGCCACTGTGGGGACAGAACACTGGTCTCCCTAGGCCTTTGGCCTGATCCAGCAGGACTCTTCTTATGTTCTTTTGAGGTATCGGATACTCAAATAAAGCTCCGTCAGTTGCTGTGATGGGTTCCGGTTGCTCCTAGGACTCTTGGGGAGAGGAAGCGAACAAACGTTTGGCAGGAAATATGAACTCCAGCTATTTCCCAGACCTCTCTCCATCCTTTGGCAAAATAGGGTGACCCTATGGAAAGGAGGACGGGGCTCCTGTATCTTTAACTGTTGTTCAGCAGGTGTCATTTGTATGCATGCAGCACCTGGTGAAATCCCCACTTCATCACAACACTTGAAGCTGTAGGAGCCCTGCCCTCTTGACCAGATACACAAGAGGGCAGGGCTCCTGCAGCTTTAACTGTTGTGATGCAGAGGGAATTTCACCAGGTGCTGCATGCATACAAACAACATCTGCTGAACAACTGTTAAAGTTATAGGAGCCCCATCCTCCTTTTCATATGGTCACCGTAACTTACGTGGTGCCTCACTGACATTCTTTATCACCCTTACAATAACCCTGTCAGGTGGGCCAGTATTGTTATCACCATTTTACAGAGGAGAGGCTGAGAAAATGTAATAGCTTGTCTAGAGCTCATGAGGCACATTCAAGTTTCAAACTAAGGGATCTGATCCTTCATTGTTCCTCCATTTAGCTGCTATGCTCCATCTATAGAAAGCAGGACCTAAATTCAGAGTCTGGGAGTGAATTGCAAAAGCCAGGTGAGGTTAGGGTTCTCAAAAGCCAGGTCTGCATTTATTTATTTGTTTGCTTGTTCATTTGCGGTTTTATATTCCACTCCCCCCCCCCTTCAGTTTCATGGTGGATAACAATCAAATACAGTAAATTGATACTAAAACAACATGATAAAACATCATTGTCAAACCAGCAGCAATGGGCTGTCCACAGCACTGATTGGCTGGTGACTATGACGCCGCCTTGTTCCTTCCCCATTGGCAGCAAACAAGTTGGAATATAGATTGGAATATTCGCATTGCAGAATTCAGTCCTCCTCTGAATGCAGGATTTTGTATGTGGAGAGCAATGGATCAAGGCCCCGGGGAATAGCATCTGCGGACAGTGACTCCCTCGTAATCTCTCTCTCTCTCTCTCTCTCTCCTCTCCTCTCCAATGCCACAGTGGGCGCATGAGTGCGTCGCGATGCCTCCAGCACCCCTGGCTCAACAACCTGGCGGATAAGGCCAAGCAGGTCAACCGGCGTCTGAAATCCCAGGTCCTGCTCCGGAAGTATGTGATGCGGAGGCGCTGGAAGGTAAGGGAAGGGAAGAGCCAGATGGGTGTGTGTGTGTATGTGTGTGTGTGTGTGTGTGTGTGTGTAAGGGAGGTCGCCACATTTGAACACTGTTGCCCTCTGTGCATCTTGGCTTATTTGTGCGAGTCATTCCACAAGCCCTTTGCCCTGCAGGGAGCATGTTCTCTCTCTCTCTCTCTCTCTCTCTCTCTCTCTCTCTCTCTCTCTCTGCATAGTGGGGACAGTTCTGCCTTTGGGGAAGGGATGGACACTTAATTGGTGTATCGGGTTGTATCCAATGTTCTACTTAGAATAAATCCATTGAAATGAAGACGTTATTTAGACTAACAATGGATACAACAATTGTTCCCTTCTAATGGTGTGACTCTATGAGCTCCATCACACCAGTAATTTAGTGTGCTCTCGCCATGCCTGGAGTGCGGATTTGCAACATGATACTCACATGATGCCGTGCCTGTTCTGCTGACACCCCGCCTCTTCCCCAGCCTTTGCTAGAACGCTAAAAGTCTGGATTATTTTCCCTAAATGCATTAAATGCGCCCTAAGCCTCTGTGTAGTTTTAAAGGAACGGGGGCTTGAATGGATTGCATCAGGTCCTAGCAGGGAAAAGCAATCTCTCCCAGCAGCCAGCTCCAAGCCTCAATATAAAACCCAAACTTGCTCCCAGGCTCCAAAGCCTTTTTTAAAACCATACAACGCCCGAATCTCTGCAGAGGCAGGATTGTACTCCCTCGATGCCTCCAAAGGGCCAGACTAAAGGAGTCGTTCCATTTTTGCCCGGCAAAAAGGCGGTCTGGTTGAAGTGCTTATCTGCCAGGGCCTGACTGGAGGGAGAAAGAGAAGAGGAGGGGTGGGGTGGAGTGGAGCGGAAGAGTGAAGGAGCGAAAGAGCAGCTATTCAGGTGAAAGTGATCATAAGCTTGATGCATTTTTGCCTCAGAGGTAAAAAAACGCGGAGGCAAACCGGGGGTGGGGGATTAGGTGTGATGGAGGCTTATGAGTTACCTTGCAGCTGCACTTCCTGCTAAGTCTAGGCATTGGCAGCAGGAAATGCAGATGCAACCTTCGAATCGAGATGTAAGGGAAAAGGAAAGTTCACAGTGGCTCCCTTAGCTTCAGGAATAGTCCATTTCCTTCTGCTTTGCCAGGATTTTCATACCAGTAAATTAAAGCCAGCCATCAAGCTTGCCACTCCTTCTATACATGAAGCAGGAACTTTAATATAAACACATAAACATTGCTAGTAGCTTCCCTGTGGCACTCCTGCAGAGAATGTCCCTTCAGCATGTCTCCATAGGCGTGCACAGCATATTTCATTAGGGTGTGCACCCAGGGGATTTTATTAATTAATTAAGTTTTTACACGCGAACATCAATTGAAGACACGTTATTTTTATTCATTTATTTATTAAACACTGTTCCGATGATGCCCTACTCCGCATTCAGATTCCCTGACTACTGGAGGGCTGCTGCAGGAGACGTTATTGCTTGAGACATTAGGTTGTGCCTGGGCACACCCAGCACACTCCTTGTGCACACCTATGCTTGTCTTGATTTATTCTATATATGAGCATTGCACAAGCACGTAACGTGGTATTTGTGATCTGAAGCATGCTGAGAATCTCAGCTAAAAAAAAAAAAAGCTTCTAATCCCTATGACTAGGGAAATTAGCTTTGATATGTGTTGACAATACCTGGCGCCACAGATAACAGAAGCTGACTAAATCCTGCAAAGCAAGTTAAAAGTACAAACTTCTTTGGTTTGCAAATGTATTCAGATTGCAGAATGCCGCTTTTCTCGATGCAGGATTTGAATGGCTTATTTGAAAGCGGGACATCTGTGGCCTTGCTTAATGACCCTCGTTTTCTAGCCTTGATACAATTCTCCTCTGTCACTGCTGTTTTCTTCCTTCGAACAGAAAAACTTCATTGGCGTTTGCGCTGCTAACAGGTTCAAGAAGATCACCAGCTCGGGTTCCCTGACTGCATTGGGAGTCTGAGTGTGGTGAGGCTGGCAGGTCAGGGCGGAATTGAACAACACGGGAACGAGAAGGGAGAAACCTCCGACCAGAAGTTTGGACTTTATTGTGTTTGCGGTGCCTGACGTCCTGGGACCTGTGAAGCCATGAGGGACCGGACCACCAAGGAGGACAGGATGATTGCTGCTGCTTCCCAGGGAGCTGGGGGTGCAGGCTTGGAACTGCTGAGGGCAGGCGCCATCCCTGGGTACAAGGTGTGCTCTCTCCTCTAGCAAGCGTCCGTCATGGCCCTGGGCATGTCCCACCAGCAGGTGGCCCCCTGCCTCTGCTGCCGCCTGGCCCTCTTGCTCGTCCTGCTCTTTGGGTACTCCGCCGCTGTGCGCCTCCCTCCTCGGGACTGCTTTGGAGGCCACCTCGCAGCTCCGCACTACGATTGCGTACCTCACCATGCCCACGTTGGAATGTGTGCTGCTTCGAAGGGACCGCCCCAGACCGCTGCTGACCTCTGGATTCTCCCTTGCCTGGCCTTGATTTTCCCACCAGACCCTCCCCCCCCCCCCCCCGGCATAAAGGGAGCTGGCCTGTCGCCTCCCTGTGACTTTGCTCCCTTGCAAGGTTCCCGCTGCGGCTGTTTTGTCCCATCAGCCTGGTACCAACCGGGATCTGTCCTGCAACGCACACCGGGGTTTCCCCCCTCCGGCGATATGAACTCTCGACTCCATGATGCCTGTGGAGAGCACCGCCCCAGCCCCCAAGCGCTGTGCCTGGGTGTTCACTTTCCCCGAGTGAGGAAAAAGGGCTGCCAAAACGTTGCAGTCCAGATTTGATCTCCTTTTTTTTAGACTGAGAATCCCACACCCCTTTTGGCTCTGTGAAATGGCTTCTTCTCGGCTTAAACCCTGATTTGAAATGGGCCTTGTTGAACTGGCTTGCCAAACATGGGCCCGCTGTCCAACCTGTGGCTATCGAACACACCACTTTCTACCTTGATGCGCCCTGAGACGTCTGTATTCTGTGCATTGTTCCGCCCTTAAAGGTTGCCTTGAAATCATTTTAGATAGGTAGAATACCCTTTTAAGAAGACCCCATCTGCTCCATCTTGACCCCAGGGAGAGCTATATGTCAGCGATGGCCATCACTTTGGATGGCTTTAAAAAGGGTTGGTTGGATGAATTCCTGGAGGAGAAGGCGATCCATGGCTAATAGCTGTGATGGCTACATGCTACCTCCAGTGTCCGAGGCAGTAAGCCTGTGTGCACCAATTGCTGGAGAACATGGGGGGGGGGGGTGCCGTTGCACCCATGTCCTGCTTTGTTGGTCCCTGGCTGACAGCTGGGCGTGAACAGAGTGCTGGACTAGATGGAGCCTCGGCCTGATTCAGCACCAGGGCTCTTCTGAGGTTCTTAATGCATTGCTATCCATCAGCCGTTGTGCTCCCAGCATGCTCTTAGAGTGATGTCACGCTCCTCTCCAGTGCAAGAAGTCATACCTACAAGCAGCTCCACCCCCACCCTCATAGCCTCCTCAGAACCGAAGCCACGTGGGCCTCTGCATCCCAACAGCATTGGCCTGCTGTGGGAAATGGTAGTTGGGCAGGAAACTCTCTTCCTGCATCAGCGGAGCTACGCGCTGGCGTTCCTCTAGGCTCTGGGCGGGCTGGGTGTGCAGGAAGCGAACACTCTGCGTTCCAGGCGCATCCCCCAGATGGGCAGCCAGTGCAGAAAGAAGGATGCATTGTGCAAAGCTCGGTGTGCTAACCTCTGTGCCCTTCTGAGCAGCCGGAGGGAGGGAGCGCTGGGGGCAGCCACATGAGCACGGAGCACAGAGCAAAGCGAGCCGGCCTAATGTAGACCATCTGTGCTCCCTCCTCCTCCTCCTCACCCCCTTGAAAGGGCTTTCAGAACTGGCCACCAACAGACAGGAACTGCCGTGTGTGCGTGCGCACATACGCAAGTGCTTGTATGTTCAGCAGCTCTCCTCTGCTGGCCCCTGTTGGGAAGAGAGACTGAGCAACTGCCCTCAGTTAGAACTGGAGGCGAAGCTGTGCTTGTAGCCTAGACCCCTTTGCCTGTGAAACTCCCTTCCACCGCACCGTTAGGTTAGTGACCCAGAATAGCCTACTCTCTGATCGTCGTAATCTCCCCCACCCCCAAGGAATGGTTTATTATGACATAATTCCTGCAGCACGCGGTGTGTCATTTTTGGGGATCCCTTATGGCACGTCTTTTCCACGTAGGTCGTTCTTGAACCCATTTTCCTGATGGGCAACTGAGGCCGAGGGTGGAACGAGCTGAGGCGAGGGCTATGCGGACTCCGTGTCTCTTCCTCTCACGCCCCCTGGTAAGGCGTAGAGAAACGAGGCCTGGCAAGCTTCCCCCTCCCTCCGTCCGTCCTCCTTGGCAAGCGGCAGCAGAGTGGGGCTTGGGATGCTCCACGCATGAGGTCATGACACATTTTGTTCTCTCCACATTACCAAAGAGGAGGGGGGGAAGCAGAGGCCGCCCCCCTCCCCTCCTCTCAGTTTGGCCTCAGCGCTGGCGGCCTGCCAGAAGCCACCCCAAGAGCAATGCAGCTGATAAGGGAGTTGCAGACACGTCTCCTGGGATCAGGTCCAACGCCCTCCGCGCTGGAAGACAAATGATGGGAGTTCTGAGCCTCCTCGTTTCTGGTCATTCAGCAGAAAGTCTGTTTCTTAGTGGGAATGGATGATGCGGCGCGCGGGGCCCATTTTCACTTTGTTCCCAGGGGAGGCGAGGAAGGGTGGATTCTGCTCTGATGAATTTACGGAACTTTTTCTCATGTGTAAGCCCTGCGCTTCTGCATGGGTTTCTCACTGCTTGCCCCCAACAAGAAGCAGCCTCGGATCTGATCTCCGTCTACCACATTTGGCCGAGCAAACCTTGGTGTGCCCGCAGAACACACATACCCCTCTCCGGCCACCGGCTTCTCTGTGTGCCTGTGTATTTCCTTGGAGTGAGGGCAGCACTCCTGGCCGAATTGTAAATAAATGTACAGGTCAAGCGCCAGCCGTGTGTTGCGATGATGTCCCGATGGTTCCTCCGAGGAAGCTCTGCTTTGACTTTTCACAGATCGATCACACAGCTGGATGCGGAGTCCCCTGCAGTCCATATAGAAAGGGGGTGCGGTGCAAGGAGAGGCCAGGGGCTCTCCAACACGGCTGGGGAGTATGGGAGTTGGAGTCCAACACATCTGGAGGGTACTAGGTTGGGGAAGGTGGTTCTATGCAGCTACTTGTAAGCAGGGATGGAGAAATCTCTCAATTTCCATTTTTCCCCAGTTTCTCACTTTTCCAATCTTAAGTTATTTTGTCCTGAACCTAGAAAATCTTTTTCTTTTTAAAGTTCGCGTGGAAATTCGTACGCATTTTTGTATGCCACTTTTGCCTAATATACACATTTTTTCCCCAAGCAATACAATGTATTTTTCAATGTTATTTTCACAAATTTCTGCATTTTTGTGTAGACGTTTCCCTAAGATGCCCAGTTTTTTTTAAATCTATCAAAGAAAAGTGCATATTCTGAGGGATAACCAAGTTTTGGTTTGCATATTGGTTTGAAATTAGCCACTAGGAACTAATTTCTCCCTCACCCGTGTTTGTAAGCAGAGGGAGCTGCCGGCTTTAGCTATGGGGTGCTACAGCGCCACCGGTGCAGCAGGCGGGATGGTGTACTGCAGTTTTTCATTGTGACCGAAGGAACCTATTATTATTATTACATTTATTTATTTATTTAGCGATATCACTGCAAATGGTGGTGTACATAGTAAAACAATAAAACAACAACGCCCTGCCACATAAGCTCACATTCTGATAAAATCACAATAAAACAATAAGGAAGGGAAGGGAATGCGCCGAACAGGCACAGGGGACAATAAAACTAACCATATAAAAGTATGATCAAACTCAAGTTCTAAAAGCTTTAGGGGGGGAAAAAGAAAAGTTTGCAACTGAGCTTTAAGGACTGTAATTGAACTTGTGGTCTGCAAATGCTCTGGAAGAGAATCCCAGGCATCAGGGGCAGTGAGAGAAAATGGACGAAGCCCAGCCAGAGATTTAGTGATCCTTGGGCGGGTCAGAAACATAGCCTTCGATGAGCGAAGAGTGCAAACGGGGCAATAATGTGAAATAAGAGAAGAAAGATAGGAAGGAGCTAGACTGTGACAAGCTTTGAAAGTCAACAGGAGAAGCTCATATTGGATTCTGAGATGAACTGGAAGCCAATGAAGGGACTGGAAGCCAATTAATATTGTGCAGCTATTCCATCTTTTCTTCCTTAACAGATTCCCCCCCCCCCCCGGTAAAAGATGGCAGAAGTAGTGGGAAGACATTGGGGGGGGTGCAAATGCATGAGGACATTTTCTGGGACCCCCCCCCCTAAAAATCCATGAAAGAGGCAGAGTGATTGCACAATAAAACCCTCATTGGAAGTACCCTGGCTGACCTTGAGTGCTGCCACCTCCGGCCCAGCCCTTCAATCTCAACATCTGGCTGCTCTCTGCAGGCTGAGCTGCTCCGAGACGACTGGAAGTCGAGGCTGGTGGCTCCCATGTCAGTGAGGTGGTGAATCCACACTGGATTTCAGTTAGAACTGGTCAGAACGCTAAAGGAGCCATCAAGGTGTGAAGCATCCCTTGTTCAACCTGCGGAGCATTTTGGAGAGCTTCTTTAGAGTCTTGAGTGGTTCTGACTGAAACCCAGAGTGGATTAACCGCCCCACTGGCATTGGAACTACCAGCTTCCACTGGCTACTGGGGCTCTTTCTTCTTTAACATCTGCTAAATTTCTGATGTGCCTGCCTGCCGCCACCACTATAGGCAGTCTCTGCCCAGAGACTGTACAACCCTACCTATAGAACCTCATTCCCAAGGAACTATCCCCCATCCCCCCACTCCTCCGTGTCTGACAGCAGCTTCCCCACGGCTGTTTGGGAGGTGGTCCACGCCTCCTTGCGCGTCATGATTCTGCAATTGCCAGCACATGGGAAGCATTTGATATCCGGTACAGGATTCCGCAGTGTGGGGATCTTCACACCTGTTCTTTTCTTTTGAAACTAAATCAAGTTTCTAGCTCTCATGGCTTGGAAGTATTTGGGCAAAATCTCTTAAGGAGAGTAAGCTTTCCACTGGCCAGAGGCTGGGAGTCCATCATCCAAACTGCAGAGCTCGTGGCCCAGCAGTGGCAAAATGAGACGATATGTCCTGCCAAACGCATGCAAAAGCGGCTTCCTTGATGATAGCGGCAGGCAACTTGAGGCCCTCCCATTGTTCTGGCCTACAAGCCCCATCAGTTCTCACCAGCATAGCAAGCAATGAGGGATTGTGGGAGTTGTAGGCCAAAACATCTGGCGGGGAAACACAGAAATTGCCCACTCCTGCTTTATAGAATGGGTTGGACCGGGAGTTAGTAACTGAAATCAATAGGACCTAAGTTACTGATTTCAGTGGGTCTGCTCATAAGTATAACTAACACGAGATCCAACCCAATGTATACAGGTTGTAGAGTTCAGTCGCTCCAAATACAGAGTTGGTGACTTAATTTATTTCTAGGCCGGGGGGGGGGGAGCAGCAGCTCTCTCCACCCACCAACTGGCCCACCCACCCCACTCCAGTCCAAGAACCCCCTTCACGGGGGGGCCGAGGGGAGCGAGGGGCAAGTTCCCGTATTGTCTGCCAGCTGTTTGGAGTGTGGCAACAAGAAGCCTAGAAGCAAAGCCCTGCTGTCTCCCAAGACGAGGAACATTTGGTGTCCAGACTTGGGGCTTTGTGGTCAGGCGCGATCTTTCTCTCCAGCTGCCTCTTCCAGTAACACTTCCTTCCTGTCTTTCTTGGTGCAGACTGAGCAGCCCATTCGTCTCCTCGAAAACGGCTTGTATCCAGAGCTGTTTGCTGATGCTTTGTTTCCCTTGGGTATGGAACTGGCTGCCCCAACCCGGTGCCCTCCAGATGTGTTGGACGGCAACTCCCAGCATGTCAGTCCGGCACATCTGGAGGCGGGCTCCAAGTTGAGGGAAGCTGGTATGGAACCATGCTTCATCCCTTTCCAGATGTTCTCCAGAGATCGATCCATTGCTAATCATCGGTGTTCCTTTACTGCACGCCGACAGGCATCCATATAAAAGGTCTTTGTGGGTTTTAGAGTATGCGCCTGTGGGCAACCGCAGCAGCAGTGACGAATAAGGCGTGCATTTTCCTACTTTCTCAAGGGTCATCGACTCCCTCCCTGGGCAGTGTCTGGGCCCTACTTCTCCAGGAAGGACTGGAGGGCTTCTCTCCCACCCCCACCCCCACATCTCATTGCTCTTTCCTTTTCTGGTCTTCTCCTGGAGAACTACTCTCTCTGCTGCTGATTTCTGCAGGGTGACAACATCTTTTAGGGAAAGTGTGTAAGCTTTTGGATTTGGAGGATGTTGGCCTGCTTAAAGAAGAGCCCTGTGGTGTTTAAAAGCTTGCATTCACTCCACAATCATGACTGAACCAATAAACACAACTTCCCTAGATTAAAAATACTTCGGATGTGGGGACAAAATAGCCATAGTACAGCGGCTGTCCGGATCTTGAAGGAAGGCAGCTGGTACATAAATGCCCATCAGTGTTTGATTTCTAGAATGGGAGATACTTGAGACTCAAACCTTTGAGGGGAAGGGCTATAGCTTCGTGGCAGAGCCCCTGCAAACATACACTTAGAATTAAAGAATCACGAGCCTGGGAATTTGTTTTTGGGTACCAGAATTGAATGGATCTCACAGTCCTTACTTCCCAAATGTCTCCTGATTGCCTCAATCTTTCTTTATTTCAGCAATAAAATTGGAGGGAGGAGAGATGTTTTCTTGCTGTGGCTGCTTCATAATTGAGAGTCAGCAATCCTTGGAGATCTACTGAAAATCAGCCAAAGGTCCAAATCTAACTTCTGATAACACTGAGCTGGAAGACACACTCCAAGGCAGCTTCCTAAACCTTAGAATTGAGTAAATTACTGAGAAATGATCCATAAGAACATTAGAAGAGCCCTGATGCTGGATCAGACCCAGGGTCCATCTAGTCCAGCATTCTGTTCACACAGTGGTCAATCAGCTCTCAATCAGGAACCCACAAGCAAGACACGGCGCAACAGCACCCTTCTGCCCATGTTCTCCAGCAACTGGTATAGAGGGGATACAGTTAACTTAAATTTGAGACCCTTCCATCTTTCCCTTCCATCTTACCAGAAAACAGTATCCATTTAGGAGGAAAGACATGGCTGCCGAACGATGCCCTTTGATTGGTGGAGCCTCAAGCTTCTGCCTGGAAGAGCCTTCAGACAAAAAAGACATCCTTTGTGAGCTCACGCAAACTGTTTGCCTGATTACGACTTTCCATGCTCCAGGGATGGGGAGCTGGCCCTAAACATGGGCTCTGGGCGCAAACTAAGTGGTGGCAGCCATCATGCACATCATGTGTAAGACTGGACTTCATGCATCTAGAACAGAGATTCATAGAATCATAGAATAGTAGAGTTGGAAGGGGCCTATAAGGCTATCGAGTCCAACCCCCTGCTCCATGCAGGATTCCACCTTAAAGCATCCCTGACAGATGGCTGTCCAGCTGCCTCTTGAAGGCCTCTAGTGTGAGAGAGCCCACCACCTCCCTAGGTCATGGGTTCCACTGTCGTACTGCTCTAACAGTCAGGAAGCTTTTCCTGATGTCCACCTGGAATCTGGCTTCCTGTAACTTGAGCCTAGTATTTCGTGTCCTGCACTCTGGGATGATCGAGAAAAGATCCTGGCCCGTGCCTTGGAGCTGCAGCTGGCACACAAGAAGGTTGGGATGGGATGTGCACGATGTGGCTTGCACAAAACATCCAGTGGGCAAAGGAGAGGCAGAGGCAGTTGGGTGTGGTGCAGTTTCCTGGCCACAGTTGATGAGCATCTCCTTGGCTCTGTCCAAGGACTGTCTCTCGGCACATGGTTTCAAATGGCTGGGCTGCTTCCAGGGCTCTGGATGTGAACTCTTTTCCCCCTTGCAAATTGAGGTTTTGCTTGCTTGAGTCATCATTTCCATCTTGCTGCAAATACATCTTGTTGTTTTGATGATTACCTGTAAATTATAATGCGCAGTCCCATTGTGCTGTCCGGAATTGCCTAAGCAGGAAAAGGCAAGTGCCTGCCCTCAACATTTCCGACAGTAGGAGTGAATGCAAGTCGATGCAGTTATACATCCTTACAATGCAGTCTATCCCAATGGAGCCTGGTGATTCCAATGTCCGCACCTTGGAGAGCTCCATTCGAGTTCTGAATGGTTCTATCTGAAACCAGGAGTGGATTCAGTGACCCACTGACATTGGAGGCACCAGAACATAAGAAGAGCCATAGGTCAGCCTGAGGGTCCATCTAGTCCAGCAGTCTGTTCACACAGTGGCCAATGCACTGTTGACCAGGAACCCACAAGCAGGACATGATGCAACATCGCCCTCCCACCCATGTTCCCCAGCAACTAGTGTATAGCTTTCCTGCCTCTGATACCAGCCTCCACTGATCTATCCAATGCATGTTTACTCAAGAGTAAACCCCATTATATTCCATGGTGCTTACTCCCAGGTAAGCATACATAGGATTGCAGCCTTGGTCTTGGCTTTATTGGTTAAGCCAAGGGCCTCATGGGGAAGGAGGCATAATAGCATTGGAGCTGAGTAGAGAGGGGGGATTCTAGGAGGGACACATGGGAGAAGGGGACGGATCCATTTCAGAGGGCAGGAGACTTGATTGCTCTCTGCCTTGCCCTCTGGGTTGCTTGCTGTGGAGGCCAAGTGTGGACGATGCTCCTGCTTTGTAATGGGGAGTAGGAGGGCGGTTGACATCGTTGGCCAGTCCAGGCAAGAACTGCAGTGCCAGGTTGGAACCATGCTTAGGGTGACCAACTGTTGGGATTTCCCCAGATTTGTCCAGGATTTTGTTCTATCCGGGGTGCCAGGGGGAATTTTCTGTAATTTTCTACAATGGCTGGAAATGACACACTTTCCCCTTTAAGGCTGCCATTAGCATGAATGGGGGAGGGAATGATGCGCTTTCTAAAGGCACCTCTCCATAGAATCCCTCCCCCACACTGCTCCAATCGGGGCCTTAAAGGGGACAGCACATCATTCCTGGACATTGTAAAAAAGGCCCCACTTGGAGTGGGGGGAGGAGGAAACATGGGAATGACACGCTTTCCCCTCCTCCGCTCCAATCGGGGCCTCTGGAAAGCCCATCATTCCCCTTCGCTACGCTAATGGTGGCTACTATTAGCTTGGGTGGGTGGGAATGACGTGCTTTCCGGAGAACCTGGAAAGTGCGCTTCCCCTCCCTCCCCACTGGGTATTGTCCTTTTTGGTTTCCCAAAATATGGTCACCCTCACCACGGTCCATCTAGCACAGCATTCCGGCCACTGGCAGTGGCCCAGCCGGAGGCCCCAGGACACATGCCTAAAAAAGAGTCATGATGTGAGTATCCATCATCCCCTGCAGCTGATCCTCAAGCATTCGGTAATTAGCAGTATGTCGTCTCTGAACATATCAGCAGTGATATGTTCATGGTGTATCTTGAAGCACAAATGCTCATCATGACAGTCCCATAGCCACGCCCCCAAGGAGAGTCCCCAAAATGCAGGCAGCTGTGTGGATCCATACCAAGCAGTTTTCATCTCCACCAGGAGCAGGTCTTTCGGGAAACAAATGGGTCTCGTAAACGCCCATGCAAGGCGAAGACACCCCAGTACAACAGGGATAGCTCACAAAAATATATTGTTGCTGGGAAAATCCATCTCCCCCCACCCTCCAGCTACTGTGATTATTGGAGCTAAACTCAGGGAAGCCCAAGGGGGTGGCAGATGACATCATCATTCCTGCTAATCAGAAAGTCCTGGGCTTCAGCCCATTGAGCCTTGGCTCTGCTGCTCCACTATTGCAGAACAGCTGCAATTCTCTCAGAGCATCTGGTTGTCATGCCTTTCCACCATGACTTTATTCCTAAAAAGCCAAGTACAGCCATCACAGCCTGCTGTGGCAATGAGTTTCACACAGTGAGGACTCCTTCTTGTGAAGTAGAGCTCCATCACACCAACAATTGAGTGCGCTCTCGCCATGCCTGGTGTGTGGATTTGCAACACGGTACTCACACGACACTGTGCCTGTCCTGCTTAGGCTGACCAGAGAAAATCCAGGTCAGGGCTCATGTCACTTTAACAGTTGTAGAGAAAAGGGAATTTCAGCCAGTGTCATTTGTATGCATGCAGCACCTGGTGAAATCCCCTCTTCATCACAACAGTTAAAGCTGCAGGCACTATACTAGACTG
Organism: Anniella stebbinsi; assembly: GCA_029215795.1. NCBI lineage: Eukaryota > Metazoa > Chordata > Lepidosauria > Squamata > Anniellidae > Anniella > Anniella stebbinsi. Next base: position 3,797,316 of record JARDYH010000004.1, on the reverse strand, counting down.
ACCATATACAAAAGAAGGCAGAGCCCCTGCAACTTTAACTGTTGTGATGAAGAGGGAGTTTCACCAGGAACTAATTGCATACAAATGACACTGGCTGAAATTCCCTTTTCTCTACAACTCTTAAAGTTACATGAGCCCTGACCTGGATTTTATCTGGCCACCCTAGTCCTGCTGACATGCCACCTCTTCCCCAGCCTTTCCTAGAATGCTAAAAGTCTCGATTATTTTCCCTAAATGCATTAAATGCACCCTTGTCCTCTGTGTAGTTTTAAAGGAACGGGGGCTTGAATGGATTGCATCAGGTCCTGGCAGGGAAAAGCGATCTCTCCCAGCAGCTGGCTCTAAGCCTCCATATAAAACCCAAACCTTGCATCCCAGGCTCAAAAGCCTTTTTAAAAAATCATACAATGCCTGAATCTCTACAGAGACAGGATTGTGCTCCCTCGATGCCCCCAAAGAGCCAGGCTAAAGGAACGTTCCATTTTTGCCTGGCAGAAAGGTGGTCTGGCTGAAGTGCTCATCTGCCAGGACCTGAGTGGAGGGGGAAAGAGAAGGGGAGGGGCGGAGCTGAAGAGCAGCGATTCAGGTGAAAGGGATCATAAGCTTGACGCGCTTTCACCTCAGAGGTAAAAAACTGTGGAGGCAAACCGGGTGGAGGGGATTAGGCGTGATGGAGGTCGTAGTCTCTCCTTGTATTCGCCCTAATTCTGGCAGAGGGTCAGCCGGATCCCTCTGTATTTGTTCTTTCCTTCTCATCAGGAAAAGCGAGCCCTGGGGGATTTTATTGAAGGGCTGGGGGTGGGAATAAATTCCTCAAAATAAAAATGTAGCACTTGTCCTTGCGGACACTTCTGTCATTTCCTTGGGTTGCCTCCTCAAACCCAGCCCACCAGCTAAAGAGATCTTCCGTTCTTTAAGCTTTTTATCATAAGGAAGGTGCCCCCTCCCTTTAATGCCCTTTCTCCGGGTCTGTTGTATCCATGTTAGAGAGGGGGCAGCCCAAATGTTCTGCAAACATTCAGGGAAGTGCTGTCTGCTGGGAATTCTCCACCATGCACTGAACGGGCCTCTCCTGTCTTTGCACAGACTGTTTGCTCCCGCCACCCACCACGCTCGGTGCGTAATCGGAGATAAGGTCTGTAGTCCCAAGCAAGGAAGGAGATGTCCAGGCCAATCGGCCAGGAAGGGAAGAAAGAGTACAGCCATGTGAAAGCGGGGGACGGGATTGTTTGCTCTCTGAGCCACATGCGAAACAAACATCATCGTTGCAAAGAGTTGGTTGGTATCTTTGCTGCAGCTCCAGTCCGGGCCGTCGAGGATCTTCAGCTTAAGCCAGAAATGTTTTTTTGGCAGCAATTCCCAGGAAAGGCAATTGGAGGCTTTTTAAGTATAGAGAAAGGACAACCGGAGGGTGAGGGCACGCTAGAGGTTGATGCAATTAGGCATGGTGCGAAGACAGGCCATTTTCCTCCTCCCTTCCTCATCATGAAAGAATGAGGGGTCAGTCAACGAAGGCCGTTTCTACACCAGCCTTCCCCCCACCCCGTCGCCAGGGTTGTCCCTGGCTGCTCTCTGTGCGTCCAAATGACGCACAGGGACTCCCAGGGGGCAGTGGGGGACGGGCAAAGGTTTTCCCAGGGATAAAGAAACCCTGGGGGAACACGATTCCTCCAGCGGTCCCGGGACCGTCCCGCCTGGTGCCTGCTTACTCCCGGGGGGGGCTGCATTTTCGCCATCCGCAGTTTCGTTTTTTTGTTTTTTAACTTACCTTTGTGATAGAGCACAAATGCTCCTCCGGCTCCATGTTTTTTTAAAAAAATGACAGCCACAACGAGCACGACATCCTGTTTGCTTCCGGGACGTCGAGCTTCCTGTTTGCACACAGAGCAATGATCCCGGAAGCTAGTAAGTCCGGGATCATCCCCCCTCCCTCCTTCTACACCCATAGATGTAGAGAGGCCCAAAATTAGCTCAGGGCAGACTACGCAATGTAGTTTAGCTCACAAGTTGCATAAGCTGACCATATGAAAAGGAGGACAGGGCTCATGTAACTTTAAAAGTTGTAGTGCAAAGGGAATTTCAGCCAGTGTCGTTTGTATGCAATTAGTTCCTGGTGAAATTCCCTCTTCATCACAACAGTTAAAGGTGCAGGCACTATACTAGAGTGACCATATACAAAAGAAGGCAGGGCCCCTGCAACTTTAACTGTTGTGATGAAGAGGGAATTTCAGCAGGTGCTGCATGCATACAAATGACACTGGCTGAAATTCCCTTTTCTCTACAACTGTTAAAGTTACATGAGCCCTGTCCTCCTTTTCATATGGTCAGCCTAGCATTGCAAAATCACCTTATGGAACTTGCTAGCTGTTGGCTGAGATGACTTTCAATGGGGATTAGACAAATCCATGGAGGAAGATGGAGAGATGGTGCCTCCATGCTCAGAGGCAGGACACCTCGGGATACCCATTGGTGGGGAATAAGCGAGGGAGAGGCCTGCTGCCTTCAAACCCTGGCTGTGGCTGGCATGGAAGTCTCCGGCTGGCTGCAATGGACCTTTGGCATGATCCAACAGGGCACTCCTTATGATGCCAAGGTGCATTTGGTATTATGGGTCAGCTGTGCTAAGGGGACCAACTGTCAGGATTTCCCCGGATTTGTGCTGGTTTTTGTTCTATCCTGGGTGTCAGGGGGGATTTTCTGTAATTTTCTATAATGTCTTGGAAAGACACACTTTCCACTTTAAGGCCGCCATTAGTGTGGTGGGAGAGAACAACGTGCTTTCTGGAGGTGCGTCGTTCCCCCCACTGCTCCAATCGGGGCCTTACAGGGGAAAGTGTGTCATTCCCGGACATTATAGAACAGGCCCCGATTGGAGCAGTAGGGGTGGGGGGAGGGCGGGAATGACATGCTTCCCCCTCCTTTAAGGGCCTGAATAGAACGGAGGAGGGGAAAACATGCTTTCCAGGACCTCCAGAAAGTATGTCATTCCCCTTGCCACGTCGATGGCGGCCGCCATTAGCGTGGCAGGGGGTGAAATGACGCACTTTCTGGAGGCCCCAGAAAGCTCATTTTCCCACTGCCCCTGCCCTGCTCCAATCGGGGCCTTAAGGCTCCCACTTAGATCAGTGGGGGGGGGGGGCGGGAATGACATGCTTTCCCCTCCTCCACTCCAACTGGGGCCTTTCAGGCGGCGGGAGGAATGACGTGCTTTCTGGAGGCCCCGGAAAGCTGCTTTCCTGCCCCACCCACACCCTGACCGGGTGTCCTCTTTTTTGGTTTCCCAAATATGGTCACCCTGAGCTATGCAGCCTTTTGATGTGTGTCCCTTGCCTTGCAGTGTTTAGACTGACAAAAAGCAAAGGTAGCCGGAGCTGCTTGGGCCAGAAGCAAAAGCCAGTTCAGCGCAATGCCACTAATGTAAGGCCAGCAGTGCGTGGGGAGGCCTTGCCCGTCTCTTTCCAAGAGTGTAAAGGTCTACGGCGTGCGTGGCGTGTAAACGGAGAAGACTTTTAGTGCCGCACCTGCCTCTTTGCAATTTCTTTTCACATCCGGCCCTTTTGCAGCGCTCTGTGACTCAAGTACCTTCGCAGAGGAGCAAAGCGCAAAAAAAATAAATAAAAAGCCCGCTCCATCCGCCCCCCCTTCCCGCCTCCCACATCACACGGCTTCTTTGAATGCCGGCAGCGGTCAGACGGGGCGGCTCAGCCGGGCCTGTCACTTTCAGCACATCTCAGACTCCCTTTCACTGACGTCGGTGGAACGAGAGCCAGTGGCTCCCCTCCCCTCCCGCCACCAGATTCCAGCAGAGGAAGGCGTGTGAGTCAGGGACCAGGAACAACCTGGCTTCTCCATCCGCCTTTCCCAGCCAGGACAGCCTGCCCACGAGGGGGGAACGGGCGCCGAGACCTGCCTGACCTCCGAGCAAGAGGGTGGGGGACCGGAGAGAGGTTGGACCCTCTGTCTGGGACAAATGCTCATGCCAGCAGAGACTTCCGGGCACAGAAGGAACATCAGGATGGGAGAAGCGACCTAGGGCAACAGCTGAGTGCTCCAGCAGGAACCGGCATACCCAGTTCTTAGAGAATCCAGGCAGATGACAAGGATAGGCTCCAGACTCAAAGTAGATTACCTGCGTTGGAATCCCATCCTGAACTGTATTTTGTCATGCTCCCCACATCTCTGACAGTGGGAAATTGCTTTGGGGATCTGGTGTGGGGCAAAAGAGATGTACAGAAATGTTTGTATAATAAGGACACAAAGTCAGTTTCCTTGCAAGGAGAAGATACTACAGATATGAAGATATAAGACACTATATCTATAGCTACAAATGCACACACACACACACACACACACACACACTAAAGTTATACTTTGTAACTGTCCTCCAAACCTACAGAAGTATGAGAAAGACGGTATCATGTGGGTTGCAGGAACAAGCACACTGGAGGCTGTCACAGATTGGCAGCACATCACCCTGCAGGTGCCAAACAGTTTCAGATCCTCAGAACTCTTCCCCACTTCCATGGAAACTTAAAACGTCCAGGTCTTTTGGCCAACACTTGGAGTGGGAAAACTAATTTCATACGTCCTTCCCATGCTGTAAGTCGGCGTGAGCCAACGCCCAAAGGGGCGTTGGGATCCGTTGCCTCAGTCATACCCACGAGTTCACCTGCACTGTCATAGAATCATAAAATGGTAGAGTTGGAAGGGGCCCATAAGGCCATCGAGTCCAACCCCCTGCTCAAGGCAGGAATCCACCTTAAAGCATCCCTGACAGATGGTTGTCCAGCTGCCTCTTGAAGGCCTCTAATGTGGGAGAGCCCACCACCTCCCTAGGTCATTGGTTCCATTGTCATACTGCTCTAACAGTCAGGAAGTTCTTCCTGATGTCCAGCCAGAATCTGCCTTCCTGTAACTTGGGCCCCTTATTCCGTGTCCTGCATTCTGGATTGACCAAGAAGAGATCCTGGTCCTTCTCTGTGTGACCACCTTTCAAGTATTTGAAGAGTGCTATCATGTCAGTGACCAAGTCAGGACAACATGGTCAGGACTCCGGCTCTTCCTTTATGTTGTCCTCTGCAGTATGCAGCTTGACTCACTCGCTCGAGTCATCTGTGCTGCATGGTTTCTACAGCACACACTTCCCCTCTAGTGCTCTGTGGTCTGGATTGCATCAGTTGATTGGGCCAGTTGATTGCGTCAGTTGATTTGTAAACTGCCCAGAGAGCTTCGGCTATGGGGCCGTATATAAATGTAAATAATAATAATAATAATAATAATAATGATCATGTGGCCCCAAATTTATTTCCCAGGGCGAAAGGAAGGGCTTTCCCCCCCTCCTGCTTAATTGCCATGCGGGGGATGGTGTCGAGGGTTACTTCAGCTGCGGAGGGAAGGGTTAACTCTCCAGACCACATCTGCAACACACACGCAAATTTATTTATTTATTTATTTGCGGTGGATTCAAAGAGAAATTAGTTGGCTGGCTATCCCATTCATTACTTCTATTCACGTGCGTATTTAGATGATCAATTAGCAAATGTGAATGGATGGATGCAGCGTTCTGCCCTATGGGCCTGAGGCCCGGATCTTTTAAGGCCGAGCCAGGCCGCTGGCCCTGAGAGGAGATGGCCAAGCGCTTTTGTTCCCTATCGGCGCTTTTGTTTCCGCGACGCAAACCGTGGAATGAAAAGGCCGTCCCTCTGCTTTCCCAGGCCCAGGGCTCCCAAGATCCAGCCCCCGGGCGGTAGCGTGCCCTCTTCATAGTTCTGTGGGTCAGAAATCTCTTGTTGGCCGCTCCAGCTCGCAGCCACCGGCACCCAGGGGGGCCGTCCGGGAAGCATCCGGGAGCGTCAGGAGGCTCCTAAATGAGCGGCGGGCACTCCGTCCCAGGTGCCAGCATGGTTGTTCCGTCTCCTCAGGAGCCGAGGGAGTTTCCTCCCAGACCGTTTCCGGCTGACATGCCCCTGACCAGTTCCTGCCGGTTGACCACCCCTGCGGCCCTGGCTGGGAAACGGAGTGCAGCCAGAGCAGCCGCATCTGGTTTGAGTTCCACCAAGAGCTGCTGACGTCCTCCTTCCTGTCTGCTTCCCAGGACTTTGGCTCTGCCCAGAAATGCTGCTGTCGCCCACCTTCAGGGTTGGGTGGGGGCAGAGCAGGCTGGAGTTCAGAAAGCAGCGTCCAGGCCTGGCCGGCCGCAGAGATAAAGGCGGGTGTGGAGAAAGGCCTCCCCCCCCCCCCCCGGCTTCCTCGCTCCTTCCAGAGTTGACCTCTGCTTTCGCCGGGCTGGGCATGGGCCGCCGGAGGCCCCTTTCGTCCGCCTCCCTCCTGACCTGCTTCCCCTTGGGAGTTTCCCAGCCAGCTCAAGTGGCTTTTGGGGTTATTGATTCACATCTCTCAGACGTGCGGTAACCCGGGCTGGCTCCAGGCTAAAAATGGCCCTGGACAGGCCGCAGGGCACTTGAGGCCAGGAGGAGACCGGGCCGCTCCGCCTTCATTCCTGCCCAGGGCAGCTTGGTCCTTTAGGCCCTGAGGGATCTGGGGCGGACCAGTCGGAACTGCAAGAGGAATGGACTGGAGCCCGCCCAAGGCGGCAATAGCTGAAAGGGCCGGGCTGGTTCTCCCAAAGGGCAGCGTGAAAGCAAAAGCAGCAGCAGCAGCTCCAAAATATAAGTGCATCTGGACTGTGTAGGTCAGCTGCCCCCAATCCAGGTGGGTTGGACTGCACATCCCATCATCCCCAGCCAGCAGGGCTCTTGGATCAGACCATGTAGTCCAGCAGGCTATGTAGCCCTGCATTCTGTTCACCACTGTGGGAAACCCACAAATAGAATGTGAGCCCAACAGCACCCTCCCGCCCATGTTCCCCAGCAATTGGTGTACACAGGCATACTGCCTCTGATACTGGAGGCAGCCTAGAGCCATCAGGACAAGTATGCTATTTTCCCAGGCGTTTTAGTTTTTCAGTTTCTGTTTCAAATCTGGGATTGTATTTTAAATCTTCCATTCCTACTAGGTTCAACTTGGTTATTTATTTATTTTTTAAAAAATTATACTGTAGTTTCAAACTTTTATATTGTATGTTATCATCCTGTATTTTATTGTTTAAATCGTTATGAACCACCCAGAAAGCCTCAGCTATTGAGCAGTAAATAAATAAATAGTAGCCATTGATAGCTTTACCCTCCATCAACTGGTCCAGTCCCCTTTTAAAGCCATCCAGATTGGTGGCCATCACCACACCTTGTGACGGGGAAGTCCATTGTTTAACTGAATCTCCCACCAATCAGCTCCATGGGATGACGACCCCATTAGGTTCTAGGATTATGAGAAGGGGAGAGACTGGGCTCCTCCTCGGACCCCTTCCATTCCCTTTGCTCGGCTCCGTTACACCTCCCCTCAGCATCAGGGCTCAGGGGAGCTGGGACTTTGCTCCCAGCTCCTGTTTACCTTGGCTTGGTCACCTGGGCTCACCGCAGCCTGCAGTGGCAGAAGCTCTTGGCACTTCCCATGCCGTGGCCAACCCGGAACCAGCCCTTCTGGGTCCCTTGTGTCCTCCGCCCAGATGCGAGGAGAACGTTTGCAGGATGCTGTTCTGTGCAGGCCAGACCACCCACCAAGAGGAAGAAGGAAAAGGCCAATGGGCGGGCGGGAATAACAGCCAACGCCTGCTGATGTCTTGAAGAGATCCTTGGGATTCCCGGCCTGCATGCGTGTACATGCATGTGCTCTTGTGTGTAAGCTGTGTGCACAGTTGTTTAAAAAAGGATTCCTTTTCCCTTCCTCTGTAGCAGGCACATTTGTTGTGGTACGAGTAAGCTGGCGTTGGTCAGGTACAAGATAAAGGCATATGGCTTAGTATCGATAGAGTCACATCCTTGAGCTCAATAAGTTTTCAGACATTTGGAACGATTTGGGATTGTATCCTCAGACACCGTGTTAAGGGGATGTGGGAGCAAGCCAAGGGGTTTTTTCCCCCTCAAAAGGGAGGTACTGGGGCTCACTTTATACAGAAGCTCTGCTCCACCTGCCCTGGGAGAAAGCGCCAGTCCTAAATTCGAAGAGCATGGGGGGAAAGTGGCAGTGGCAAGGGAATGACACTCTGTATATGTTCAGAGGTACCATCCTTTGTTATACAATATCCCCAAGAAGTTTGAGTGTCACGTAGCAACGTTTTGCCACAATCTTCCTTGCACATGCTTGGCTCTTCCCCTCCCCCTCCCCTCACTCTTTAAGATTGTAAGCTCCTTGAGAGCAGGGACCTGTCTAGGTTGCCTGTGTAACTCTGGAACACCCTTCCCCCAACCTGGTCCCCTCCAGATACATTGGATTATGTTTAACACATCTGGAGGGAGCCAGGGATAAAAGGTTGTTCTGGATCATCCCTAGAGTGGCCACATTTTCAGCTGGCCTCTGGAGCTGCGCCTTTCACAGTGCAGACAATAGCCAGCAACAACGCTCATCTACCTGCTCAGAAAAGCTTCATGCGCCCAACGAGATCTGTACATCAAGCTGTCGTTGAAGGCAGAAGAGCCAGGGCAATTCTTTTGTTTGGTCAGTTGGCAAGCCAACATGCAAGCTGTCTCTGGATGCTGCATCCATGGAGCGGCGAGTGAGCACGTGGGCTTGAATCCGCCTGTACTCAGGCAGAGAGGAAACCCAGGGTCGATTCAAGTGTTTAATTCTAAGGTGGTACAATCCTTGCCTGGCAACTTTCTGACTTTTCCTTTGGGGGAATTGCTGGCCTGAAAAGTCCTCCAGGAGAACAAGAAAACTTACCATGGCAGCAAGAACAAGGGCTGTAATGGAGGCACCACATCCTTCAGTACTAGAGAAAACCTTTGCTCAATGGGGTTCCTCTGTTTGGCTATGCCAAAAAGGGCAAAGAGTCTTTTCCTGTACCTCCCCTCCCTCCCCAATGAATCAAGGCTGCCCTTCTCCTTCATTGCAGGGAATGAAGAGCAATCTGGCCTCTCCCATGAACTCACCAGGTGGCCCAAGGCAGGGTTGCAGAACCCCAGGCCGGGGGCTAAATCCAGCCCTGCTGGGGGGTCCCATTCCAGCCCTTCCAGGTTTCCTAAATGGCCATATTGTAAGATGTGCTACATCAGTGTTAGACACAAAGAAAACCGGGCTGGTAGATTGTAAGGATGCCTGTGTGTGTGTGATTTCAAAGAGCTTGAAATCACTCTCATTAGCCAGGAATGTGAAGCAGCAGTTGTCCCATCCCTGGTTGGTCGTGGGTTGAACGTCGCATTCTCCAGGTCGCACAGTTCAAGGGGTCCAGGAAATGAGCCCTGCCCAAAGCCTCACAAAGTTACATGAGAATTAGCAGGGGGGGAATCTAAACTCCAGAGAAGCCTCCCCCAAGCGGGTGTCCGCCAGATGTGTCAAACGGCAAGTCCCATGGCCAGGACCGTGCAGAGCTGGTCATATGCCCAGGCCAGATGGGAAGTGCGTGCTCCCCCCCCCCCCATTTCAAACTGCTCATTAAGTATTTTCTAATCAGCGGCACTGATTCAGTGCTAAATACATATATAAACTAGAACGATTTATAAAAAAGGGAATGGGAAGCACTTTTATTCAAGATGGAAGACACCACTTCTTCACATTCAGAATTTCACGACGGGCGGCTTCTGTGCTGTTTCTGCAAGGCAGGCTCCTCACTTCTCGATGGGCCGCTTACGCTACGGAAGCAGTAGTGTAAGCTGGGGGGGGGGACCTCCTTGTCGGAGTGCCCCCTCAAAGTCATGGGCCCAGGGCCAAATGGCCCCAATGGCCCCCCTCTGCACGGCCCTGCCCATGGGACTTGACGTCCGACACATCTGGCGGGCACCTGCTTGGGGGAGGCTACATTAGGAGGGGAGAACGCACGAACAAAGTCCAGGTTAGGGACCAGAGCCTCAAGGAGATGGGAAAGACTCCAAGCCATGAAAAAGACTGCAGCGAACAGATGGGCATCACTGCACACACACCACGCTGGCTCCTGGCCACCCATGTCCCTTCCTCGGACCGCAGCGTTCCCCAGTTCTGAGCCCGTCTCCCTCCTCTGCCCCGGCTTTCTTCCTACCAGCACATCCCTGTTCCCCAAGGAGCTGAGGCCTCCGGTTCCCGGGCTTTATCTCATGCTGTGCGTTCCCATCCCTGGGAGCAGAGAGGCAGGCAGCTGTGTTTCGGAGCCTGCGTTCCCAGCCCTGGTTCTGGAGCCTCCAGCGCGAGGGTGATTGGAGGCCTGGCCTGGGTCTGTGGGAACCAGACAGCCCTGGGCACAGTTCATCCGGGCTGGCTTCCTCCAGTGCCCCCGGGGACTGTGAGAAGGAGGGAGCGGAGGCCAAGTTTTCCCTGTGCAGACGGCTTCTCAGACGCCAGCATGATGTGCGTCCCAAAACATTGTTTTTCGCCGGAGAGCCAGGCGTGGGGAAGGGGAGGGAAGATGGTGCAGAGGGACTGATAGCCCGAGGACGTGGGCCGCCTCGGTTCGGCGATGGATCGAGTAACGTGTCCCGTGGCATGCTGGGACAGACAGCGGTTTGGCTGCGCACAGCGCGTGGGAAGGAGAGGGATGGGACGGAGCAATTCAAGTCAGGGCAGCCCCCGCCTCTTGTAGCGCACGGCGCCATTTCAAAAGGCCTCGGAAGAGACGGGGTGGCCCAATTGCCACTCCTCTCCCACTGCCCCAGCCAGGCCTGGGCCGCCTCCTGCCCTCGGAGAGAGATGATGAGGCCTAACCCATAGTTGACGCCAGGCCCAGGCAAGGGCTGCGATCACGCAGGGGGTTCTCGCTTCACTTTCAGCGAAAGACCGATCGTAGTCCTTGAATTCGGTTTGAATCCTGAGTTCCAGTCCACCGCCACGTTCCCCTCTGCTCCGAGTTCGCTGTGGGGCAAGTTGCTCTCCCGAAGCCCCGCCTCGGCAAAATCAGAACAAGCGTAACCTCCCTCACAAGACTGTTGTGAAGATGATTAGATGAGGCCCACAACGCGTCGTGCAAAATGCAATTGCTATACAAACGAGGGGTGTGGAGATGTGGGGTCTCCTGTGGTATTTGCTCCATACCCTTCCTCCCTCTTCACTCACATCGCTCAACCCATGTGTGTGCCTATGCACACACCACCTTCCTGCTGGTGCTAAGGAGCACATCTGCACCCTTTCAGCCTTTGGAACCGATCGCAGGTGCCTCTCAGCTAGGCAGCCATGTGGCTTCTCTACCATCCCATCGCCAGCCCATGCGCCAGGGCTAGTGGCTAGTAGGAGCCAAGCACCTCCATAAGCTAAAGACACCAAGTGCCTCCTTCCTTCTATGCGCAAGGAGGACCACATCCAGCCTGATTAGTGCCCATGCACAAGATCTGAGTGCAAACAGAAGATGAGGCACTTGAGCAGGGTCATTGCTAGGCCTGGGGCTCTAGCCCTAATTCTATCCCCTAAAGCCCTGAGTGTCCCTTGGTGCCAGTACAAGTTTTCTTCTTCTTCTTCTTAGCTTAATTGCCACGCAGGTGGTGATTTTCAAGTGGGGAGGGAAGGGTTAAGTGCATGGCAATTAAGCTCAGGAAAAAACTTCCACTGTTTTGGGATGGTCTGGGGCAGGGTGCAATTAATTGAAGAATTTATTTTATTTGAGATGATTCGGATGAGCGTCGTGTGAAATTTAAATAAACCCTAGTCACTCTTACTTCATGTGTATATATAGGTATAAAAGTACATACATGCATAGTTGATACAGATTTGTGTCCTATGGGCCTGCCCCCCCCCCAATCTTTTAGGTGCCCACCAACACCCCTGCTCCCAAAAAGCTGCTCTTGTTCTGTACATGGACATTCTGTCCCAGTTTTCCTGATGAGAAGAGGGACATCCTTGAGCATTTATTAAAATGTCCCAATCCTGAATTAAAGGAGCACCACCCGATTGACTCTTTCTCCACTCCTAAGACCCGTTGCTGAAGGCATTTCTCCATGGGATCTGTTCAGTGACTCTGCGGCAGCCTGTGCCATACCAGCCCCTGCAGCAGATGTGTCAATAAAACGATGCTTCCCTTTGCTAAAAACTTCAGAAGGCTCCAGAGAATGTTTACACTCATGATGGATCTGGGTCAGACGTCTTAAGAACATCAGAAGAGCCCTATTGGTGGCTCAGACCGAGGGTCCATCTAGTCCAGCACTCTGTTCACACAGTGGCCAGCCAGCTGTCGACCAGGGACCACTAAAACAGGATATAAGTGCAACAGCACCTTTTTTGCAGGAGGGCAGCAACTCACAAGCTCATTCTGAGAGTTCTGGGGGTGGTAGTGGAGGAGGAACTAAACCAGCCTTCTCAAACTTTGTGCTCTCCAGATGTAATATAACTCCCAGCCCCCAGGCAACATGGCACAACACATCCAGAGGGCACCAGGTTGGATGAGGCTGAGTCTATCTAACTATCTATCTATCTATCTATCTATCTATCTATCTATCTATCTATCATCTATCTATCTATCTCAGACCCTTGGTCTGAGCCACCATCAGGGCTCTTCTGATGTTCTCAAGATGTCTGACCCAGATCCATCATGAGTTGGATCTGAAGCTCTGAAGTTGTTAGCAAAGGGAAGCAAAGAGTCTATCTATCTATCTATCTATCTATCTATCTATCTATCTATCTATCTATCTATCATCTATCCGAAATTTCTCTAACGAAGGCAAAAAATAAAGCCAACGATTTACCAGGCACAAGGCCATACACAAAGCTCGCCTTCCCACCCTGCATTTTCGAGCCAGGTTTTTAAACATGCGCATAGCCTCACCAACTGCCAGCTTCAGATGAAATATTTTCCTTAGGACCGTAGCAGGGAAGGAAAAGATTAAATTCCCCCCTCCCCACCAGCTGCAATCCTGATAATTATCCATTCCCCCCTCCTCCTCCTCCTCCCGTGACGCAGTTTGCGTTTAAAAAAAAGCCTACACATGAAATGCAAAGACACTTCTAACACCTGCAGTCCTGAAAAGCGCACATCCTTTTACATGGCAGCGACTCTAGTTACAGCAGGCCGTTGGTTCGTTTGGACAGATATCGGAAATCAAACCCAAAACTCACTGTATCAAACAGGTTAGGGCCGCCACCCAGTTAACTGGTTTTATTCCGAAGTACGTCTAATTGAGTTTAATGGGGCATATTCCCAGATATATGGGCAGAGGAACACCCTATGCATCTCTGCTCAGAAGCAAATCCTTTTCTGTTTGGACGGACTTTCTCCTAAGTAAGCCTACGGGGGCTTCCATAGGAAAAGTCCCTAGTGCTCTCAGTCAGAAGGCCTTGTGCAGCTATTGGGTCTCTCCCACCTCCCACCCCTGCAATGGATTTTCTGCAGTAGGAAAAAGATGGAATTTGCTGTGGGAAGGCACAGGATTCCTCAGGAACCCTATAAAATCCCACGAATGAGGCAGGGCAATTCCACCAATGGTGCGCTAGGGTAGGACCTTGGGGCCCCTGCAGCATAACCCCCCCCCCAAATGGCAAGTAATGGAGGCAACAGTAAGTGCCAACACCTGGGCCCCCGTGGGCATGCCGCAGCGCACCTGCACCGTGGCAGGTGCTCATTGTATTATTTTTTATTTAAAAAATGATTCTCCTTGACTACAACTCAGTTCTGGGTACCTCACTTCAAGAAGGATGCAGGCAAACCGGGGCGTGTTCAGAGGAGGGCAGCGAGGATGATCAGGGGTCTGGAAACAAAGCCCAATGAGGAGAGACTGAAAGGACTGGGCATGTTTAGCCTGGAGAAGAGAAGATTGAGGGGAGACATGATAGCACTCTTCAATACTTGAAAGGTTGTCACACAGAGGAGGGCCAGGATCTCTTCTCGATCATCCCAGAGTGCAGGACACAGAATAATGGGCTCAAGTGACAGGAAGCCAGATTCTGGCTGGACATCAGGAAAAACTTCCTGACTGTTAGAGCAATATGACAATGAAACCCATGACCTAGGGAGGTGGTGGGCTCTCCCACCCTAGAGGCCTTCAAGAGGCAGCTGGACAGCCACCTGTCAGGGATGCTTTGAGGTGGATTTCTGCAGCAAGCAGGGGGTTGGACTAGATGGCCTTATAGGCCCCTTCCAACTCTACTATGCTATGATTCCATGAACCATGAATCCAATGGTGCTTATCCTCAAGTCAATGTGTTTAGTATCAGGGAAGCAGAAGCAAGCTCCTTCTTATTCCTGTAGTCAAGATGGTGCTAGGATTTAACGACGTTTAGTGTGCAATCCTTCGCATGTTCAGACAGAAAAAAAAAATGTCCTGTAATTCCCAGTGTTCCACAACCAGCATAGCAGTTGTAGCACTTTTTATTTCTGTCTAAGCATGCATAGGATTGTACCCTTAAAATGAGGAAATATTTCTTCACAACCAAAGGAAGGCTACATGGCCGTCTAAAGGGGCCCCCTCGTAAGACTATTTGGTCCAGGGTCTAAAATGGCCCAGCTGCACTACTTAATTGCCCCTTCAAGCTTTGCCTGGAAGCATTCTCAATCTGCATAAAAGCTGCCCATGAGAAAGATCAATCATTCTAAAGCAACCTGGCAGGCTCTAGGTGTGCTGGATGACACCATCATTTATTCCCAAGCTAGCACGGCCACTGGCTGGGGATGGTGGGAGTTGCAGTCTAACGCAACTGTAGTGTGCCAGGTGGGGGAAGGCTGTTCCAAAGACATTCTTTGTTTTTAGCTGTGCATGCCTGTTTTGTAGCAGGCATCATTTGAGGTGAGGCATTCCCTTATTCGCCCTGGCACAGGAGAGAACGCCTCTTTCTCAAATTTGTGCTTGCCTTCTGCTGTTTTTATAAGTAGAATCATAGAAGAGTTGGAAGGGGCCTATAAGGCCATCGAGTCCAACCCCCTGCTCAATGCAGGAATCCGCCTTAAAGCATCCCTGACAGGTGGTTGTCCAGCTGCCTCTTGAAGACCTCTGGTGTGGGAGAGCCCACCACCTCCCTAGGTCATGGGTTCCATTGCCACACTGCTCTCACAGTCTGGAAGTTTTTCCTGATGTCCAGCTGGAATCTGGTTTCCTGTAACTTGAGCCCATTATTCCACATCCTGCACTCTGGGATGTGTATATAAAAAAATAGATTTAAAAACTGACAGCCTGATTCGTTAGAGGTACCTTTTCGGATGAGCAAAAATGCTTCTTAGTCAATACCACCCACATTGTCAGTGAGGCGCTGTTCCAAAGTGTGCTTTGATGAACCTCTGAACCTTCCCCCCTCCCCAAATCATCATGGGGTGTGCAGAGAGGCTGAATCACTTTAGCATGCCTTGCTTGTAAAGACTTGCCCCTGATGCGTCAGGATAATCACCAAGGGACTATCCTCTGAATCTTGAGGATGGGGAAAAAAGCCCTTGGGCAAATAGAAATCCCATCAACTACCTAATAAGTAAATTGACCGTTATTTAACAAATTAATATCGCAACCTTCCTTCAAGGAGCTCCAGGCACCTTACACAGGGTTATCCCGAGCACTACCCTGTCAGTTTAGAGAATTAGATTTGAGTTTGGGGGGTCCTTAGCTCTAACACTCAGCCCACACTTGTTGAATACCTGTTAAGAAAGCAAATAGTGGCTGGGTGGGCTCTTGCATTGCTCAAGGTTGAGAATCTGAAACCTTGCTTGAATGAACCCCCCGGGGCTGGCCTGGACAATGGCTCCCTTTCACCCCGGCAATGGAGTCGGTCAGGCTGGCTCAAGCCAGATCTGATGCCGCTAAACAAACAGCACAGAGTGAGCCCACTTGCTTCCTGCCTGCCATTGACTCCCAACATCTGGCAATCCAGATGTTCATGGACATCTTGAGCCAGATGCAGCACTTTCAAAATCGCTTACTGTCTTTTGGGCAAAATTGGGGAAGGCGCCCTCTCCTTTTTACTGCCCCTGTGCATTTATCAGCTGCCCACAACAGGAGAAATGAAATAGGCAGCGTCTTCATTGGTATGAGAGTAAATGGTGGGAAAAGGTTCATCTGCTACACTAGTTGCTGGGGAACATGGGTGGGAGGGTGCTGCTGCACCATGTCCTGCGAACAACAGCTGGTTGGCCCCTGTGTGAACAGAGTACTGGACTAGATGGACTCTTGGTCTGATCCTGCAGGGCTCTTCTGATGTTCTTATGACAACGTAGCGACCATGTAAACGTATCAAGCTGCCTTATACTGAGTCAGACCACGGCTCCCTCTGAAACACACAGCAGTCTCCTCTGACTGGAACAGACACTACAAAGGATTGCAAACGGCCAGCTTAAAAACAGCCTGCCTGCTCCAAGCCATACCTAATCGGACCTGCAGAAACTGACACGCGTGTGTCATGGCATGGACACAAATGTGATCACTCGCAAAGGTCTGAGTCTTTGAGTGTCATCACACAGGGGGAAATCGCGTTTCCTTACCGTTACTTCTCCACCCACAACTTTGTCCCTCATTACTTCCTCTTTTGAAAGAGGAAGTAAACAACTTCCACTGGCCCACTCAGTGGGCCGTTTTGGTAATCAGCAGGAGATAGTTGCAAGTTCCGTCTCAAAAGATAAGTCGGACTTACTGAGGTGTTTTTTGTAGCGCAAAGAAGGCCAGAGGGGGCAGGAGGCAGACGACGTTGTGAGAGGGACCCACGAAAATCTGTGAGTGCCCAGTAATGAGCGTGCAATGAAACACCCTTAGCTGTGAAAGGTACAAGATTAGGGACTGGTAAATAAATTGGAAATCCTAGATCATACAAACTTTCAATCAGGGGAGGGTGGGAACCCTTTGTAGCAATCCCTTGCCATCTTCGGGATCATTTCCCTTCTGCTCCCCTCTTTAGCTGGAGGTTGTGTTTTCCACCACTCCAGTACTTGAGGCAGCCAAATGAGCCTTCTTTTAAAAAAAAAAAAAGGGGGGAGTAAGAAACAGCAAGCAAAGAATCCCCTGCCTCCCCCCACAAAACTGGGTGGCCAGGATAAAAAGTAGAGATTTGCTTTTTAACTTTTTAGACTCACCGATGCGGCCGGTGATAAAACAGTCACAGTGGATTTTGGGGTTGCAACCTCCTTGGCCACCCTATTTCGTAGGACATAATAATAATAATAATAATAATAATAATAATAATAATATATATATATATATATATATATATATATAATTTATTACCCGCCTCTCCCTCCGGATTGAGGCGGGGATCGAGGCGGGGATAAGCCCATTCTGCAGCAAGGCTAACTCCCCCCCACACACACACACACATTGGAGACTAGATATTTTGCTATTTGCACAGATTCAGAGTCAGACCCAGTGGAGGCTGGTGGCTCCGATTTTGATGGCACTACGAATCCATTCTGGGTTTCATTCAGAACCAGCCAGAACGCTAAAGTAACTATTCACAGTGTAGAAGTACATTGGATAGCTCCTTTAGCATTCTGACTGAAATCATATCTCCAAAATAGGTTCAGCACCTTGGTTAGTTCTTTTAGGGTTCTGGATGGTTTTGACTGAAACCCAGAATGTATTCACAGCCCCACCCAAATCGGAGTCACCCACCTCCACTGGTTGGAGGTTCTCTGTCAGAACGCGGGGTCAAGGGTGGGGAGAAGAGACCTGAGTCCCTTAGGTACAGGAT
This sequence comes from Anniella stebbinsi, assembly GCA_029215795.1. Lineage (NCBI taxonomy): Eukaryota > Metazoa > Chordata > Lepidosauria > Squamata > Anniellidae > Anniella > Anniella stebbinsi. Next base: position 3,779,712 of record JARDYH010000004.1, on the reverse strand, counting down.
TTACAAAGACTTCCCTCCCCATTGCTTAAAAATTAAAATTGATTTAAAATGCTGACATGGGATGTAGCTCAAAAATCCTTAACAGTCTAGTGAGTTGGCAGATCTCTATGGGGAGCTAGTTTTGAATTGGAGGTCAGACGTTGGTGCTCTCTAGACCAAATAGCAATCTCACTGGGCTGCTGCCTCCCCCACCCAATATCCCAACACACACAACACACACACACACACACACACACAGAGCTACCTACCCAAAAGAGAAAGTCAGAATGAAAGGGCTGTAGGCTGAGTTAACTTTCATTTTCAGTCATTCTGGCCTGAAAAGCGGAGTGCATCTGATTCTGAGCATGCACAGAGCGCCTTGGTGGCATTAAGAAGATAGCACCTCTGAGAGCCAGTGCAGAGTAGATGTTAGAAGTGGAGGACCAGACCTGGTGAGATTCAGGATCAAATTTCCATTCAGCTAGGAAGGTCACTCAGTGATCCTGGGCAAGACACCATTTCTCAGCCTAGCCTACCTCACAGGGCTGTTGTGAGGACAGAATGGAAGAAAGAACCATATGCATCATCTCAAGCTAGTTGGACAAGAGGCAGGATTATTTTATTTATTTGGTTTGTACCCCTCCTTTCCTCCAAGAAAATGGTGGTCGAGACAGATTAGCTGAGATATAAATGCAATAAATAAATAGAATACGCAGTGCCTCCCCCACAAAAGGAAATATTCATGTTAAACAACGTAAGGCTTGAGTACCTCTGAGCACATGCAGAGTGCCTCCCTCTGAGTCATTGTTTTTCTCAAGCCTATAGAAAGGAGATAAATTACTGAGTCAAAACCACCTAAGATGTTGTTCCCCCACCTTTGATTTTGTCTTTTCTGGCAATGGGCCAGGTGGATGAAATCCTGGCCGCTTGGCAACCCCACCTGGGGCACGGGGGCCTGCCGGCAGTCCCCATCAAGTGCTGAGGCCTTGGCCCACCCCATGCTGAAAGCCCTGCCAGCAAAGCAAGCCTCCAACCAGAATGCAGAGTGGTTCTCGAAGCCGACATCAGCGGCTGGGCAGGAGCTGTCCAATTTGAACCGAATTCTACAAGCCACGTACCAAACTGTAAGAGCCGATTCTTTCCCTGACCCGGCCATCCCGCCCCTGGCAAGTCCCCTTTGCTCAATTCCCACGAATGCCGCCAGGAAAACATGGAATCTGTCTGGAGGGGTGGAATATGCATTTATTCCGTTAGCAAAATAAAAATAAAAAGTTTGATCCGTCAGGTGGGAGATTGTGACTTCTTTCCCCCCTCAGCCTAGAAGCGGCCGGTCTCCGTCGTCCCTCTTGGCTCTGCCAGGCAGGAGCCGGTACCTTTCATGGGTGTCGTGCGCCGATGGAGCATTGGCGTGTGCCCTGTCTCCTCCTGAAGGCGCCATCCGCGACCCGTATCACTCAAAGAAGAACATGCCAGGTGTCCTGTAGAGGCAGTGCGGGAGGCCCAGCTGGTAACCGTTCCCTCCCTGGAGGGAAAAGGGGCTCCCGGCCCAGGCCTCCTGCTCCCCTTGAAGCTGCATGAAGGAGGGTGGCTGCGCAGGAGCTGCAGTGGCCGACGCCGGGGGAGCCGACAAGAGGTGCTCCAGAGCCGTGCCACAGCCGTGTTCATTGACACAGAAGTTTAAGGCCTGCAGGCGGCAGTGGTAGTTCCCGCTCAGTGCTTCAGGGCTGGAATAGGAACTGAAGATGGGCAACACCGCTGGTTTGGGGTAGCCCTCACCCTCCACAGCTGGCAGGCAAGCTGGGCTGGGCTGACGGCTGCAGGGCTGGGCGGGTCGGGCAGGGCCCAGCAGGGCCGGGAAGGAGAGTGCCGCCTGGCCGAACATTTGGGACACCTCCTTACCTTCTGGCCCGCTCTTGGGAGCACCCGGAGATGACTTCGAGGTGCTCGGAAGCAGCTCCTTGACATCTGTGCTGGGCTGCATGGGCGGCTGGGCCATCCTCTCGCCCAAGTGAGCAGCCTGTGTCAAGGGGCCAGCCTGGGGCTCCCCAAGAACCTCTTTCGCCTGGGCGCAATCCATCTGAGAAGGGTAACATGGCTCTCGATCGTAGAGCGGAGGTTTTGAGCCCGTCAGGCCCTGTGGAGGTAGGCACAGCTGACGCGGCCTTGGTGGGTAGATCTTGGCACAGGCCAGGCTGCCGGGGCCTGCCTGTTGTGGGCCAGAAAAGGCTGGATCTCTGCTGCCCCGGCCAGCGGCAGGCTCCTCCAACAGCAAAGGTTCCTCAGGGCCTGGCATTTCCCGGCAGGAGCTCAGGAGCCGGCTCGAAGGAATCGGCGACGAAGGGTCATCCTCCATCTTGATTGCCTTTCCTGTGAAAGTCTGGCCGGCTGGCTTGGGCTGGCATCTGGGGAGCTTCTGGTGGCCCTCCGCTTCGGCCACGGCCCGCCCCGGGCCCCGCTTGCGGGTGAAGCGCCGTCGCCGTCGCAGGAAGCTGCCGTTCTCGAACATGTTGTGGCACTCAGGGTCCAGGGTCCAGTAATTCCCCTTGCCGGGCTTCTTGTCGTCGCGGGGCACCTTCACGAAACACTCGTTGAGCGACAGGTTGTGGCGGATGCTGTTCTGCCAGCCCTGCTTGTTGTCCCGGTAGTAGCCGAAACGGGCCATGATGTAGCGGTAGATGCCATTCAAGGTGATCCGCTTCTCTGGGGTGCTCTGGATGGCCATGGCGATCAGAGCGATGTAGCTGTAGGGCGGCTTGGTCCCCTCGGAGGCCTGCAAGCGGGGGCCCAGGAAGGGCTCCGAAATGGAGTAGCCGGACAGCCCCATGGCCAGCTGGCCTCCTCCTCCTCCTCCTGCGGGCTCACAGACGGGCGGCAGGATGAGCCGGGAGGGAGCTGGCTTGGGATAGTCTAGCTGCATCCTCTCTCCAGCCGCACGCAGCAGCAGTCCGGTGGAACCTTCGTCCCCCCGCTTGGTTTAAACTCCGCTGTGTGTGTCCAGCCTCTTGCTTCTGGGAAAGGCAAAAGAAGGGGCTGACCAGCTCCACCTCCTGCCCACAGGGACCTAAAAGGGGGGGGGGGAGCAGCAGCAGCAGCTCCTGTTCATTCTCAAGCATTTCCAAGCCCACAGGGCAGGCACAGCCCGTTGGAGGAGGAGGAGGAAACGCCACCTCAGCCACCAGCGCAGAGCTGTTCCCAGACCGAACTGGTGGGGCCATGCCGGGGACAGAGGATGGAACGATGACACACAGGCTCCAGTTCAATTTTTAGTTCAGGAAGGTGGAAAACAACCCCCCCTCCCCACAAGGCTGGGTGAGATCAGTGCTAGCCAAAAGGTATCTGGTGTCAACAGCCACAGCTGGGTCTCGCCAGACAATAGGTCTTCCCTGTTTTGCCGTTTTTGCTCAGGTTCTGGACTCCAAGGAGCCTGTCAATAGCACAGAGCTCGCTCGTGTGGTGGCTACGCCCAAGGAACTGGGAAGGCTCTTGAAGTGCGGCGCCCAGAACGTGATGCCCAGGACTCCGGCTGGGACCTGACTAGTGTAGAATCAAGTAGAACTCTGTTTTTCATGACTTGAAAACTAGACGTCTGTTAATGCAGCTTCAAGTGAGCTGTATCATGCGGCTGATTCACGTCTGGTTTGTGATGGACTACGATCCTGAGCGACACTGGACATGTACTACTGCCAAATCAAGTATCCCTCTATATATATATATATATATATATATATATATAGTATTCCCATATATATATATATATATATATATGTGTGTGTGTGTGTGTGTGTGTGTGTGTGGTGTGTGTTTCTCGCTCATGGCGGTTTTTCTAGATGGTCATGATGGGCTTTGCCAAGTCATGCTGTCTTTAATTGATTCAGGAATTTCCTGACGATTGAGCATGTTTTAAGTATGACTGCTTTCTGGATGTTGGTGTGGATGTATTTTGGTAGGCCCAGTGTCTGAAGGTTTTCTGTATAGTTTTTTGATGTGATGCCGGTGGTATTATTATTATTATTATTATTATTATTATTATTATTATTCCTAAATGCAGAACTTCTGCATCTGTCTCTGTCAAATTTCATTTTGCTACTCAGGCATTTGATATCCAAATGGCACCACTGTGGTGGTCAACATATGGTTGGATCCAGACTTAGTCCTACTTAAGAGTAGGCCTACTGAAATCATTGGGACTGAAGTTAGTCATGGTTAATTTATGTCCCATTGATTTCAATGGGTCTTCTCTAAGTAGGACTAAGTCGGGATTCAACCCGATAAACTAACAGTGCAATCTGATTGATGCATATTACTCACTGTGTTCAATGGGCCATACTTCCAGGTCCATGTGCCTACAATTTCAGCTTGTACAATTGGCAGTTTCTTGTCCTTTAAATGGTTCCCCAAAATCTGCTGCCTCTCACAGCCTTACACTGGGGCCTGATGAGGAGTGACAAAGTTTCCCCTTCATGCAGAGACCTCTGGGGCATTTCTGGGGGCTAAAGCTACTCCGTAAAGCGTTGTCTGCATTGATTGTGCTTTAGTATTAGTATAAAGTGCTAGTATTAACATTCAAAGCTTGGGGCCAGGCTATCTGAAGCAAAGCCTCCTTCCATATGTACCTGCCTGGACCCTAAGATCATCCTCAGGGGTCCTTCTCCGTGAGCCCCTGCCAAAAGAAATGAGGCAGGTGGCTACCAGAAAGAGGGCCTTCTCTGTTGTGGCACCCCGGCTGTGGAATGAGCTCCCTAGAGAGGTTCGCCTGGCACCTACGTTACACACTTTTAGATGCCAGGTGAAGACCTTTTTATTTTCTCATTCTTTTAACAGTTTATTAGTCTAATTTTTAACTTTGCTGTTTTAAATTTTGTATTTTAAATCTGTATTAATTTCTGCATTGCTGCTTGGTTTTATCCTGCTTGTGTTCTTATATTGTATTTTATGCTACGTTTTTATACTGTTTTTACTTTATATTTTGAACAATTGTTATGGTTTTAATTTCTGTAAACCGCCCAGAGAGCTTCGGCTATTGGGTGGTATAAAAATGAACTGAAATAAATAAATATAATAATACAAATAAGCAATAATAACTGTGCCACACCATTTGGTGAATGTTTAAACAGCTTTAATTTTTAAAAGTCATTAAAATGTTTAAGCATCACTATTAGTAGCCATTTTTTTTATTAAAAAATCTGTGGCGTTGGAAAGGTCCACTCCTAATCTTTTTGACTGGATATGCAACCTATATATATAATATATATATATAAAGTCATCTGCCCCTTATCAACAGCCTGCTTACCATTTTCCATTTTCTCCTCTTTTGGTGGGTTTACAACAACATGAAGGCAGCTCTCCAGAGCAAAACAAGAATGAACCACTCACAGTAAGTAAATAAAACACGCATCATATACAAATTATGGCAATGCACAATGTACAGATTTAAAATAACTTCACGATGATAATGGAAGAAAGAAGACAATCCAAACTATGTCACAATGAAGGCTCAGTATCCACAGACTGCAGAAGGACAAAAGGGAATTTCTACGCCAAGGGCAAATCCCGCAACTTTACCGCAGCTATCTGGCTTCCGTTTTCGTCCCACAATCACGACCTGTTTCCTTTACACACACTTCCCTTTTATCCCACTTTAATTAGGAGTTCTAGATGTTTCATTTATCAGCCGCAAGACGCCACTGTCTTGTTTCTTTTTTATAGTTCAATTTCGTCTTTTCATGATAAAATGCAAAGGGGGGGTCTTTTTGCTACTACTTTTTTCCAGTTTTAGATTAAAACACAGAAAGAATGAGAGGGGCACTGGAGGGTTGTGGTGTCATGTAATTGACCAGGAAACTTCCATGAGTGGCCAGTCTTGGTCCTTTAGAGGAGCACAAACAAAGGTGGTCACAAAGCTGATATATAAAGGCACAGTCCTATGCAGGTTTAGACCGAAAATGTCATACAACTCCCGGCATTGCCGAGTGAGCATGGCTGGCTGGGGAAGCCTGGGAGTTGAAGTGGGGGGGGGGGGTTGTTTTGTTTTTTGTCTAAACATGCACAGGATTGAGCCCTTGACCAGTTTCAGTAAATCGTTCTCAAGAGCCAGTTAGGATATCAAGCTTTAGTGATGCACACAGTATACAAGAGATATAAAAAAGGCTGGCAACTTCACAGTTCTGTTGGGAGCTATTTCTTGAAGGTTCACAAGGCACATTCTGGGATTAAAAGTTCAAAACCCTGAGAGCCCTATAAGGGGGAGCTTCCTCAAAGGACGCTCATTCACCTGGATAAGTTTCTGGAGATGACCATTTTGGAGAGAGCCTTTCACATGCAACGCATGTGCTTGAAGACAGCCTGGACTACAATCCCCCAACCTGGTGCCCTCCGGATGTGTTAGAACACAGCACCCATAATCCACAGCCATCGCGACACCCCTGGCAACTGCAAGAAGGAAAAAGAAGCAGACACCATGCAGCAAAGCAGAATTGCATCTACATTCCCCCCCCCCCCCCCGCAGCATGCCTGTCTGCAAGATGATTTTTGGGCATTTGGGCTTAAAGCATGACTTCCTTCCAAGCTGGTGCGATGCATATGCAAAATGCACATTGTCCAGAATGCTCATGTGTTTTCTTTTCTGCATAAGAAAAGCCTCACAGTAATTTAAGCCTCCCGCCTAAACGATCGTTCGTAGATGCGGATGGGAAATGCTGCTGTTGGCCTGGATTGGCTGAACCCGCTGCGAGGATTCAGCGATTAAAAAACAAGCAAAACACAACAATGGAAACCCTTGATAAGCACTAAAACCCAGTGGAAGCCGGGGGCTCCGATTCCGGTGGGGCTGCGGTTCCACTTTGGTTTTTAGTCAGAACCAGCCAGAACTCTAAAGGAATCATAGAACAGTAGAGTTGGAAGGGGCCTACAAGGCCATCCAGTCCAACCCCCTGATCAGTGCAGGAACTACCCAAGGTGCTGAAACCTTTCCCCCAAAATGGGTCCAGCACCTTGGATCCCTGGTTCTGACTGAAACCCAGAATGGCATCGCAGACCCACCAAAATTGGAGGCACCAGCCTCGGCTGCTAGAAACAAAGGGAACGGTATTTGGCTGAGAGGGCTTGTGGCTCCCTCTAGTGGGAAATGCAAGGAATGAATTTCCGCCCAAAGTGAGCTCTTTGCCTGCTTGTTTCCACCAGCCTTCTCCAACCTAGAGCCCTCCAGATGAGTTGGGACTTCAGCTCCCATCACATCCCCTGCAGGGAGCCCACGCCAGGCAAGAGAGCAATACATCCAGAGCAGCAAGGTCTTTGGGAAGCAGCCTGTTTCCGGGCAGCATCACTTCAGAGTGTAGGGGGAGACTCACATGATGGACTGCCCCCCCCCCCCCCGTTGGGAACCACAAAGCCCATCACCCCCAGCCAGCATGGGGCTCATAGGAGCTGTAGTCCTACACACCTGGGGAGGGGGGTCCAGGCTAAGGGCCATCCCTTTTCTCCCGTGCTATTTCTTCCCCAGTCTTTCTTACCCTCAAAGCTATACCTTCCCCAATGGGAATGTGATTTAGATTAGGAAGACCGCACAGGGGAAACGGTGACCCTCCTTCCACATGCTCCACGGCCCCAAACCGGTTGGTGAAGCAGCCAGGAAGTACAACCCGACCGGCTGCAAACTCTGTTTGAAAGAAGGAAACGGGTCTGTTTAATAGCACAGCTGCTTTGAACAGACCCGTGAAGAGGAACGCTCATTCAGCAATGCCCCCATGTGGGTGTGAGACAGACAGAAAGTGTGCTCCACGGGCACAAGGGAGACCCTCTTTTCAGTTGTGAAAAGTTGGGGAATTCTCACATCCTGTTCCTTCGGGACGCCCAGTTGAGATGCACGCACGATCTCCCCCTGAGATCGGCCTTTGCCGTTTCCTTAATCTGGTGCAAGAGGATTCCATTGCAGAATCTCATTCATTTGTGGCCCTGATCCGATACACATTGAGGAAGCTGCCTTATACAAAGTCAGGCCTTCGCTGGCAGCAACGGCTCTCCTGGGTTGAAGGCAGGACTCAGGAGCCTTTCTCAGCCCTACCTGGGAATTCCAGGGAGCCAACAGGGACCTTTGGGGGGGGGGGGTGCAACCACCAAGCTACAGACCCTCCCAATTTGCCTGGGAGAAGCCCTACAAGCGTTCAGGAGGGCTTCTTCTTGAGTGAACATGTGTGGGATGGGATGGTCAGGCTATATCCTGCCCTTTCCCTCGAACTCTTCAGGGCCTGTCAAAACATGCAACCAAGAATGAAAGTATGCCAGTCTGGAGCACTGTTGCAAATCACCGGGGGGGGGGGGCGTTGGGGTGAAGCCAGGCTGTTAAACCACTTTCAAAGGAGTGGACGGTTCTAATGCAGACTCGTTCTCGCAACCAAGAAAGCAGAAGGCCAATCTGTGTTTGAGCTGTACCCCTTTGGACTACAGGTCAGGGGAGGGTTCAGAAAACCAGATGCCCCTCCCTCAAATCCCTGCATGTAGAAAAAACAACTCAAGTTGCAGGGAGAAAGCTAGGTTAGAATGCTTCGCTCTAACATCTGGTTGGCTGTGTGTCTGCTCACCTGGAGGAGCATCAGGGGGTCTCCAGCGGCAGTCTGAAATGGCACAGCCCAGGAATCTCATCTATTGCTTGTGAAAATGAGGCCTCACGCGGACCCTCTCTCTATACAAGATCCCAGCGGGGCTGGGTCGGACCACTCAGGCATCGGATCCGTGACGAAGGCGCGGCCGGCCGTCAGGGCAGATGCACCCTGGACAGCAGAGTCAGCCAGGGTGAGGCAGCCAGGTCTTCCCCGATGCCTGTAGAGCCCCTGCCTCTCCCCAGCCAACCCTCCACCTCCCTTCCAGCCAAATCAAGGTGAGCACAGCTGTTTCAGGATCTGGACGATATTCCTGGGAGCATCTGTACTGCACGGCTGAGAGGTCCGGAGCGACTGCGGCCCTAGACGCTGGGCGTGGAGGCAGAGGTCGCGGGCGAACACCGGTTCAACCTGGGGGAGCAAAAGTTGGCAAGTCACTGCAAGGCAAATGGGAAGAGACCCGTTCTAGGAGAGGCTGACTCCAAGACCCATTTGCCAGAAGCCTGTGCATCCTTCCATCCCTCTCCACATACTTGTTCCCCAGGCCCTGTGTCCCATGAACTCAGGGATGGGTGCCTCTATGATGGGGGGCAGATGACATCAGAGGTCAGAGCCACACACCCTGACATCATCTGGTTCCCGGCGGATGCAGCAGACAGCTGATCCACCCAGCGCGCTGGCTGAGTCCCGCTCAGAAGACAGCAGGTAGCATTCCCCTGGGGGCTGAACGTGGCCTGGCGCTCATCCTGCCCATGTGCCTGGGAAGCACATTCTGTAGACTTCTCCAGTGCTTCCAAAGTGTGCAACATCACTGGACTAGAGGTCAACAGCTGCAAACAAGAAATGGCCACCTACATCAGCACTGGGTCTCTCATGCCACCTTTGGTCAGTTTAGAAACAAGTCGTCCATCTCCACTATCAGGAGAAGGCTGAGCAAAACAGGTCATCCTGCGGTGGCCATTTTTTAAAGGCCACACTACGTAGAGTAAAAGCGAAAGAGAGAAAAAAACAACAATTGCAATCAAGAGGCCCTGCAGGAGGCCAAGCCACAATCAGAGAAGGGTGTGACTAGTCCTCATGAATAGTGTTTGCCCAGGCTTTGCAGCAATGCCATGGCGATCTCCATCCTGCCCCCATGGCACTGAATTTTCCATCCCCAGCCTTACTGGCTTTGGACAAGGGGGAGGGAAAAATGTGGGGAGACAGGAGAGTAGCCAGGCTGAAGCAGGAGGACTCGGTCCATCCACTCCTGCATCCTTCTCCCTCCGCTCTCTGTGCTGGCCACAGGAAGCGAGACCAGGGCCACCGGCCCTTCTCCTGCCTCTGCTTCGTGAGCTCTTTAAATTTGTATTTTAAGTCCTTATCAGTTTCTGCAGGGCTGCTCGGTTTTTATTCTGGTTGTGCTTTTTATATGGTATTTGAAATCACGCTTTTATACAGTCGTTTATTTTATATTTTGAATGTTTTTTAGAACCGCAGTAAATAAACAAACAAACAAACGTGTGGCGCTGCTGCATCCCGTGGTCCAAAGCCAGGATACTCACGTGGGCTGTGATGAACCTGTGGAGCTTCTGGTCAGGGGCGGCAGGATACTCCTCTCCGAAGCAGAAGTGGATCTGATACTGGGGGGGTGGCTGGCCGTGGCTCAGGTAGCCCCGTAGCTCTGGAGTGGCACACAAAGGGATTCCAGCTATGAGTCACAGCAATCCGGACACACGGAGGAGAGAGGGCAAGCAGAATGGGCTAAGAGCCTCGCCGGCTTCTTCACCCCCAGAGACGGAAAAGGGATGCCATCGGCCGAATCGGAAGGAAGCCTTCAAAAGTGCCACCCTGACCGCAAAGTGAGAACCAGGCCTGAGCTGCTGGCCTCCAGAAGCTTTGGACTTCAGCATCTCAGGGCTAGGAATGCTGGGAGTTGTAGTCCAAAACATCTGGAGAGCAGAAGGTTGGGGAAAGTTGGCCTATATAATGGGAAGTAGTGACTGCATTGGGGGGTGGGAGAAATAAGCATCCAAAGACCTTTCAAGACACACCTTTACCTATTAGTGCCCATCCAGTAGCTATTCGCTAACCAGAAGCCAAGAGAGGCTTCTTGCAGTAACTTGACCAGAGGGAGAAGATATTCTGTATAAGTAACCCCTCTACAAATACAAAGATCAATCCACCAAATTTCTGCACCGCAGCAAGCCCAAGGGAGCTGCGTTCTGCAACTTACACACATTACACAAATTAAGTAAAAGGGCATATGGTTGCATAGATGACTGTGCCTCTGCCAATCACAGAAGGAATGAAGGTGCCACAACTTTGCCACTGGAAATCACTCCCAGCGCTCTTCCCTTCGGAGGTTTGCCCAGGATTACCCACATGCTTTCATGCCTGTCTTTGAGAATCATAAGCACTAGAACCTTAAAAAGAAGAATAACAGCAGCAACACACATATTCCGGATGCTGAATATGGAATTCTGCATTCAGAGTCACACTCTGGACACGCGCTGTGCTGCTGCAGGATCACAGAATACAGCAAAGGCCATCTATCAACAGTGATTCATTTTTAAAGGGAGCTCTTAGTAGGGCTCTCCTCTGTGCCCTGCTGCCTAAGCTAAGAAGCGTAGAACTGGGGGTGACAACTTAGGGGTGCCTTGATGGTGTCGCGTGGGTGCCGCATTCCCCCTAAACCCCGTGGGAGAGAGCACGAGATTTGTGGCGTTCATCCGGGTACTGGAGCCCCCCGCCTTCTTCCTGGCTTCAGGCAACTAATTGCCAGTTGCCATCCGCCCGGACCGACCATGGAGCAAGGTCAGATGGCGGAAGAGCTAGGGTGACCTCGCTCCCACCAAAAAAGTCAGGGTTAGTCCCAAACTTTTTGACCGCACAGCGTCGCTGAAAAGCCCGTCATATAACCGGCGCAATGCAGATTCGCAGCCACTGCGGGGCTTAGAAGACTTCTAGACGGCCCCTTAGGGTGGAATTGCACACAAGGAGGGAACTGTGGCCTGGACAGATGCAGTTGTAGGGAGAATTTGCAAATGGGAGGAGGGTGCATCACCCTTTCCCTGCCAGCCAATTCTCCCCTGCAAATGCCCCGCTGAGACATTTTTAAGCATCCCCCCTGCCCCCTCCGTGGGTCCTGAAACTGGAAGTAAACCTGGCTGGGAAAAGCAGCCTTGAGGCAGGAGTTCATTTGCAGGGGAGAGTCAGGAAGTTCAACAGGGGTTAACGCTGAACCTCTTTCCCATCAATTGTCCCCTGCTGGTGCCCGCAGCAAAAGTGCACTTGGGGATAGATCTTTACAGAAATACACGTGCCATGTCATCCCTAGCGTGAGAGGAAGAGACTCTGCATGTTCTCAGGGACACGACTGCTGCTTCACATATTCCAAGGCTGAACGTGGGCATTATAAACAACTTAACAGTCTCCCGGAATTTAAGAAAGCCATAAAGACTGTTCTCTTCCGGCAGGCCTGCCCGGTTGAGTTTTAAGATGCCTTTTAATAATGTATTAGTTTTATATGTTTTTAATCAGTTTTACGTATTTTACGCTGTTTGTATCGGTGTGGTTCCCCGCCTCGATCCAGAGGGAGAGGCGGGTAATAAATAAATAAATAAATAAATTATTATTATTATTATTATTATTAGTTCTGGGGCTGAGCCCCAGCACAAAGTCAGCAGGAGTGAACACACGCGTCTGACAAGGCCTCGGGTGCAGTGAAGAGACGGCTCTCAACGGCTACTGGTCCTGATGGCGACATGCGCCCTCCAGGATCAGAGGCGGCACACCTTGGGGAACAGGCGCAGGCAGGTGCTACTGCCCACCTGTCCTCCTTGTGGGCTTGCCAGAGATGAGATGACCACTAGGATGAACCGGATGCTGGACCACACGGGGAGAGAGAACCGGTACTCACGCTGAAGGAACTGCTGCGTGTCCAACAGCTTGTAGGTCTTCTCCCTCTCCAGCTTGTTGGGCTGGTTGTCGTGGGGCGCCAGCGGCCCCTTCCAGTAGACCCTTCCTTGGCACTGGCGTTTCAGGAAGACCCCTTCGGGGGCCACCCAAAGGAGCAGGCCGCGGTGCAAGTGGGGGAGCAGCTGCTCCAAGACCCCAACCGCTCGGGCCGCCCGGCTGTTCCCAGCCAGCACGCCTGGGGGAGGGAACTGGATCTGCTCCATGGTGCTCGGACCGTACAGGCGCTCGTTGTCAGCCGGCACCGGGCGATAGGTGAGCCGGCAGCCCTCCGCTGTGCTCGTCATGATTTCCTTCACCAACACGTCGCAATAGTAAAGGCGGATATGCAGCCAACAGTCTGGGGAGAAAAGGGAGAGGGCTGAAAATCAAAACAGAGCGATTCTCCCAACTACGGCACAACTGCACGGTTGCAGCAGAGTCCCCCCCATCTTTCCGGGTCGGTGGACGCATTTGGAATTTTGAGTGGGAGTTGTGGGCGCTCTCACAAAATGGCTGGCATGGATGGGGGGCCTCTCCCGACATGAACCTACCTGTACGCTACAATCAACAACTAAGGCCTTCCTCCGGGTGCCTACTCGGATGGAAGCTCGGAGGATGGCAACAAGGAAGAGGGCCTTCTCTGTGGTGGCCCCCCAATTAAGGAATGATCTTCCTGACGAGGCTCGCCTGGCGCCAACACTGTTATCTTTTCGGCGCCAGGTCAAGACTTTCCTCTTCTCCCAGGCATTTAACAACTTACGTTGAGGGTTTTGTTGTTGTTGTTTGACCCAGAATCGTTGTTTTAAATGGATATTGTATTTATAACCTGTTTTATGCTTTTTAAATTTTGTATATCGTTTTTTAATGCTCAGTGTTTTTAATTTTTTTAAACCGCCCAGAGAGCTTTGGCTATGGGGCGGTATATAAATGCAAATAATAATAATAATAATAATAATAATAATAATAATAATAATAATGGTGGGCACGGCCAATCCCCCTTTTCCCAAAAGTAACTAGTCCCAGAAACGAATTACAAGGTAACGGTGACTTCTGAGCTCCAAAACACAAAACCACCCATTTGAATCCAAATAAAGATGGTGCTGGAGGGTAGCATTTTGCTTTGTAGCATGCCAGTCGCCCAGTTAAAATAATAATAATAATAATAACAACAACATCAACAACAACAATTTTAAAAACCCAAAGTCCGCAGTTGGACAATACCATTATAGGGCCAACCAAGATTCTACAAAAATGTGCAAGCTTTTGAGTTCTCCAGAACACTTCATCAGGCTCGGTGGTACAAAAAGCAGTAAGGGAGCAGGGGAAGAAACAGGAAGTCCAAAAATTGGGCCAGGTGTTGTGGCCATTGGTGAAGACTGTTCTAAAGACAGGCAGAACAGACGAGGCTCTGGCCCCACCCGTACATTTACTGTCTTAAAAAAACAGAGGAAGAGAGAAGAAAGGGGAAATAGCATGGAAAGGGAAGGGTGTGGCAGCTAATCACCATTTCCAGAGTTACTGGGGAAAAGGCGTGACCGTGCAAACTGGTTTCAGTTCGTTTCACCTGAGGGATGGCGGACTACGGACCTGGCAGCGGTTGCGGAAAAGTCCAAGCCGAACGGTCTTGCCTTGAGGGTTTCTCTCCCTGCCATGTGATACCTGCTGCGCACACGGCAAGCCACAGCGAGGGTCAGAGAGCTCCAGGGAATGGGCCTAGGAGATGTCTCCCCCCCACACAAATGGTTCTAGCTCCTCCAGCCCTGTGGAAGGGGCAGGGAGGGGGGCAATATTCAGGGAGTAGAAGGGATAGGTTAGAATGGACACCTCTTGCACTGTGCTCTCAAACAGGGTGGCCAGCAGCTTCTTGGGGGGGGGGGGGGGGAAACAGCAGTGGAAGCTGGTGGCCCCGATGTCGGTGGGGCGGTGAATCCGTTCCACGTTTCAGACCGACCCAGGCAGAACTCTAAAGGAGCTCTCCAATGGTCAACTCATGGCACTGAGAGAGCTGTACTGCAGCTGGTTGGCCACTGTGTGAACGGACCCTGGTCTGATACAGCAGGGCTCTTAATACCGCCCCATTACTGAAGCTCTCTGGGCGGTTTACAAAAATTTTAACTTTGGGCGTTAAAAGTCGGTATACAAAATTTTAAACCATAAAAACAGACAACATATGAAATCAGTGTACATTTCAAACAGCTGCGAACTCTAAGCCAGGCCTAAATATAGTTCTGGGGTCAATTAAAACTCAGTATATGCTGTCAAGCACCTGGGAGAAGAGGGAAGTCTTGACCTGGCGCCGAAAAGGTAACAATGTTGGCGCCCAGGCGGGCCTCGTCGGCTTCTGCAGAAGTGCTGAGTTTTCGTTCATGTAAACACAACCTCAGTCATAGAGAGAAAAGTCAGCTGAATAGGTCCAAGGTGCTGAACGTATCTGGAGGCTTGGGTTCAGCACCCTGGAGAGCTCCTTTAGGATTCTGCCTGGAACTAGAGCGGATTCACTAGCCCACTGACATCGGAGCCGCCAGCCTCCCCTGGGGAAACACCTTTCCCCCTCCCCTTACCTGAGTTGATGCTTTCATTGTGGGTGCACTGGGAATCGGGACCCACAACGCAAGGACTCGGATGGCAGCGGAAATGTGCAGGGCTCCAGCCGTAGAAATACCCTTTCACCTGGCACCCTGCGTGAGAGGCGCACACAAACCAGAGCCTTACAACGGATCTCACGCTTTCCATTCAATGTGAATTAGTGGATGAGCTGCAGCAATCGGCACTCAACCCAGTCATATTTCATCCCAGTTGCTCAGACCATCAGCATCATGGCCCCTAACAGAATTTCATAAGCCAAGAAACAAGACAGGTCTCTGCCCCAACAAGCTGGCATTATATTTATTGCTCTGATTTATATAGCCGGCTTGATGATAATGATGGTTTATTGGGCTCATATTGAGTCCAGGGCAGCTTACAGCAGTTCTGCAAGGCTGGCAGAGATGAGGGCAACTAGGGAGACTGAGAATAAATCCAGTTACATGTTTTTAAGCATGGGTTATAGCCAGAGATGAGGATTAAGGGGTGATGCTTACAGCCTTGCAGAAAAGGTGGGGTTTGAGGCCCTCCTCTGCGAGGATGGATTATTGGGCAGGGATGGGAATGGATGTTGATGGACTCCAAGTCCCATCATTCCTCACCGCTGGTGGGGGGGAGGGGGAGGGCCTGCTTCCGTCCGCTGCCATCCATTGTTCCAATCTACGGAGAAACAGTCTTTGCGGCCTAGTTCTCAGTAGAGCGCCAGGTGATAACTAGGCCGTGAAGCCTGTTTCTCCGTCGATTGGAACAATGGACGGAAGTGGATGGAAGCGGGTGCCCTGGCTGGTAAGGAGCCCTAGTGGGGAGGGAGGGCCCCACTTACCTGCTGGGGCGCCCACTTCCGTCTGCTGGTCCCTTCTACTGAGAAACAGGCTTCATCACCTGGCGTGCTACTGAGAGGCAGGCCATGAAGCCTGTTTCTCAGTAGAAGGGACCAGTGGATGGAAGCGGGTGCCCCAGCAGGTAAGGAGCGCGAGTGGGGGAGGGCCCCACTTACCTGCTGGGGTGCCCGCTTCCGTTCGCTGGTCCCTTCTACTGAGAACTAGGCTGCGAAGCCTGTTTCTCAGTAGATTGGAACAGCGGACAGCAGCGGACGGAAGTGGGTGCCCCAGCAGGTAAGGAGCACGAGTGGGGGGAGGGACAGGGAGGGAGGGGGAGTTAGGTCCCCACTCACCTGCCCCCATGTTTTCGCCATAGGCTTGCATTGGGGGAAAGCTTTCTTTCCCCCAATGTAAGCCTATGGCAAAAACACCTAAAATGGCATGCGATTCGAAAATCGGACGTCCGATTTTCGGATTGGAATCAGCTCTGAACCAAACCGGGAAGCCTCCGATCCGAGGCACCGGTTCCGGTTCCGATCCGATTTTGGGGGTCCATGCACACCCTTAGTATAGGTCCTTTTCTTTGTCACATATAGTGCGGGCCCCTCTCTTTGTGATGTTTTTGTCTGTGCATGCATACAAAGGACACCTACTGAAATTCCCTTTTCTACACAACTGTTAAAGACGCAGGAGCCCTGTCCTCCTTGCCATACGGTCCCCCTAGCAGTGCCTGCTCAAGACGGCACCAAACATTTTGCAGCTGGGTATGCAGAAAAGCTCTCCTTACCCTGGCGCTCTGCGTGGCTTGGCTTCTGGGAGACCTGGGGCGAACCCGGAGTAGTCCGGCATGTTGCCACTGACTCATCCTTACTCTCCCGGCTTGAATCTGAGGATGTCCTGGCCTGAGAAGAAATGCACAGCACAACAGGTGACATCTGGAAGAAAGGAACTAGGCACCACTATCCAGGGCTTTGAATATTTCTTTATTATTTAGAATCAGTGCATACTGCCGTTCCTCCAAAATGAAGCATAAGGATGGCTTACAATATGAATAAAAGAAGTATCAATAAAACAACTGCAAAGACATGCCAATCATGCTAAAAAGGCAACAATAACCTCAAAACTCAGCCAAATGCTTGTGTCAATCAAAAGGAACGCTGGGAGTTGCAGTCCAAGTTATCTGGAGGGCGCCACATTGGGGGAGGCTGGTAGAAGCACAGGTATGATTAAATATGCCTGGATCGATCGATCTACCTATCTGATTTTGCTGTCCAACTAATGAGAGCCCCCCTTTGAGTTGCTACAAGGTTTTAACTGATCTAAACTGGGCATGTTTAGCCTGGAGAAGAGAAGACTGAGGGGGGACATGATAGCACTCTTTAAATACTTGAAAGGTGGTCACACAGAGGAGGGCCAGGATCTCTTCTCGATCAACCCAGAGTGCAGGACGCAGAATTATGGGCTCAGGTTATAGGAAGCCAAATTCCGGCTGGACATCAGGAAAAACTTCCTGACTGTTAGAGCGGTATGACAGTGGAACCAATTAACTAGGGAGGTGGTGGGCTCTCCCACACCAGATGCATTCAAGAGGCAGCTGGACAACCATCTGTCAGGTTTGCTTTAAGGTAGATTCCTGCATTGAGCAGGGGGTTGGATTCGATGGCCTTAGAGGCCCCTTCCAACTCTACTATTCGATGATCTAACGGATTAACAGGCATTGCAGCCTGAGAATAAAACAACCTCAAATGTAAGGCCAGACCAGTTTAAAAGACTCACAAGATTTGCTCAATACCTGAAGCGCGAAAGTAACAAATCTTAACCACATCCTGACTTTCAGGCTGGAACAATTCAAACATCTTCAGATAGCTTGATCTTTATCTCAGCAGAGAACTTTCCATTGTCCCATCTCCATGTGGTACAGTTGCACTGCCTGGCTGTGCTAACAAGTTAATCGGGCGGCTATAAATAAGCTCAAAATGTCTCCTTTCGTCCACATCAGGCTCGGGTTTTTTTAGCTGCTCTAGACAGCCGTGGGCGCTAGCCCTCTTCCTCCACCCACATTGTCATTTCATTTTGAGACTATGTGCTGCTGAAGTGTGCCCCACATCCCCCTCCTTCTGCTCCCAGGTCCCAGCAGAAGATTCTGGGGCAGTCAAGTCTGAAGGAAGTGAGCACCCTGACTTGCACGCTGCTTCTGATATGGGCAGCATCTTTGAATTGAAGAACTTCTCTCTGGAAGATTGAATCAGGACCCAACCGCAACACTGCCACAAAGGCAGTGAGCGGTTGGTCACTCACTGCCAGTGTTCAGGACAAATAATTTCAGCTTTAATGAAAAACGTCCCGGATGTTAGAGCAGTATGACAATGGAACCAATGACCTAGGGAGGTGGTGGGCTCTCCCACACGACAGGCATTCAAGAGGCAGCTGGACAGGTGTGCTTTAAGGTAGATTCCTGCATTGAGCAGGGGGTTCCTTAAGGGCTCCTTCCAACTCTACTATTCTATGATTCTAACCCACTGTCTTTTAACAAACACATTGCTAATTAAAAACTTTTCAGTAAAAACTAATTATGGGGAACTGTAGGTTGGATGTGCAAGACAGAAACAAGGACCCGCTGCAAATGGACAGCTACGTAGGCATACAATACGTTAGAAGACACACTGTCCCAGTTTGTATGATCACAGAGGCGGAAATAAGCCGAGATGGGTTATTTTCCCACCCCTTGCGTGCTGGTCATGTGCCAGGGGGAGTTTGCACAATTACCCTCGGCAGTGTGACTTGCTGTGCGAACACGTTCAGGGTAGCTTGTTGCAGTGGGTAACACGCCACCCAGAACCCTATAACAGTCACTGGGCTCTGGGGGTGGGAGGCTTGTTACCCATGGCAACAAGCCACCCTCACAGGGTTCACACGACATGACAAGTCACACTGCTGTGGATAATTATTCTAATCCCCCAGGCATGCAGGGGAGGCGGGGGGGGGGAATAAACACCTCCCCCTGTGATTACGCAAACCCGATTACTGAATGCCTATAAGGGAGGGCTGAGGAACCATGGCTTCTCCCTTGGTTCAGGGAGAATTCAGCTTGAAAAAACATTCCATTCAAGCCAATGGGAGGCTTTTTTCATGCACATCAGGGACAATTAGTGGGGGTTGCATTTGGGAACCTCCTCAAATGTGTACCATCACATAATAAATAGGCTTGGCAAAAAAGTGTCAACGGAAGGTCTTTGCAAGCGTGTGTGTGTGTGTGTGTGTGTAAAAGAGAGCGAGAGGCTGAGCATCATCACGCTGGAGGTTTAATGCACACCTGCCACGACTTTGATCCACTTTTTCAGCGCTGGACTCGCTCAGGGCGATAGAATAGCCACGCCACGAACGAAGTGACGCCAGTCCAGCGCTGAAAAAGTGGATCAAAGTCGCGGCAGATGGCCATTAGGCCTCCAGTGTGATGACGCTCAGAGACAGAGAGAGCAGGGTGACCATATGGAAAGGAGGAAAGGGCTCCTGCATCTTTAACAGTGGCACAGGAAAGGGGATTTCAGCAGGTGCCATTTGTACGCATGCAGCACCTGGCGAAATTCCCTTCTTCATCACAACAGTTAAAGCAGCAGGAGCTAAATTAGAGAGACCGGATACAAAACAGGGCAGGGCTCCTGCAGCTGTAACTATTGTGTTGAAGAGGGGATTTCACCAGGTGCTGTATGCCTACAAATGACACTTGTTGAAATTCCCCTTTTCTATACAACTGTTGAAGATACAGGAGCCCGGTCCTCCTTTTCAATATGGTCACTCTAGGAGTGAGAGAATGGGTGTGAACTAGCCCACTGTAGCTGTGATCCCACCCATGTTTTACCTTGACCCCACTCTCTGCTGGCAGGGGGTGCCCAGAAGATTATCCACAAGGGAATGCAGCCCTTGGACAAAAAAAAGGTTCCCTACTTCTGCTATGAAGTTATAATCACTTTCAGTAAATCCAGTAACTAGAAAAAAGAAATTGAAGAAATTGAAATACTGCAAACAACAACCACTAATTATTGCTGAAAACACCACGTACAACCAAGATTTGTAGCAACAATTAAATACAGATACAGCAATTTAAGGGGAAGCAGCCGCCCCCAGTGAATATGTCACTTCTTTTTATTTATTTTAAAAAATCCTATATCACCCCTCTCCTCCCAAAAAAGAAACTCAAAGTGCCTTGCAACTTTAAAATATGCACACAATAAAACCAAATCCACAAAATACATTAAAGAACCATCAGGGAACACCAATATCATAAAAACGAACAAATTTAAACAAAATCAACAGCAACAGCTACACATAACCCCAAAAAACGAAAGTGAAGGCAAAGCAAGAGGGAAGAAGAAAACAGCCGTCTGGTTTTCATAACGAGGAGAGAGAAGGAGGTTTTCAGCTGATGGCCTCCTTAAGCAATCAGGATTTGGCCAAACAACAAAGCCCATAGAAAAGCCTTCCCCAATCTGGTGCCTTGCAGATGTGTTGGACTACAACTCTCAGCATCGCACCACAGCACAACTGGAGGACACCAAGTTGGAGGCGGCTGTGTTCGGACGACACTTTAGTCAATGGAGGGAGGAATAGGCCACTCACAGTGCGTTATTTCGCAGGTACTCCCAGCGACATGATGCTCCACCCCCATCAAGCAGCTGACACTCCCACTGAGTACATTAATAGTCAACACGGAGGTTGAGTGACATTCCAGACAGCCGTTGCTGCTCCGTCCCTCCCTCCTCCCTCAGTCTTCCCGGATCTATCCCAGCAGCCATTGCAAGTTGTGCTGGCTGCAGCAGAACAGACGGGGCGCTTTCAGGCGCTCTTGCCGGAGGACTCTATGGGCTGCTGAAATAGCGCACTCGATACATCAAATTAGGCAACGGAGCCCGCCAGACGACACGCAAAGCAACGGGTGTCCAGATAATCAACAGAGTAGCTTATTGTTTTTCTCTGTTGCTTATTTCACTAAATTAGGCAACCATCAGTTGTGTGTTACCTGACAGACGACACAATAAACAACTCAACTGACGGTTCCCTGATCAAGCAACCGTTGCTTATCTTGTTGTCTGAACCCAGCCAGTCTCTTAGCAAAGCATAGCTGGGAGAACAGGCCATGGTGAGTGGGCCACAACTGAAAAGGCCCTACTCCTTGTTGCCTCCCTCAAGCTTCAGGCAGAGGAGGATGCTGGAACAGATGATGGGCGCAGCATGTGGGGAGACGAACTTCCAGAGGAAAGCGTCCCATTTAGGAGCTTTACAGGTTAAAACAAGCTCCTCGAAATGGGTCCAGAAACAAACTTTCAACCAACACAGAGCAAACAAAATTGGGGGGGGGGGGCAATACATTTGATTGCCTCATTCATATCCAGTGGAGGCTGGTAGCTCTGATGTCAGAGGGACACTGAATCCACTCCAGGTTTTCAATCAGAAACCCAGAGCGAATTCATCGTCCACTGACATCGGAGCCCCAGCCCCCATGTTCAGAGCAATACCCCGGTTGAAGCATTTTGCACTAGTTGCACTTTCTAAACCACCTTTCAAGGGGGTGCGCCTACAGCGTGTTACAGAAGTCTATCCTGAAGGTAGCTAGGGCATACTTGGCTGTGGGGAGTTCCTCTTTCATCAGGAAAGGTTGTAACACAGCCAACATAGCTGCAGATGGTCATCCATCTCCACTGTGATGCCCAATGAATTGGCGTTCTGGGTCACATCGAACGAGCTGGATGTCCCTTTGGTACGGATGCCAATGCGGACTTCCAGTGCCCTCACCTTGTTTAGCTGAGAATGTGCTCTGGTCTCTTGATGTGCAGACAATGAGGGCTGGCTTGGCTGCAGTAGGGATTCCGTGCTATTTTCCTCATCTGAAGACAAGAGACAGCAAAGCATTCCTTGCTATTCATTTTATTGATGCTTAACATTTAGATACCACCTTGTTTGCGAAAAAAAGCCATCAGTGCAGTGGGCAAACAATGGGAAACAATAAAACCTCAACACAATAAAAGACAAGAACATTTAGAGTGCAATCCTGTGCATGTTTAGCTAGGAAAAAAGTCCCACCATGCTAAGGTGACCATATGGAAAGGAGGACAGGGCTCCTGTATCTTTCACAGTTATATTTAAAAGGAAATTTCAACAGGTGTCATTGGTATGCATGCAGCACCTGGTGAAAGTCCCTCTTCATCACAATAGTTAAAGCTGCAGGAACCCTGCCCTCTTGACCCGATACAAAAGAGGGCAGGGCTCCTGCAGCTTTAACTGCTGTGACAAAGAGAGGATTTCACCAGGTGCTGCACACATACAAATGACACCTGCTGAAATTCCTTTTTCTATACAACTATGAAAGATACAGGAGCCCTGTCCTCCTTTCCATAGGGTCACCCTACACAACACCCAGCATTCTCTAGCCAGCCATGCTATCTAAATGTGCACAGGACTGTGCCCTTAGTCACCTAATGCAAATCTTTCACCCTTTACCTAGGAAGCTGCCTTGTACCAGGCCCACCTAGCATAGCATTACCATCCTCGGCTGAAAGCAGCTCTTTGGAATGTTACAAGAGTTCTTGCTCCCTGATCCTTTAAAATGAAGATACCCAGGATTGGACTGGGACCTTCTGCACACAAAGCCAGGGCTCTACCACCAAGCAATGACTCTTCCCCATCAGGGCCATGCAGGGGGGGGGGGAGTGGGGCCAGTTGGCCCGGGGGCCACGATTTTGAGGGGGCACTCCGACGAGGAATCCCCCCCAGCTTACGCTACTGCTTCCATAGCGTAAGCGGCCCATCGAGGAGCCTGCCTTGCGGAAACAGCGCAGAAGCTGTCCGTCGTGAATACCACGGTCAGAGTACAAGCTCCAGAGGGCCACATGCCAAATGCGGGGCGGGGATCTATGTGCCTTGAGGTGTTGTAGAACAGGTTTACTATGAAGGTGTTATGTAGAACGGCCATGTTGGTGGCACGCCCCCTTGGGGCGGCCATGTTGTCCTCCTTTTTTGAAATGGGGGGGCACACACTTCCCATCTGGCCTGGGCATATGACCATTTCTGCACGGCCCTGCTCTCCATAGAACATGGACATCTGATGGTGCTTTATACTGAATGAGACCATTGATCCACCCGGTTTCATCTACTCTGCAACTCTCTGGTTTCTCAGGGTCTTTCCTACCCCCTACTATCTGAGATCCTTTTTAACTGAAGGTGGGGTCCTAAGAAGCTGCCTTATACAGAGTCAAACCCTTGGTCCATCTCACCCAATACTGTTGACACCGACTGGCAGCAGCTTCCCAGGTTTTCAGGCAGGATGCTTTCCCACCCTACCTAGAGATCCTGGGGGTGGTACCTGGGACCTTCTGTGGGCAAAGCAGGTAATCTTCCACTGACCTATGGCCCTTCCCCAGGACACTGGACCTCACGGCACATCATGCCGATTCAGGGTTTGGCCTTCCTGTGGCCTCCAAGGAGAAGAGGAAAGGAAGCAGCTTTGCAAAACAGGATCCAGAACTTGCCGGAGCTGCTGCTCAAGCCCCAGCAAAGCCCGGCACCTGCTCCTTCTGCCTCCCCAAACGCCTGTCTGTTCAGAACAGGCGCAACTGAAAGGGAGCTGGGCTGGTAGCGGGGGATGGAGAATTCGGGAGAGATTTAAAATCAGGGCTGATGGAAGGAACGACAGAAGCAGCCTTCAACGGGGTCCGGCCCTTGGTCCATCTGGCTCAGTATCGTTGGCACAGACCAGCAGCAGCAGTTTTCCCAGCCCTACCTGGCGATGCTGCTGAGGATCGACCCAGGGACCTTCTGCCTGCAAAGCAGGTGCTCTAACCACTGAGCCACAGCCCCTCCCTGCTTGGATTGCCTTCCTGAAAGACAAGGTTGTTGTAGGGACCACGATCCTGGCAGGTCCGATGGGGGTGGCAGGGATGAATGAGAACGGGGGAGCTACCTTTTGCAGCCAGAGGGAGAGGGGCCTCTCCACCAGTACCCCCCTGGGCCCTCCTCGGGCAGCCAGATGTGCCCGTTTCTTGGGACGCCTCTGAGACGATCTGGTACACTTTGTAGGGCTCCGAGATGTCCAGGTGGCTCCGGTCGGGGACCTCCTTGAAGTCGAGGCTTTTGTTCAAGGCGCACCGCAGGCGGGTTTTCCACACCGAGGGGTCGGCCTTGTCCAGGCCCTCGTGGTATTTGCCTTTGTTGACGGCCCAGGCCTGCGGAGAGCAGAGGAGAGTCACCTCCACCGCACCGGCAGAAGCTCGCAGCCGCTCGGCCCGGGGACTCAGCGGGCGCGCTCGCGAGCGCCCCCTCGCGCCGCATCCCTCGGCCTTCCCCAGCCGCGGAGCGCGCCAAGGAGCCCAAGCTGCCGGTGGCGGTCGGGGCGCACGGACGGCGGCCCGAGGGGAGGCCGCCGACAGTAACGGGGCCGGGAGGCAACCCCGGGAGAGGGCGGGCGCGCGAGAGCTCCCCACGGGCGCTCCCTGCGCCTCGGCGGCCGCGCCGGTACCTTGAAGAGCGCCGCGTCCTCCTGCTGCCGGTAGTCTTGCTTGGCGGCGTGTTTCCAGGGGATGCGGAAGCGTTTCTTCTCGCTGTCCTCCCAGCGCAGCCCCGGGTACTGGCCGCCCTCCACCTGGGCCACGAGCCACTCCTTCAGCCGCCGGGGCGCCCCGGCTCCGGCCATGGGCTCCGAGCCAGCGCGGGGAGGAAGGGAGCGCACCCCCCCCCCCGCCCCGCAAGCGTCCGCGGTCGCGCTCTTTCCGCCCGCCCGAGCGCCGGCCAGGTGGAAGAGCCGCCTGCGCCCGGGGGCAGCTCCGGTTGGGCGCCCCCGCCGCCAAGTGCAGGCGCCTCCTGACCGCCGAGTCCGGCGCGGCTCCGATCCAGGGCGCTGGCTCCTCGCCGCTCCCGGTGTCCGGGGCCCCACGCGGGACGCGGCTGGGCCCGGGCTGCTGCTGCTGCTGCCGCCGCCGCCGCGCTCAAGGACGGAGGGCGCCTGCGGGCCACGCAGCTTCCCAAGCAGGCGGCTCGCGGCTGGGCGACCTGCCGGGACGAGCTCGAGCGGGAGAAAGCGAAAGAGTCGCGGGCGGTTTCGCTTTCGTTTCCGCCTCCCCTTTTCCCCTTCGGCCGGGGCGCCGAGCGGAGCCCTCGGCCCCTCCCTGAGCGAACGCGGCCAGGCCCGCCTGGGCCGGATTCGCCGGCCAGGCCGGACCGAGCCGAGGAGCCGGCGCTCCTCCCGAGCCGCCCGGGCCAACAGGTCCGCGGTCCCGGATCGCGCCCTCCTCGCCGAGGAAGCGGCGCGGCGAGCGGGAATCCCTTCCGCGCGCCGAGCCGCCATGTGGCGAACGCCGGGCTGGTCTTGGCCCCGCGTGCTCGGCGCTGCGCAGCGCGGGCAAGCCGAAGGGCGCACGGAGGGAGCCGGGACGGGCCCGCGAAAAGGAGCGCTCGCCGGAAACACGAGGTCACCTGCGCAAGGACCGTGGAAACGGGGAGTGGTTGCGCACGAGCATAGTCATGCTCTGGCAATAAATCATCATCATCATCGAGAAGAAGAAAGAATTGGACAAATTCACCGAGGATCGCAGTTTCGGCGGCTATCTGCCATTTATTCAATGTATTCATTTCATTTATTTTATTTAAATAGACTGAATAAGTCGCCTTGGTAGCAAACTAAGCGGACCCGCCCTGTTCAGAGAGAGTATACTTTCATGGACCTTCCAGGTTAGGGTGACCAAATGGAAAGGAGGACAGGGCTCCTGTATCTTTAACAGTTGTATAGAAAAGGGGAATTTCAGCAGGTGTCATTGGTATGCATGCAGCACCTGGTGAAATCCCCTCTTCATCACAACAGTTAAAGCTGCAGGAGCTATCCTAGAGTGACCAGATACAAAAGAGGGCAGGGCCCCTGCAGCTTTAACTGTTGTGATGAAGCAGAAATTTCACCAGGTGCTCCATGCATACAAATGACACCTGCTGAAATTCCCCTTTTCTATGCAACTATTAAAGATAAAGGAGCTCCTGTCCTCCTTTCCATATGGTCACCCTATTCCAGGTGTGAATAGTCTCCCCTGGGTTGTTGCTGCTGCTGCTGCTCTTGCTGGTGAAAGCTGATGGTGCCAGAGGGTGGAAGTGGCCCCCTCCCCTACCCCAGACCATTGGACTTCTTAGCAGAGTTGAGATTTATAGCAATCTTCCCCAACTGGGTGCCCTCCAGATGTGTTGGACTACCACCTCCAGAACCCCAGGCAGCATTACTAGTGGTGAGGGATCATGGGAATTGTAGTTCAGTACAACTGGAGGGCCACAAGTAATAATAATAATATATTTATTTATTACCCGCTTCTCCCTCCGGATAGAGATGGGGAACAACATCAAACATAAAATACACAAAACCGATTAAAAGCACATAAAACCAACACATCATTAAAATATCAATAAAACACCAATAAAAACACTTAAAATTCATCTGGGTAGGCCTGCCGGAAGAGATCAGTCTTTATAGCTCTTTTAAATTCTTGAAGACTGGCGAGTTGGCGGATCTCTCCCAGCAGATCATTCCATAATCTGGGAGCGGCAGAAGAAAAGTTCCTCTGGGTAACAGCTGTCAGCCCAGTTTTTGTTGACTGTAGTAAATTCTTCCGAGAGGACCAGAGCGTGCGGGGCGGATTGTATGGGAGAAGGCGATCCCGCAGGTAACCTGGACCCAAACCATGTAGGGCTTTAAAGGTAATGACCAACACTTTGTACTTCGCCCGGAAACTAATTGGCAGCCAGTGGAGTGATTTTAAAATAGTGTAATACAGTCACCTCTAGGTGTATTGATGACTAACCTGGCTGCCATATTTTGAACTAGCTGAAGTTTCTGGACTAGGCACAGAGGTAGCCCTATGTACAGTGCATTGCAGAAGTCGAGCCTGGAAATGGCCTACTTCTGCTCTAGGTACCGCTGCAGGGAATGAGAACATGCAACAGCATCAATCGAACCAGAAAGATGAGCAAAAGGAGAAAGTATTTTTGTGCTACTGGCCAGGAGGGGCATCTGTGGCTTTATGGTAGAGGTGGTCAACTTCCACAGGTCTGGCAGGGGCAATTTCTACCAGGGAGAACGCTCCTCCCTACCAATGTTTTGTTGAAATTTCGCAATGTGGCCCCAAAAGTGGTGATTTTCTTTAAAACCTATAAGGAAGCAGAATGGTGCTCCTGGGAGCTGTCTGGGAGCACCATTCTTCTTCCCAACTTGGTGGGGAGGGGAGGGGAGCGCTGCACACCTTGTTTTAAAGGGAAAATGCTGCTTTGTGTCCACCACACTATTAAATTCAGCACAGGGGCTGCAAAATGGCTAGGGTCGCGCAGACCAAGTGTCGCTCACCCCTGCTTCATGGAAGAGAAGGTGCTGCTGCTCCTAGATAACCTGGTGGCCTTTGAGCAGCGGAGGCTGGTATGCCAGCAGCACCGTTTCCTGGCTAGTTGTCGCTCATGTTTCAGTACAGAAACGAGAAACCAAAAAGAGGATAGCATCCAAATCAGGACAAAAAAGGGAGGAACAGGCATCTCAGGATGCTAAAATACTTTATTTCAAAGCCCTAAAAAGGGAGGAACAGGTTCTCAGCATGCTAAAATACTTTATTCCAAAGCCCTAAAAGGGGAGAAACAGGTTCTCAGGATGCTAAAATACTTTATTTCAAAGCCCTAAAAAGGGAGAAACAGGTTCTCAGCATGCTAAAATACTTTTTTGCTCATGCTTCAGTAACACCCTCACTAGATAGCTGCTTGCATTTGAAAAAGTGTTCTGAAGCTGGCTGGAGCATGCTGGGACTTGTACGGCCTTTTTATCTCTAAAGGTGCATCGGACCCTTAAACATTCCGCATCATCACACAGGGGGAAATCGCGTTTGCTTACTGTCGCTTCTCTGCGCGTGCATTTGTCCCTCGCTACTTCCTCTTTCGAAAGAGGAAGTAAACAACTTCCACTGTCCCACTCAGCGGGCCGTTTTGATCGCGCTGCTTCTCCTGCACACCGCAGGAGATAGTGGCAACTTCCACCTTTAAAAATAAGTCGGACCGACTGGAGTGTTTTTTGTGGCGTGAGGAAAGCAAGAAGGGACGGAAGGCGCACAGGAGGTAGACAATGATGTGAGAGGGACCTTCAAAAACCCAGGAATGCCCAGTAACGAGTGTGCAATAAAACACTTGTCTGAGGGAGCTCATTTATTTCCAAGCCCACCTTTCTGCCAAGAGGAAAAAAAAAGTGGCTCTCAAGGCGACTAACAATGAAATGCAATTAGCAAAACCTTAATTACAACGTGGCATGAGAACAAATAAATGAAAACCACAACATTAAAACAAATAAACCTCATTGACTGATTAAAAACTCCCTAAGCAACATGTTGGAAGCCTGGCCCTGAGGTGTAGGCTAGGGGTGTGCACGGACCCCCCGGATCGGATCGGGACCCGGATCGGGACCTCCAATTTTGTCCCGGACCGGTTCGGACAAAATCGGAGGCCCCCCGGACCGGATCGAGTCCGATCCCGACCCAAAAATCGTACATTTTTGGATCGGCCGCCATTTTTTTCCCCATAGACTTGCATTGCAATGCAAGTCTATGAGGAAAAAATGGCGGCGGGTGGGTAAGGGGGGGCCTAACTCCCTCCCCCCCCCCGGGGCCGTCCGCTGTGGACGGCCCCGGCAGGTAAACCCCCTCCCCCGCGCTCCCTACCCCCCCTGGGGCCGCCTGCTTCCATCCGCTGGCGCCCGCGGGCGCCAGCGGATAGAAGCGGACGGCTCCGGGGGGGGGGGGTAAGCCCCCTTCCCCGCCACTTACCTTCTCGGCCCGTCCGGCGCCGGCGGCTACTACCAGCGGGCTCCGCGGCCTACTCTCGAGTAGCGCGCCGGGTGATGACATCACCCGGCGCGCCACCCTGGAGCAGGCCGCGGAGCCTGCTGGTAGTAGTAGGCGCCGGCGCCGGACGGGAGCCGCCGGGCCGGGCAGGTAAGGGCCCCCCTCCCCCCTCCCCCCTCCGCGCGCCCCCTCCTCCCCTCCACGCACCCCCTCCTTACCTTCCCGGCCCGGTGGCTCCCGTCCGGCGCCGGCGCCTACTACTTCCAGCAGGCTCCGCGGCCTGCTCTAGAGTAGCGCGCCGGGTGATGACATCACCCGCCGCGCCATCCTAGAGCAGGCCGCGGAGCCTGCTGGGAGTAGTAGGCGCCGGCGCCGGACGGGGGCCGCCGGGCCGGAAAGGTAAGGGCCCCCCTCCCCCCTCCGCGCGCCCCCTCCTCCCCTCCACGCACCCCCTCCTTACCTTTCCGGCCCGGCGGCTCCCGTCCGGCGCCGGCGCCTACTACTTCCAGCAGGCTCCGCGGCCTGCTCTAGAGTAGCGCGCCGGGTGATAACATCACCCGGCGCGCCATCCTAGAGCAGGCCGCGGAGCCTGCTGGGAGTAGTAGGCGCCGGCGCCGGACGGGAGCCGCCGGGCCGGAAAGGTAAGGGCCCCCCTCCCCCCTCCGCGCGCCCCCTCCTCCCCTCCACGCACCCCCTCCTTACCTTTCCGGCCCGGCGGCTCCCGTCCGGCGCCGGCGCCTACTACTTCCAGCAGGCTCCGCGGCCTGCTCTAGAGTAGCGCGCCGGGTGATGACATCACCCGCCGCGCCATCCTAGAGCAGGCCGCGGAGCCTGCTGGGAGTAGTAGGCGCCGGCGCCGGACGGGGGCCGCCGGGCCGGAAAGGTAAGGGCCCCCCTCCCCCCTCCGCGCGCCCCCTCCTCCCCTCCACGCACCCCCTCCTTACCTTTCCGGCCCGGCGGCTCCCGTCCGGCGCCGGCGCCTACTACTTCCAGCAGGCTCCGCGGCCTGCTCTAGAGTAGCGCGCCGGGTGATGACATCACCCGGCGCGCCATCCTAGAGCAGGCCGCGGAGCCTGCTGGGAGTAGTAGGCGCCGGCGCCGGACGGGAGCCGCCGGGCCGGAAAGGTAAGGGCCCCCCTCCCCCCTCCCCCTCCTCCCCTCCACGCACCCCCTCCTTACCTTCCCGGCCCGGTGGCTCCCGTCCGGCGCCGGCGCCTACTACTACCAGCAGGCTCCGCGGCCTGCTCTAGAGTAGCGCGCCGGGTGATGACATCACCCGGCGCGCCACCCTAGAGCAGGCCGCGGAGCCTGCTAGTAGTAGTAGGCGCCGGCGCCGGACGGGAGCCACCGGGCCGAGAAGGTAAGTGCCCCCCTCCTCCCCCCCCCCCCCCGCTGTTCACTTTCATCGGCGGGCGCCCGCTGGCGCCCGCCAATGGAAGCGGCGGTGGGCGCCAGTGGGCGCCCGCCGATCCGCCGATCCGCCGAACCGGTTCGGAGCTTTTTCGGACCGGTTCGGATTGGATCGGCCGATCCAGCTGCGGGATCGGAAATCGGATAATTTATCCGATTTCCCACTGGACCGGACTCGGATCGTGGATCGGGTCCGATCCAGTGCACATCCCTAGTGTAGGCCATATCTGTGCAAGATGGACTCTTGATCTGAGCAGTGGAGGCAGATGGGTCCCGTGTCTGTGGGGTGGTGAATCCGATTCTGAAGGAGCGCTCCAAGCTGCAAAGCAAAGCAGAACTTCAGCTATTGGGTGGTATCGAAATGCAATCAATAAGAGTTCTGACAAAAACCCGGAGCAGATTCACCACCCCACTGACATTGCAGCCACCAGCCTCCACTAGACCTGACTTGGTGTAAGGCCGCAGCCTGGGTCATAGAACATAAGAGCGTAAGAAGAGCTCTGCTGGATCAGGCCCAGGGTCCATGTAGCCCAGCACTCTGTTCACACAGTGGCCAACCAGCTGTCGACCAGGAACCCACAAGCAGGACACAGGTGCAACAGCCTCTCCCACCCACGTTCCCCAGCAACTAGTGCATGCAGGCTTACTGCCTCTGATACTGGAAGTAGCACATAGCCATCAGAGCCAGCGGCCATTGAGAGCTTTCTCCTCCAGGAATTTGTCCAACCAACCCCTTTTAAAGCCATCCAAATTGGTGGCCATCACTACATGGCAGTGAATTCCATAGTTTAACTGTGCGCTGCGTGAAGGCAGACTTCATTTTATCTGCCCTGGATCTCCCTGTCTGGAAGGCGGTGTCTCATGCTCCTGCCTGGGTTATGTAGGATACAACTGGGAACACTGGGAGTGGTTGAGGAGGGAGGCCCTGGGAAGGGCCTTTAAAAGCCCAGCGCAGTGCAATTTGCACGGATGTCAGAGGTCAAAAATCAGCTGCTGTAAGATGGTTGCTCGTTAGAGGTGGAGCAAAAGCTGGATGGCCTAGTCCAAACGGATCACCTCATCTACTGCCTCTCAGGCTGATGAGGCGATTAATGTGCAAGCGTTTATGTGTGTTTCGGGCTCCGCACGGCAATTAGCTGGGATGAATAATTGAACACGTTTCACATGACGACTTTTGAATGCAAATGCCTCAGGCTCCTGCCCTGAGCTTCGGGAGATGTAAGGCCTCTCTGAATTGGCATGCACACGCATTGCACAGTAATTGGTTAAGAGCAGCAAGGAGATAGGGACAGGATTCTCCACTAGGGGGCTCCCACGTCTTGGAGGCTTTTAGGATAGTGGTTTTGGGAAAAAGGATATTTGAAACACACACACACGTTATTTTGTATGTCTCTACTAAACTGGTTTTATTGCACCTCTGATGTAAAGAGAAGAAAGGTTTGGTGTTGCACAGTGAAAGGCCGAGAGGCCTTTGTGAGATGCATACGTTACACCCTTTCTAAGAGTTGTGTATCATGCACAAACAGAGCCCAAGGGTTCATCCCAAGGAGGAAAGATTGCACGATGCCTCTCCCTGCATCCTCGCCTTCTTCCACAATCTGCCTCATACCTGTCGCCATATCTCTACAGTCCTTGCCAAAATATTCCGTAAGGATTGGAGCAATCTTTGGGTGTGGGGTAAAAAGGAATCATAGAATAGTAGAGTTGGAAGGGGCCTATAAGGCCATCATTGAGTCCAACCCCCTGCTCAATACAGGAATCCACCTTCAAGCATCCCTGACAGATGGTTGTCCAGCTGCCTCTTGAAGGCCTCTAATGTGGGAGAGCCCACCACCTCCCTAGGTCATGTGTTCCATTGTCAGATTGCTCTAACAGTCAGGAAGTTTTTCCTGATGTCCAGCAGGAATCTGGCTTCCTGTCACTTGAGCCCATTATTCAGTGTCCGGCATTCTGGGTTGATCGGTTTTTGGAATGCAGATGGGGAGTTCCAGGCTGCAAATCATTAGACGCTTCTAGACGTGCCCTTGAAAATAATAATAATAATAATAATAATAATAATAATAATATATTTATTTATTACCCGCCTCTCCCTCCGGATTGAGGCAGGGAACAACATCATCATAAAACACACAAAACTGATTAAAAATACATAAAACCAATATATCATCAAAATACCAATAAAACACCAATAAAACACTTAAAATTCATCTGAGTAGGCCTGCCGGAAGAGCTCAGTCTTTATAGATCTTTTAAATTCCTGAAGACTGGTGAGTTGACGGATGCACATGAACAAGCCTAAATATGAAGCAATGTCAATATTTCTTCACACTGGACCGAAGAAACACAAGCCCAGGTGCATGTCAGAACAATTGCTGTGGGCAGGTTGAGTTTCTGCCTATGCTAAAGCAATCATGAGTGACCACTTTGTGCGTCAATCTCCAACTATTCCTGTGCTTGCCAATACGTGTTACCGTGTGTCACAATCAGCCAATTACTGGAAGTCTTTGCAGCTGCAGAGTGAGGGGTAGGAATGCACTGAGAAATAGGGATCTGGTTGTGTTGCATGATGAAGCAATCACATGATCACTGCTGGACAAACCTATTCCCCCCCCCCCCCCAGTTGTCAACCTACACTTTGGCATGTATCCCTGGGTTTGGCAACTCAGTGAGCAAAGTTCAGACAGGTTTCCTGTGCTCCTGGAGTTGGGAACATGTCAGCTGACAGAGCAAATACTAGGGATGTGCACTGGATCGGACCCGATCCACGATCCGAGTCCGGTCCAGTGGGAAATCGGATAAATTATCCGATTTCCGATCCCGCAGCTGGATCGGCCGATCCAATCCGAACCGGTCCGAAAAAGCTCCGAACCGGTTCGGCGGATCGGCGGATCGGCGGGCGCCCACTGGCGCCCACCGCTGCTTCTATTGGCGGGCGCCAGCGGGCGCCCGCCGATGAAAGTGGACAGCGGGGGGGGGGAGGAGGGGGGCACTTACCTTCTCGGCCCGGTGGCTCCCGTCCGGCGCCGGCGCCTACTACTACTAGCAGGCTCCGCGGCCTGCTCTAGGGTGGCGCGCCGGGTGATGTCATCACCCGGCGCGCTACTCTAGAGCAGGCCGCGGAGCCTGCTGGAAGTAGTAGGCGCCGGCGCCGGACGGGAGCCGCCGGGCCAGAAAGGTAAGGAGGGGGTGCGTGGAGGGGAGGAGGGGGCGCGCGGAGGGGGGAGGGGGGCCCTTACCTTTCCGGCCCGGCGGCTCCCGTCCGGCGCCGGCGCCTACTACTCCCAGCAGGCTCCGCGGCCTGCTCTAGGATGGCGCGCCGGGTGATGTCATCACCCGGCGCGCTACTCTAGAGCAGGCCGCGGAGCCTGCTGGAAGTAGTAGGCGCCGGCGCCGGACGGGAGCCGCCGGGCCGGAAAGGTAAGGAGGGGGTGCGTGGAGGGGAGGAGGGGGCGCGCGGAGGGGGGAGGGGGGCCCTTACCTGCCCGGCCCGGCGGCTCCCGTCCGGCGCCGGCGCCTACTACTCCCAGCAGGCTCCGCGGCCTGCTCTAGGATGGCGCGCCGGGTGATGTCATCACCCGGCGCGCTACTCGAGAGTAGGCCGCGGAGCCCGCTGGTAGTAGCCGCCGGCGCCGGACGGGCCGAGAAGGTAAGCAGTGGCGGGGAAGGGGGCTTACCCCCCCCCCGGAGCCGTCCGCTTCTATCCGCTGGCGCCCGCGGGCGCCAGCGGATGGAAGCGGGCGGCCCCAGGGGGGGTAGGGAGCGCGGGGGAGGGGGTTTACCTGCCGGGGCCGTCCACAGCGGACGGCCCCGGGGGGGGGAGGGAGTTAGGCCCCCCCTTACCCACCCGCCGCCATTTTTTCCTCATAGACTTGCATTGCAATGCAAGTCTATGGGGAAAAAAATGGCGGCCGATCCAAAAATGTACGATTTTTGGGTCGGGATCGGACTCGATCCGGTCCGGGGGGCCTCCGATTTTGTCCGAACCGGTCCGGGACAAAATTGGAGGTCCCGATCCGGGTCCCGATCCGGGGGGTCCGTGCACACCCCTAGCAAATACTTTCAGTTGATTTGGTTGGTTGGTTGCCTCTTGATCATGGTCAAACATCGTTAGATGTTCTAGGTCGTTGTGTTGGGTTAAAGAGCAACGGAGTTGTGTTACTATATTGCTGGGATTTAATTGTATGTTTGTTATCATTGCTTTGAACTTCCAAGAAAAATGGTATGTGTATACGGATATATTAAGGCATATCCTATGCATGTCCTACAACTCCCAGCATTCCCCAGCCAGCATAAAATAATATATTGGAAGAGATAGCAGACTTGCAGAGTTCCACAGATCTGAGTAATCTGGGTTTATATTTTCAAAATGGGATAATCAGCCATGATGTGTTCCTTTCTCCCAGCATTCCTAGATTTAGAGTGTCAGCACACCGTGGACAATCGCTTTTGCTTACCTTCGCTTCTCCGCTCGCACGTTTGTCCCTCCTTACTTCCTCTTTTGAAAGAGGAAGTAAACAATGTGAACGTGGCCCATCCAGTGGGCCATTTGGATCCCGCTGCTTCTCCTGCACAGAGCAGGAGATGGCGGCAACTTCCGTCTTTAAAATAAGTCAGGCTTACTGGGGTGTTTTCTTTGCGGCGCGAAGAAGGCAAGAAGGGGTGGGAGGCCGACGTAACGAGCGTGCAATAAAGCGCTGGTCTGGTGGGGCTCTGAGTCTGAAACCTGCATAGCCTGTCGTGGAGCAGGTGTGGACAGCAGGTGGTGCAATCAATGCCTGTCTATGAGGGCCTTGGCATGTTGGCTGAAGAAAGTGGGAGGGGCATAGAGTGGAGGGAGGGAGGAGCAAAAACCTCAGTGGAAAAAGGGCAGCTGGGTTGGAGGAGAGAAGAGAAGGAAGGAAGAAGAACCAGAAAAGGAGTGAAGGAGAAACCAGCAGCATGGTGGTGAAGGGGACAGTCTGCAGTTTAAATGAAGTGTGCACTCCATACACAGAGAGAGTCAAGCAACTAGGGGACTAGGGAGCGGGGATAAACAACTGATGTTCATCCAGCAAAACTAGGGTGACCCTATGAAAAGGAGGACGGGGCTCCCGTATCTTTAACAGCTGAATAGAAAAGGGAATTTCAGCAGGTGTCCTTTGTATGCATGCAGCACCTTCCCTCTCCATCACCGCAGCTAAAGCCTCAGGGCAGGGCTCCTGCAGCTTTAACTGTTGTGACGAAGGGGGAATTTCACCGGGTGCTGCATGCCTACAAATAGCACCTGCTGAAATTCCCTTTTCTACACAACTGTTAAAGATACGGGAGCCCAGTCCTCTTTTTTCATAGAGTCACTTTAAGCAAAACTAGCATTGCTCTTCACAGAGGATTGTGGGTTGAAAGGAGAGTTGGATATAGGGTGACCAGATAAAATCCAGGTCAGGGCTCATGTAACTTTAACAGTTGTAGAGAAAAGGGAATTTCAGCCAGTGTCATTTGTATGCAATTAGTTCCTGGACTGGTGAAATTCCCTCTTCATCACAACTGTTAAAGTTGCAGGGGCCCTGCCTTCTTTTGTATATGGTCACTCTAGTATAGTGCCTGCACCTTTAACTGTTGTGATGAAGAGGGAATTTCATCAGGAACTAATTGTATACAAATGACACTGACTGAAATTCCCTTTTCTCTACAACTGTTAAAGTTACATGAGCCCTGACCTGGATTTTATCTGGTCAGCCTAGTTGGATATATTTGATTCATATTTGGGCTAATTGTTTTTTCATGTTGTTATTCCCTAAACCTTTTTAAGTGAAGTAAATTTTGTTAAACATATATTTTGTTGGTCTCTGGAGTGATTGTAACCTGCCCCTCCTTATCCTAGTGATAGAAACCTGAAACATTACTGGGGTTCTCCAGATGTTTTGGCCTACATCTCCCATAATCCCTCACCATCAGCTCTGCTGGCTAGGGAGGTTGTAGGCTGCTGGGAGTTGGCCGCCCCTGAAGGCAGCAATCCTATGCACACTAGGGATGGCAGAGAAATTTGCAATGGATTCAAATGAGCTCAGGTGTCTACCACTCTGACCCAGAGATTCCGCTGGGAGAATGGTTTTTTCCAATTCACGCAGGTTCTGTGGTCTTGCGGACTTTTTTTTTTTTAACTTTCTGGAATCGTATGCAAATTTAATCATACAAAAATACAACGAATTTTTAAAAGCTGACAGAAAATGAGCATTTCATCCCATAGGCTAAAACGTGAAAATCCAGGATTGGAGCTGCAAATGCACATCTATATATTGATTTATTTTAGAAAGGTATTTTAGAAATACAAAGTGTCAAAGGCATAACAACAGAAACATCAAGGCACACAGCCTGTTTTACATTATTCGCCACAGGTTCTATACATACCTTAGGATCATTGTCCCTGAACATACAACTCTTTTTGTATATATTTTAAGCCCTATTACAGTATCTTTTTTTGTATCTGGTCACACTAGGCAGGGCTCCTGAGGCTTTAACTGTTGTGATGAAGAGGGGATTTCACCAGGTGCTGCATGCACACAAATGACACCTGCTGAAATCCCCTTTTCTACACAACTGTTAAACATACAGGAGCCCTGTCCTCCTTTCCATAGGGTCACCCTACTTTATTACAGTTCTCATAAACATGGTTGCTTGAAATTCCTGCCCATTAGTTACAGGATTTGACCAATCTTTAACCAATTGACCAGGTATTTTGGGATGGGTTAAATAAGCCACTCCGAGATGATTATTAAACAAGCACCTAGGCCAAGAAAGAACGTCCCTCTCGGACTCGGCTGATGCTTCACATAAGAGGCAAACTCAGACTTTGTGCAGAGGGGAGGCTCATGGGAGATATGTGTGGGACACAAGGCGCATGCTCGCACACACGTTGGGGGGAGAACATCGCAGCTTTGGCCTGCTAAGAGCTGTCATGTGCTCCTTACTGCTTGCTTTCGATTTCAAATCGTTTGGGTGCAATAAGCCTCCAGTGACATATGCGCACACAACCCTATCGCTGGCCTGGCACAGCCGGGGGAATTCCACCAGGCCTCTGGGCTCCTGTCGCAAGAGCTGAAACCCAATTCGGGGTGAGGGAGGGGTCAGCAGCTGCTCTTATTGCCAATTTCTTGGAAAGGAGTACACAGGAAGCCTGTCCTTGACATGGAGTGGCGGGCAGGATGGGGTTTAGCAGCCGGCACATCGCAGCCGGCACAACCGCCCGGAGCGCATGGCAGCATCATTTATTTTGCTGATCATTAGCGCCGCACATCAGTGATGATCCCTCCCTTGAGAAGAGCGATTTGGGCTGCCCCGAGTCGCTCGGAAAGGGAGTTGGCAGATACATCGTTTTTGTTCTGCAGGGGGAGGGCCAATTATGTCTCTCTTTTGCATTCTGCAAAATGGAAAGACCCCAAGGTGGCATTTGGAAAGCACAGGTTTTCACAGGCCACCTGTATGCATGCCATAGGAAAGAATCAGAGCGTGTCGGCTTGTTTTCCCTCTCCCGTCCGGGGAGCCGGCGTCACGGTCCGGCTGTCGTCCTTGGCCTGGAATCTCGCTTGTTCTAAGAGCGCAGCAAAGAGCAGGGAATGGGTCAAAGAGAAAAAGTCCAGTCCCCTCCAGCAGCATCTCGTGGCTCTAACTCATCTTCCTTTAGCAAGGAAAGATGGGATGCTTAGAAATAAATACCCCCCCCTTTATGCTTCTGCTTTAAAACAAACGACTAACACACCTTTCAGAGCTGCACAGAAGAGACTTTTTGGCAGGTCTCATGGATTGATTTGCTAATGACTGTTTTGTTCCATTTCTTCCTGATACTTTCACTTCTCTGTCTCACACCTACACACACCTACACACACACCTACACACTCCTAATGGGCCACCTAGACAGGAAAGCCGTGTGCCTTCTGAGAACCATCTCTGTTTGACTTTCCCTTTTTGCCTCCTCTTGTTTTTTAATTTCTTGATCCTAGGCAGCAATTACGGAAGGATTCCTGCTTCCCTGCCAAATTCCTGCCTGAGAATCGGGCCTCGTCGGTGGAGTCCTTGAGCGGCGGATGACTCCCCGCCCCAGGGCTGGCACCGAAGGTTGGACACAATTCGGTGCTCTCTTGAGGCTGCTAGGTTCAGAAACTAGAATTTCTCTGACATGGGCTTCCTTGGGGCCAACTCCTGTGACAGTGAGCTCCGTCTCCACAGGTGAAAGGAATGGAGGCAGGCAAGACAGATGATCCGGCAGAACCACCAGCTGAGCGGTTCCTCTTTGGCCCATTTCTTTCTCTGTTGTGGTGCCAGCGGACAGACTATCCCTTGCTAGGTCTTGGCTTCGGCCAGTCTGAGGTGCTTTCTTAGGGGAGGTCTCATTTCAGGCACCCAGGGAGGCAGGAGAAGGTCTCCTTGACGCGCAGCAGAAACGGATCCGTCTGCTTTGTGCTTCTGCTCTTTGGCACCAGAGTCTGTGGAGTCCCAGCAGCCCTGGAGGTGTCGTGCCTTTTGCCAGATGGGTGCAGGGCTCTAAGGTCCTCCTCGTCGCTAAAAGGGGATGCGCCATACTTACGCCCGAGTCGCCGCTGGATCTGTCAATGACACAAGGGACAGTTGTCATTACACCAGTGAAACCCGGGCCACAACCAGCAAAGAGACCTGGGTGAATTCTTCCACATCTGTGTTTACACAACGCAAGCTCAGAATTTGGCCCTTTTGCCTGCACAAAAAAACCAAGTTCCTAGCCCTTAAGAAAGGGGTAGGGAACCTCTCTGGCCCATGTGTATATTTGGCAATTTGAGGAACTTTCCCGGGCACTACCACAAAATGGGTGCCATAAGTGATGTGGCGAGTCACAAAGGATGAGGAACCTGCCCAAAAGACAGAGGGAGGGTCTGAGCCCCAATATACTAAACAACTCCTTTGAAACCATAGTTTTCATCACCAATGGACCTTCTCATCTCATTTTCTCTCTCACTCCAGATCACCACGCATACACGCTTTCTCATCCCAGCTCATGACCTATAGACTCTCTCTCTCACACACCTATTTATGTATTTATTTATTGGCCGCCTTTCAGGGCAGAAGCCGTCACAACCTCGGTGGCAGGGCCTTCTCTGTAGTGGCACCCACCCTCTGAAAAACTTATGGTTTTTAATTGTGCACTGCCCAGAGAGCTTCGGCTGATGGGCAGTATAAAGATGTAATAAATAAATAAATAAATAAATAAACAATAAACTACATAAAAAGAGTTAAAATATTAAAAGCAATAAAAACATAACAATAAAATAGCAATTAAAAACACTAAACCCGACAATAAAACCAGCAAGAACAAAAGCAACAATAAGGAAGGCCATGGGCACTAAAGCAGTGGTAAATTCTGAAGTGTAAGCCACTCATCATGATGATCCCCAATAGCCACGTCCGTAGGAGCACACCAGCTTTAAAATCACTTCACCGGTTGCCAATTAGTTTCTGGGCGAAGTACAAAGTGTTGGTCATCACCTTTAAAACCCTACATGGTTTGAGTCCAGGTTACCTGCGGGATCGACTTCTCCCATACAATCCGCCCCGCAAGCCCAGGTCCTCTGGGAAGAACTTACTTCAGTCTGCGAAAACTAGGTTGATAACCATTACCCAGAGGACCTTCTCTTCTGCCACTCCCAGACTGTGGAATGGCCTGCCGGAGGAGATTCGTCAACTTAATAGTCTCTTTGACTTTAAGAATGCCATAAAGACCGATCTCTTCCGGCAGGCCTACCCAGTTGAATTTATTGGTATTTTAGTAACGTATTAGTTTTATGTGCTTTTAATCAGTTTTGTGTGTTTTATATTTGATGTCGTTCCCCGCCTCGATCCAGAGGGAGAGGCGGGTAATAAATAAATAAATATATTATTATTATTATTATTATTATTATTATTATTATTATTATTATTATAGTGCGTGCAGCTCTGTTGATCCTCTTCAACCAGACAGTTCTAGAAGTTTTCATCTGCACCAGGAGCGGGTCTTTAGTAAAGTGAATGGGTCTTAACTGTCCAGTCAAGAGCAAGCCACACGGAAAGACTTCGCATTACAACCAGAGTGCTCAAAATACATTGTTGTTGGGAAAATCCATTTCCTCTCAGCTACAGTGAGGATGCCACAAAGTTCAGAGGGAATGGAAAAGTGAGGTGGGGGTGGCAGAGGAGGTCCTCCTCCCTGCTAAATCCAAAGGTCTGGGCACTTTGGTGCTGCAAGCCCTGGCTCCACCGCCCCATAGGCACCAAGACAGGGATCAGGGGGCACACTGGTGTCCGTGGGCGGCACGTTGCTGCCCCCTGTCTGAGGATAGGCTTGAACCAGTGGGGGTTGGTGGCTCTGATGTCCGTGGGGCAGTGAATCCGCTCCGGGTTTCATTCAGAACTCTAAAGGAGCTCTCCAAGGTGCAAAGCACAGCATCTTGAATAGCTCCTTTAGATTTCTGACTGAAATCCAGAACTGATTCACCGCCCCATTGTCATCGGAGCCACCAGCCTCCACCGGGTCTGACTCACTGTCAGGCAGTTTCATAGAATCATAGATTCATAGCATAGTAGAGTTGGAAAGGGTCTACAAAGCCATTGAGTCCAACCCCCTGCGCAGTGCAGGAATCCACCTTAAAGCATCCCTGACAGATGGTAGTTTAGCTGCCTCTTGAAGGCCTCTAGGGTGGGAGAGCCCACGACCTCCCTAGGTGATTGGTTCCATTGTCATACCGCTCTAACAGTCAGGACGTTTTTCCTGATGTCCAGCCGGAATCTGGCTTCCTGTCACTTGAGCCCATTTAGGATGTTTTTAGGATGTTTTAATGCAGTTTTAATAATGTGTGCAATGTTTTAATCAGTTTTATGTATTTTATCATATTGTTGTTCCCCGCCTCGATCCAAACAGAGAGGCGGGTAAGAAATAATAATAATAATAATAATAATAATAATAATAATAATAATAATAATAATTCCGTGTCTTGCACTCTGTGTTGATCGAGAAGAGATCCTGGCCCTCCACTGTGTGACAACCTTTCGAGTATTTGAAGAATGCTAACATGTCTCCCTTCCGTCTTCTCTTCTCCAGGCTAAACAGGCCCAGTTCTTTCAGTCTCTCCTCATAGGGCTTTGTTTCCAGACCCCTGATCATCCTCTTGCCCTCCTCTGAACACATTCCAGTTTGTCTGCATCCTTCTTGAAGTGTGGTGCCCAGAACTGGATGCAATACTGAAGATGAGGCCTAACCAGTGCCGAATAGAGGGGAGCCAGTACCTCGTGCGATTTGGAAGCTAGACTTCTATTAGTGCAGCCCAAAACAGCATTTGCATTTTTTGCAGCCACATCACGCTGTTGGCTCATATTCAGCTTGTGATCTTCTCGCTTGTCGTGTTGCTGAGCCAAGTATCCTCCATCTTGTCACTGTGCATTTGGTTCCTTTTTCCTAGGTGTAGAACTTGGGCATTTATCCCTATTAAATGTCATTCTGTTGTTTTCCTATATCTTCAATTGATCATGCATCGCCAGTAAGCCTGTAGCGGAGCCAGGGCTTGCAGGGACAGAGCACTTGGCCTTTTTTCATTAGCAGGGAGGCTGACGTCATCTGCCAAACAGACCTCCCTGTTCCCTCTGAACTCTGCCGCAATCCTCACAGTAGCTGGGGGAAAATGGATTTTCTCACAAGAATATGTAGTTGTTTGCTATCCCTGCTGTCGCTCAAAGTATTTGGGGTGGGTTTCCCCCCCCCCCTTGAATGGGCAATTTAGGCCATTTGCTTTACAAAAGACCTGCTCCTGATGGAGATGAAAACCAACCACAGCAACGTTTTTCTTAATATGGATCAGCACAGCTGGCTGCAATTTTGGACTCTCTTTGGGGGCGTAGCTATGGGGACTGCCACAAGGAGCGCCTCCACTTCAGGATTTACATAAGAACATAAGAAGAGCCCTGCTGCTGGATCAGACTGAGGGTCCACCTAGTCCG
Source organism: Anniella stebbinsi (assembly GCA_029215795.1). Classification (NCBI taxonomy): domain Eukaryota; kingdom Metazoa; phylum Chordata; class Lepidosauria; order Squamata; family Anniellidae; genus Anniella; species Anniella stebbinsi. The sequence goes on along the minus strand of JARDYH010000004.1, from coordinate 3,737,577 downwards.
GGATTCTGTTCATACGGAACAGCTGCCTATGGGAGCCCCACAAGCTGGACAGAAATGCAACACCCATGATGAGGATGAGGATATTTGTTTATATCCCGCCTTTTTCTCAATACAGGGACTCAAGGCGACTTTTCGAATGAAAACGTGTACAGTTAAAACAGACAGAGATATACAAAAATTAAAAATATAATTAAACGTGCTACAATATTAAAACATTTTAAATACAAATATTTTTTAAAAAATCCAATCTATAAATAATGCATAAACAGAGGTCCAAACTACTCCCCAAAGGCCTGGCGGAACAACAATTTTTAGCCCCAGTAACTGGTGTATATAGGCTTACTGCCTCTGATTGCTGGAGGTAGCACAGAGCCTTCAGGGCTAGTACCCATTGATAGCCTTCTCCAGGAATTTAGGTAACCCCCTTTTAAAGCCATCCAAATTGGTGGCCATCACTACATCTTGCAGGAGCAAATTCCATGGTTTAACTCTGCATTGTGTGACGAAGTCCTTCTATCTGTCCTGAATCTCCCACCAATCAGCTTCGTGGGATGATGATCTCATTGGGTTCTAGAATGACGAGAAAGGATGAAAAATGCTTCCTTATCCACTCTCTTCACCCCATGTATCACTTTGTACACACCTCTATCACGTCTCTCCTTCTACTGGTTTTTAAAAAAATCCTATTCTGTCAATGAGCAGATGACGGAATTAAAGACACCCGAGAATCCGTGAAACGCAGATGGACCAGATTAAACAAAATCCATGCATCCCTAGCAGAGGCACACGTACTCTGAGTTCTGTCTCTCACCTTCTGCGCTGAGCGGCTGCAGCCGTGTTCCTCCAGCTGCTGGCGGAAACCCGGGTTAGGATTGGCGACAGGCCGCACGGCCTTGACGGCCTCCAGCGCTTCACGCCAGCTGAGCTGCGTCACGGCCATGACGTAGGCCAAGACAATGGTGGTGCTACGAGAAATCCCGGCAAGGCTGCAGGCAGAACAGGATAGCAATCAGAACTGCCTGCCCTCTTCCCCTGCCTGCGAATGCAAGACCCGCTCACTCTGCCTGCGATCCCATGAACAACAGCAAGACGGAATATTGAGGAGCGTGAGAGTACCACTTCATTTCTTAAAAAGAAAACTCAAGAGAGCCTGGAAGACGCTCCCTGTGAACTGGGCCCTCCTTCCAGAGGAGAGTTGACTTGGGTGACTCGGCGTGATTGGAAATCAGTCTGTACATGCTCAGGGGCATGTATTACATGGCTGATCCGGGGCTTTCAAAACAGACTCCAGGGAATGACAATTGGTCAGCCAGGAAGTCACTGTGGCGTAGCAGTTAGAGTGTTGGACTAGGACCGAGAAAACCTGGGATCATAGCTTCACTCACCCTGGGTGAGTTTGGGCCAGTCATTCACAGTCTTACCTACCTCAGAGGGCTGTTGTGAGGATAAAATAGAGGACGAAGACCCAGCTATGCAGCCTTGAGCTGCTTGGAGAAAGACCAGGACAGAAATGTAGACCTCCATCACACCTAATCCCCCCCCACCCCCCGGTTTGCCTCCCTGTTTTTTTACATCTGAGGCAAAAGTGCGTCAAGCTTACGATCCCTTTCACCTGAATAGCTGCTCTTTCGCTCTTTTGCTCTTCCATTCCACTCCACCCATCCCCTTCTCTTTCTCCCTCCAGTCAGGTCCTGGCAGATGAGCACTTCAACCAGACCGCCTTTCTGCAGGGCAAAAATGAAACAACCCTTTAGTCTGGCTCTTCGGGGGCCTCAAGGGAGTACAATCCAGTCTCTACAGAGATTCAGGCATTGTATGATTTTAAAAAACTCTTTCGAGCCTGGGATGCAAGGTTTGGGTTTTATATTGAGGCTTGGAGACGGCTGCTGGGAGAGATCGCTTTTTCCTGCCAGGACCTGATGCAATCTATTCAAGTCCCCCATTTCCTTTAAAACTACTACATGGAGGCTTAAGGGTGCATTAAACGCGCTTAGGGAACATAACCCAGACTTTTAGCGTTCTAGGAAAGGCTGGGGAAGAGGTGGGGTGTCAGCAGGACAGGCACGGCGTCATGTGAGTACCGTGGTGCAAATCCGCACACCAGGCATGGCGAGAGCGCACTCAATCGCTGGTGTGATGATGCTCGTAGTAAGGAAAAAACCTGGGGAGCCACAGCTGCCAGTCATTCTTGATGATTCTGGGGCTAGATGGACCAAGGGTCTGACTCCATATAAGGCACCTCCCAATGTTCCTAAAGCCACTTGCTCTATGTGAACTAGGTTCAAGGTTTAATCCCTCACATCACCGGCTCTGGCTGTGGAAGAGCTTTCTCTGTCTGACATCATGGCATCTCACACGGACCCCGTTGAGACGACACGCCAAGCCACGGTGGTTAAGCACATTGAGCTAAACATTATAGCTTAGCGTGTTGTGTGAACCATTCCTAACCCAAGTGGCTACATAACCACGGTTTAAGCACACTCACTAACCATTGGCTGCAAAAGGGTTTGCAGCCCAACCACAGCTTAGCAGGTTTTCTGAACCGGCCCTCTGTATAATACCGCTTCGTTTGGGCTTCCCTCTTCCTTCACCCCATTCCCACCCTCGTGTTCCCATCACGAGTTAACATACCAGTGAACCAGGCAGTTTCCTCCACGCAGGCGGCAGGAGTGGATAAAATGAATACATTCTTTGAAGTGCTTCTTGCTGCAGGGGTGGAGACAACACAAAAAGGGACGCATTCAAATGAAGAACCAGAAATTCCAAGACATGTTATCATCTTGGGTGGGGTCACTGGATTGCTCCCCTAAAATTATTTTTCATTTAATCAAGTTTTTCACTGGCTGCCCTTTATTTGATTTGCTTTTATCCAGTTTTGGTGTGCTATTGTTTTACTTGATGTTTTGGGTGCTTTCAGATGAGGGTTTTAAAGGGCCATCAGCTTGCCTTGTTCATAAGGTTTTGCAGGGGCTCCTTACGACCCTGTTATCGTCCTGTAATCCTCCCGGGCTACACACACACACACAATTCTACTGTCTTTTCTCATTGCAGGGGAAATCCATTAATTTTTCATGCCATGCAGGGATGGTACAAACAGCAGCAGGTGCGGATATTTGAGCTTGCAACCCTCCGGCCCTTTGCTGGGGGTGTGTTGCATGCTGTATGATGTGTACTGTGATGTTAGAGAGAGGTTTGTTCCACGATCACAACTGCAGGAGTGTTTCTCCGACCACAGCTATGCTATTTCCTGCCCCCCCCCCCCCATGATACCCACGCTGTAAGAGGTCTAACGACTGATAATGGCTGAGCACTCCGGCACAGTCACAAAAAACGAAATAAAACTGATTTGGTATCTCCTGCTTCAGCTACATGGACCATTCTACATGGGATTGTCTTTTCTAAAAATAAAAAAGGAGGGGGGCATAATTGCGCGACTCTGTTACACCTGCATAGTGAACTATAAACATTTCGTCATTTCGAATTTCCATAAATTTCATAATTTATTTCACAAGAGCTTTAATGGCTGATAACAGCCCCTGAATTGCACTTTGCTTTCACGGAGCTACAATGAGAGGCACTCAAAATGGAGGGAAACTATTTTGGTGTCTCTTACTTTGGCTATTTATTTATAACTATTTGGTGTGTGAATGCCTATTCATATCTATCTATCTATCTATCTATCTATCTATCTATCTATCTATCTATCTATCTGTTTTTGCACAATTCTGTTATACTTGAAGAGTGAACTATAAGCGTTCTGTCATTTCAAATTTCGGTAAATTTGGACATTTAGTTCAAATAAAACACTTCTGTTTTCCTCCTAGAAATGTGAAGGGAAATTCTTTGTGGGTGACTGTGAAGTTGCACATAATAAAAACTCTGGAACTGTCGTATTTACTATACTTGATCTAGTAAGCCAGCCAACTCCCTTATCTAAGAATGTCTGGGAAAAATGCCAGGCTTTACTTGTTTAAAGGGTTTTATTTGCAGTTCGAAAATCCAATTACAAATCGCCAGGGTCATGCCAATAGTTCCATCAGTCCAGTTGTCGAAGCCGAAGGTCAAACCAGGTTTCCAAATTCCAAGGTCCAAAGCAACAGTCAGCCGGGTGTTCAGTCCACAGGTTCTGATCCAAGATCACGTAGGAGGTCAAGAGCCGAAAACGTCAGTTGTTCTCAACGAATCTTAGCTTCTGCCTTCTCCCCCCATATACTCCGTTTGAGCCTGTTCACAGCTGCGTGCAATTCCTTCGTTATCTTACTTAAGGCTTGCGTCAGCTGTGCTCTGTTTTCTCAGTCTCATGCTTCGCCTTGTGGGCTTAGCTTTCTCCGCCCGTTTGAGCTGCTGCCTTTGCTGGGGAGTTACTGGACAAACTCCTTCAGGCCCCGAGTCTTCCTCATTAGAAACAGGGGGTGCGAGAGGGTGGCTTTCCTGGGGCTCTTCTAAGGAACCTCCCTGCTGTTCCTCCTCCTCCGGTAAGTCCTGGGGAATGGGTAAAGCTGCAGTTTCTGCCCCTTCTTCCTCCTCAGAAGAAGATTCTTCAGCCTGTCTCATGACAGGAACTCCCTTCCCTGGGAAGCTAGACTGGCTCCCTCCTTGATGTGTTTCAGGAGGCACGCAAAAACTTTCTTATTCCTGCAGGCCTTTGGTGAATAATGTGGATCCCCATCTATGTTTTAAGACTTCAAAATTTTAATATGTATTTTAAATATTGAAATATTTTAATATTGAAACCTATTTAACTATATTTAAACTTTTGTATATCTCTTATTTATAGCTTTTAACTGTATATGTTTTAATTTTGTAAAGCCGCCTTGAGGCCCAGCATTGGGTAAAAGGCGGGATATAAATAAAGATAATAATAATAATAATAATAATAATAATAATAATAAACACTAACCTCAGCAAAAGGAATAAAAAAGCAGATTTGTTGTGGGGTGTGGAGAGCAAACTACCTGTTTCTTGTGGTTGTGCACTTCTGATGTGTGTGTGTTTAAAAGGTGTGCACACAGGTGAACAGACTCACCTGCGTGCATGCCCACTAAGAAATAAAGAAGTTATTTCAGGGTGGGGAGGGACAGAAAGAACAAAAAGGCAGTTGTTTCTCTATCCTATCTTGCCACACCCACATGTGTGGATAGGAGATTGCAGGATATGGCGCAAAATAAATAAATAATCATGACGCCTTCTTCAGTTGGCGGGTCAAGTATAATTCCAGATTTTTAAAAAACACTGAAAATATGATGCACACCTGCAGGAAGGCTTCAGTCTGGAAACATCCTTGGATTAGTTATTATTGTGGATATTACTGTTGTTAGCTGCTTTGGGCATTTTTTAAATGGAAAGGTGTGGTATAAATGTAACAAATAGAGAGGTCTTTGGCATCACCTCTCTCTTAACAAATCTATTTTTGCAAAAAGAAATGTCCACAGTCGTTCACGAACCCCAGTTTAAAAACAAGCTTTTTTTTCCAGTTGAAGTGGACATATCCACTGAAAACAGAATCAAACTCCTTTGACCTGGTTTTGCTTCTTTTCACTGAGACCCGGACAAAAACCGAAGTTGCAAAACTAGAGCAAAATGAAACTGTCAATTGCTCCCGGCAACTGGATTATATAAGTTACCTTGTTTACCAAGGCTTGGCTTGCGGCTGAGCAATTGATCTATGGCTTTGAACATATTCCTTAGTGCACCTGTTACAATTTTGCAGTGTGTGTGTGTGTGTAAGGAGAGGTGGGGGTGGGAAAAATAACTAAAAAAAATGGAACAATTATTTTTTAAAAAGTCGTGTGCCACAAACTTGCACATCACTTTGCTATAATTCTTTTTTTTCCTGGCAGAGCTCCGGGACATAAAGTTTTCCTATGACTGCACCTCCGCACAGGAAGCTTCACCTGGTGCACAGGCGCAGGAGTCCCACCCTAAAAAGTCAGCACCCCTCCTCCATTCAAAGAGCGATTTAAACTGAAAATCTGCTTTGAAATATGAGTTCAAGCCAATAGCCCCCTCTCCAAAAAGAGAGAGGTCACATGAGATACATGTATTTCCTGCTGCTTTTCCAGGACCCACAAGGCAGCAGGGAAATCGCCACCCGTGTGCAGTCGCCAATGCAGACACGCCACCCTTGAAACGCTGTGTGACCGGCAGAAATCAAACAGGTGCAGCTTTCCCCAGGGTGTAGATGCTGTGATGAAGGAAAGCAGCACAGCTGCATTTCCGCAACCCAGGGAAATCTCCAAAATCATTTCTCTCTTCCCTCTCCCCCCCTCCCCCAAATCTTCCCCATATCTCTGCCTTCCAAGACGGAGAGGAGGCTGAGCAGCTGTGGCAAAGGGTCGTCTCATCCTGCCCCCAACCCCGCCCCCGCTCCCCTTAGAGTTGCTGATTCTCCTCCGCCCCACCCCCACCCCAAAGCCTCTCAGGCTTCCCTATCTCAGCATTTTCCCTAAATCTGTCTCCAGGAAAGGCTGACCACCACTCCCACCCAGGCCCTGGGACCAGGAGTAGTTTCAACAAGCACCTGCTCCTTCAGGACAGCCCCATTCAAGGCAGGTTGTATATCATAGAATTGTAGAGTTGGAAGGGGCCTCCAAGGCCATCGAGTCCAACCCCCTGCTCAAGGCAGGAATCCACCACAAAGCATCCCTGAAAGATGGCTATCCAGCTGCCTCTTGAAGACCTCTAATGTGGGAGAGCCCACCACCTCCCTAGGTCATGGGTTCCATTGCCGTACTGCTCTAACAGTCAGGAAGCTTTTCCTGATGTCCAGCCGGAATTTGCCTTCCTGTAACTTGAGCCCATTATTCTGCATCCTGCACTCTGGGATGATGGAGAAGAGATCCTGGCCCTCCTCTGTGTGACAACCTTTCGAGTATTTGAAGAGTGCTATCATGTCTCCCCTCGATCTTCTCTTCTCCAGGCTAAACATTCCCAGTTCTTTCAATCTCTCCGCATAGGGCTTTGTTTCCAGACCCTTAAACATCCTCATTGCCCTCCTCTGATCCTCTCTCAGATCACTAAAATCTCTGATCAGCACTACTTGGTCTGAATTAAGTTTCAGTTTATCTACAACAACAACAACAACAAATACTTTATTGCTGAGTCCGATTACTTGTTCAATGAATCATTATACCCCTTCTTTTATTCTGATAGTTACTTACATGTTTGCCTCTGGCGTGTCTGGCAGAGCAATGCGAAGGTAAGTGATTCCCTGGAAAAGCAAAGGGATCAGTAAGAAGAGACCCCCATCCGTAGTTTTCCCACCAACCACCCACAATTGGGCAGGTACTGCAGAAGCTCTGGACATCGCAGGGGATTCCACACCCTGTCTGCACCAGGGGAAGGCAACCTGGTGCCTGCCAGATGTTTTGGACTACAGCTCCCATCAGTCCCATCCAGCAATGGTCAGGGATTATGGGAATTGCAGTCAAACATCTGGAAGGGATAAGGTAACATTGACCAGCTTCAGACAGATTTAATTGTTACAGCTTCTCCAAGGACTCCTCGAAATGTTGAACATTTCACGAGGCAGTTCGGAGAGCTCTGAAAGACAACATTTCACGTCCCATACTGCCTTCAGGACCCTCGTCAAAACCCACCTTCGGCAGAGCAGAGGGTAGATCGGAAGCCAAGACGGTAGATCTCTGGGTAATTTGCAGTAGATCAGCAAAAGTTTCTGAGCCGCAGTTGTTTAGCCAAAGTGCCAATGAAAGGCTTCTACCCCCACCCCCACCCCACCCCACCAAATTAACCTGTTGAGAGCAGGAGTATTGCTAAGCACCAAAAAGATTCGATGGCCAGGCCCATTAGGGCACCAATCAGCACGTTTTGGATGAATTGCTAGGATTTATTTAAATTTCGTCAAAGGTAAAGCGAGCCAATTCATTTCCCATCCAGAGCATACAAAACAAAACCATTTTAAAAATTAATTGGTACCTCACCACTCCCAGAGCATACTAAATTCGTAGTTCCTCTTCAATTGCAATTAATTTGCAGGGGTAATGCACAAAACAGAATAGCTGGTAAAGAATATTTTTAATGCATTTTTTTTTCACACACCCCTCCATGCAATTCAGCTTTACTGATGGGATTGGGGGGGTGTTGCAGCATATGGGGAGAATTAACCCTTCCCTCTCTGGCTGTGAAACCCCTTGAAGATTGCCCCTTGCGTGGCACTTGACTTGAGGAAAAAACTTTAATTGGCATCAATGGGCACTCAGGGCTCTGGGTATAAGATTCAGGGCGCAGGGAATTAGATTCAGGGCTGATGCCCCCTGGGCCCAGGTCTAGCAATGCCCCTGGTTGAAAGGAAGAAAACTTGAGGCGGGGCACGGACAGGAACAGATTTGCGTGTGGAAGGATCTCTGTGGGAGCTCTCGTTCTGGTCCTGAAACGCATCCCAGGGTTGAACATGAGTTCAGAGGCACCTCGTTGTGAAATTCTAGGCCTGCCTTCTTGAGCCACGAGGTTTGCATGATGGGTTAATAAGCCACCGTGGTTTGTCAACCACTCTACATGTGCCAGTTGTGTGCCACCTGATTGACCTAATTACCCTCGCCGGATGTGGCTTGTCATGTTGTCCAAACCCAGCAAGGGTGGGTGACTGGGGTGGTTAACAAACCATCGAGAACCCATGGCCTGTTCTACGATTGCAGGGTGGCTTGTTAACCACCCCAGCCAGCCACCCTCACTGGGTTTGGATGTTACAACAAGCCGTGCCCCACGACGGTAATTAGGGAAATTAGCTGGCACGCCAGGAGTAGTTAACAAGCCACCAACAACTGCATATCGCTTCCCTGTTTACCCCTGACTCCACTTCCCTTCCCTTCCTCCGTTATTTCTCCAATGTTGAATTTTAGCTTTTAAGTTCCATGGGGCAGGGAACTGTCCTCTTGTACTCTATGAAGTGCCAGGCACATTGATGGAACTACATAAGGGAGGCCCTTCTCTCGGTCCCACCACCATCACAAGCACACCTGGTGGGAACGCGGGAAAGGGCCTTCCTGGTGGCTGCCCCAGGGCTCTGGAACTCCCTTCCCAGGGAAGCTAGACTGGCTCCGTTCCTGGTGTGCTTCCGGAGGCAGGCTAAAACTGCTGTTTCAGCAGGCCCTTGGGGAGTAGTTTGGATCTCTGTGTATGTGTTGTTTATATCTTGGATTTTTTTATATATATAATTTGTATTTAAAATGTTTTAAAATGTTTTAAATATTTTAATATTGTACTATGTATAATTATATTTTTAATTTTTATATATCTCTATCTGTTTTTAACTGTACATGTTTTAGTTTGTAAGCTGCCTTGAGTCCCAGTATTGGGGATATAAATTAATAATAATAATAATTCCACCACGAAGCAAATTGGAACTAAACCCAAAGTTAGCTCTTCTAGCAATATGGGATAGGGAGAATGAGCATATAACTAACAGAGAATTGGTAAACAACCTCCTGGCACCGGTTAGAATAATCATTGCTAAAAATTGGAAAGGGCAAGGAAGTTATACAATAGAAATTTGGTATAAAGAAATTTGGGATATGGCCTTGAATGACATGTTGACATGTAAAATGAAAATAAAGAGGGGAATGTCCAGTAAGAGTGATTTTGGAGAAATATGGAGTCCCTTTTTGGAATATGTTTTAAGATCGGGTAAGGGACAAACGCCTTCAAAAGAATCGCTAAAATTCTGGAAGGAGGAAGAATGATTATCAGAAGGCCTCGGGGGGGGGGGGTGCACGGGGGGATTGTTGAGGGTTGTAGTTTGTTTTATATTGTGTATATTTATAATGTGTATGTTTTTGTGTTGAAATTAATAAAAATTATATAGAAAAAATAATAATAATAATTCCACCACCTGTTTCCCAACTATAAAGTGCTATAAAGCTTTCAATGAAGCTTGTGCAAATATCCTGTGTTTGATTATTGTATTATGTTTGATGTGTTTGGATGTTACACCCGTTTGTTATTAATGTAAAATTCAATAAAAATATTTAATATTTTTTTAAAAACCACGAAGCTTGTGCCAAAGAACTCTGTTGGACCCAAGGCTGCCCGAAATCCTTCCAGTCAGGTCACCTCTTCACATTGTCACATGGCAGCCCCCCCCCCCTTCGAACTTCCTACTGCAGGGGTGGGCAACACAAAATCCCAAAAATCCATGATTTGCTACCAAATTCGGGTGGAAAACCACTACGAGGGCTTAAAAGGGACAAAATTTGCTTGCAAACCGAAGCCTACCGGAATAAACGGCTGTGGGGATTCGTGGATGGAAACGATGTGGGTGATATTGTTCCGGCTCAGCTGACCCAGGTCTTTGGCATCTGGAAGAAAGTGGAGGAGGAACATACAGCGCGATTGTTTCAGTCATCATTGTGCCTTGTCCGCGAAGGATTATGTGCAAGCACTTATTTCTTGACGTTCCCTTGTTTTTGGGTCAGGATACAGAACTTCCGGTCTGTGGGCCTAATCCAGCCCATGAAAGTTCTGCCTCCAGCCCAGACACAGCCTCCTTGGGATTCTCCTTCGGTTTGATCTCCAAACCAACAACGTCTCTTCTACTGAGGCGTTATGTCCTGAGACAAAGAGAATGGCTACGGCAATCCCTAAACTGGCCCTCTCCAACCAAGCGCCCTCCAGGTGTGTTGGACTACAATTCCCATCAGCATGCTAGCGCTCAGTTCACCAGTATGCACACCTGCCATATGGGAAGCCAGACTCACTCTGTGCCTGAGAGACGTGCAACAAATGCTCTTTTTCTATTGGCCCTGTTCAGACCACACGCTAAACCATGATGGTTAAGCATTTTGAGCTAAACATGATGCCTTAGCGTGTCGTGTGAACCACTCCTAGCCATGGTGGCTACATAACCAAGGTTTAAACATACTCATTAACCACTTGCTACAAAAGGGTTAGCGGCCTAACCATGGCTTAGCTTGTGGTCTGAACAGGCCCATTATATTTATCTTCACCCTTTGAAAGTTCAAAGCACTTTGCAATCACAATAATTATCTCCTTGTCACAGCATCTCTGTGAAGTTAGTCCTGGTTCCACAATAAACTCCCCCCCCCCCCACAAAGCTGTATAAAGAGGGTGTTATTCTGGATCAGGTAGCTACAAAATTGATTTGGGCAGAGAAGGTCACTGTGTGGCGTTTTGGGGGCAAAATACAGGTTGTTGTTTTCACTCAACGAGGCCAAAAGAATTATGACCATTTTAAGTTATGGCTGCTTTGAGATCTGTGGAAATCAGAGAGAGCCATCAAATAATGACTCATTTCTGATGGCTAAATGCAAATCAGTTCACTTGGGTTTGTTACATAAGGGGCATTGAGACACGGCTTTTGACTGTTGTTTAAAGGGCAGCAAATATGTCACGGCAAACATCTTGCGTCAACACATTCTTGGGTTGCTTATTTTGCGCCCACAGATGTGGGCAGCTCTATTGTGGATCCTGGGAAAAGCAAGCCAGCATTATTAACCCCATATTTGGGAGGGGGGAGAAGGAGACAGGCGTTGAGAGTCACTTGCCTCAGGCCACTCAATGAGGTGAGATCTGAACTCAGGACTTGAATTTCATAGCTTATTAGGCTGTCAACTTAGCTCCTAATATAGGAAGGCCAGGTCATGCAAGCACTTATTTCTTGACGTTCTCTTGTTTTGGGGTCAGGATACAGAACTTCCGGTCTGTGGGCCTAATCCAGCCCATGAAAGTTCTGCCTCCAGCCCAGACACAGCCTCCTTGGGATTCTCCTTCGGTTTGATCTCCAAACCAACATAGAGTATCATCACACAGGGGGAAATCGCGTTTGCTTACCGTCGCTTCTCCGCCCTTTGTTTGTCCCTCATTACTTCTCCCTTTGAAAGAGGAAGTAAACAATATGCCTGTGGCCCATCCAGTGGGATGTTTTGATCCTGCTGCTTCTCCAGTACACAACAGGATAGCGGCAACTTCCGCCTTTAAAAATAAGTCGGACCTACTGGGGTGGCTTTTTGCGGGGCGAAGAAGGCTAGAAGGGGCGGGAGGCAGACAACGTTGCGAGAGGGACATTGCGGAAAATCCGTGAGAGCCCAGTAACGAGCATGCAATAAAACGCTTGTCTGATGGAGCTCACAGATAGGTATTCAGCACCACTGCACAGCAGAATCAAGACCATGCTCTTGCACAGTTCCCATTCATTTCACATACTGGGTCTTGAGCAGGAGATCTTCCCAGTGGACTGCGCCCCCTTCATCAGATCCGCCTCCTACTCAGTCGCACCTAAAACCTACTGCCAGAGATGGCTGCCGCCCCATGGCACTTGAGACCTCGGCACCTCTTTTTCCCGGGGAATTTCAGCTGCTGGTGTTCCAGAAGGCACCAGGTGGCTGAGTGCTAATGCGAGCTGCAGCCTCAGACCTGGGGGGCAGGAGGGGGAGGATTGTGAACATCGCGTGAGCTGCGATGCTAAGGCACCAAATGCGCTAATGGAACTCTGTCAATATTTAATGAAACGACCGCTGAGGCAGCAGCTGCCTGTCGCGGAGGGCTCCGAGGCCGCGTGGCTCCTCCTCACAAGCCGCGCCACGGAATCTGCACCCGGATTGCTGTTCCCACTACCCAATGCTCACGCTTGGAGTGGGACTGGGTAAATGGGGGGGAGGGAGCAAGAGGCAGAGTGGCAACAATCAGGGATTGCAAGGGCTACAGGGGCCCAAGGCCACTGACCTGTTGAGGATGCCCCATGTACTGCAGAAGGGGCAGAGTGGGGGATACAGCATGCTAGGGAATCAGAGAATACAAGGGGGTGGGTTCCTCTCTCCATCTCCTCCCCAAGCCCCAGGTAGCCTCCAAGGCAAGAGGCAGGCTTGGGGGAAGGGAAGGAGCAATTGGATGGAGCTCAAGCTTCCGCAGGCCAGATGGCGATCTTCTATGAGCCAGAGGGTCTCCCCTATCCCTGTTGTAAGGCGTTGTCTTGGGTTCAAGCTCAGTTTGCGGTGGCCAGGCATCTTCAGCCTCACCACCATCCTGCATGAATGCCCAGGAGCACAGCCAGCATGCCTGGTGGCCAACTGTTACAAGGGAAGATCAGTCGCGGTGGCCACGCTGCCCGTCAAGGAAGTTCATGGACATGTGAAGCTGCTGAAGATGGAGCCCTTGGTCCATCCAGCCTGGTGCTTTCTGCTCTAATTGGCAGCAGGTCTCAGTCAGGGATGGCTTTTTTAATCTGCTCCCTGACCCGTTTTAAATCTGGACATGTCAGGCATGGAACTAGGAGCAAATCTGAGCTGCGATTTCTCCTCGCCATGGCACAGTGTCCACCAGTACTGATCTTTTCACTGAGGAGCCCCTGCTATGCGTCTGAGGGATCCAGAGACCCCCCCCCCCAAATATATCTGGAAAACCACCAGGAAAGGAAGTTGCAGTGAGACCTGCAGGACTTTTGCCTGGTGCTCTGCAGCATCTGACACCCACATCAGATGCGTGGACTTGCAGTGCGCGGTATGCCCTGTGTGGCACATGGGTATCGGGCACATGGGTAACACACCCAAGAGCTGAAGCGCCTCTGTGCAGATCTCTCATTGCCAAGCTCAACATCCGGCCATTCTTGCCTTTCTGGCTGCTTCCAAGGGTGTGTTTGCAAAGGGGAGTCAGAAAATGCAACATTTCTTAAGCAGTTCTTAGAAGTCCAGATGGATGAATGCCCAGGTCTTCTTTCAGACGGGGAAGATCCGAGCCTGTTTTCTCCGCCACAATATGCACTGGGCACGCTTCTCAAAGCAAGTGCTGAGGCTAGCAACTTGTAAACATGCCGGCGGGCTGAGCAGGAGACAATAATTGTGGCTTCTGCTAGCGTGCAGCAATTATTTGAGCAGTAGCCCATGATCTGACATGCTAAAGAAGACACCAGTGAAGGGTTGCTCTCCGCCCCCCCCACCCCGCCCCCCCAGCATGGCTCCCACGATTGTCACATCTGCATGACAGGCAGGATGATAAAAGGTGAAGTCTTCCCTGCCAGAGAAAGACAGCAGTGGGGAAAGGTGCACCTGGAGTATTTCTGCCTGCCAGGCATAAGTTAAAAGCGCAGGAGCCCTGCCACAAGTACAAGTGCCAACCTTACAGCAGAACCTGGATGTGACGCAGGTTCTCTACCTCTCCACCTGGCGTCTGTGGCTCACTCACCTATGAAGTTCCCAAGGAAGAGTCCCGGGAGAACCTGTAAGAGACACAAAGAGAAATGCTCCTGTGAACTGCAGTCCCTGGGTCTTAGGAGCAGCTCTAGCCAGCAAGGGAAACCTGGAGATCTCAATCTCCTCCCACCACTCCAGCTCTACGTGCCACTCCTGCCCCCTCCCCATGCCATGCCCACCTCATGCCCATCATAGGTGTGCGCAGCTCATTTAATTAGGGTGTGCACCTTAAAGGCCCCAATTGGAGCAGTGTGGGGTGAGAAAGCATGCTTTCCAGGGCCTCCGGAAAGTGCGTCGTTCCCCCAGGGATGCTAATGGCGGCTTTTTGGAGGCTTTCCCATCCTTTTAAAAGCCCCGATTCAAGCTGGGGTGGGGGCAGGAAAGCAGAGGTACCCTGGGAAATTAGGGTGTGCCTGGGCACACCCAGCACACCCTGTGCGCATGCCTACAATGCCCATTACCTCCAATGCCAGGCTCTGCCACCATCGCTGCTCCCATTTCACTATCCTTGCTGCTGCCATTACTTAAACTGTGCTCATTCCCTTTTTTACTTACTTAGTTTTTTTTATCCTGCCTTTCCCTTGGAAAACTGGCTAACCATGAGAGTCATCAGACAGGGGGGAAATTGTGGTTCCCTACTGTCGCTTCTCCGCCCCTGCTCCTGTCCCACAATACTTCCTCTTTCTTTCTGGAGAAGAAACAGGAAGTAAACAATGACCACGTGGCCCATTCAGGGGGCATTTTTATCGCGCTGCTTTTCCTACACACAGCAGGAAATGGTGGCACATTCCATTTCCTGAAAAAAAAGAAACCAGATTAAAAAGGGTCCATTTTGTGATGGGAAAAAGGTAAGAAGGAGCAGAAGGCACGCGGGAGGTGGACAGCGTTGTCTAAAAAACGTGCGAGCAGTAGCGAGTGTGTGATTAAACGCTTGTCTTATGAACCCCTACATTTAAAGTACAATAATGTACTAGTGAAAAGATGCTAAAGTACATCTCCTCTTGACTGGCTGCTAAATGCTACTTTGGAAGGAGAGGTTTTGCCACACTTCCTGAAGAAAATCGAGCTCTGCAGGGGTGGCCTATAGTTTTGTGCTTCTCCAAGCAGCTAACCCTCAAGATCTGAGAGGGGCACTCAAAGTTTTCCTGTGATTTCTCTGAGGATGTTGGGCCTTATCACTTGGATCACGCATAGCTTCTCTGCTGTGTGAGAGATGCACCTTCATTATTTTAAAAAATGTATTATGTAAAATATTTATCTTGCCTTTTAACATCAACATTGTGCCCTAGGGTCCCCTTGATTTTGGGGTCAGGATTGTAGCTACTTGGGATAGCACAGTGGGTTTTTCTACATGAGGCATTTATCGTTCACTTGGCATCCCCTATTCATGTATGTTTACGAGTTCTTTAGGTGATGTCATTACCCTCCAGTTTCCAATCCTAAGAGCACTTTTGGATAGTTGTTTTTTTTTAGAGCAGGGGAAATGTGGTATTTAATTGTAAGAGTGAAAGAAACAGCTTTTTTCATTTGCATATTTGCGCTGTTCTGCTATACCACAGTGCCACCTAGAGGTTATGTTGCAGAAAAGCAGGAAAGGAAGCGCTCCTCGGGTAGTGCTCATATCTCAATTCTGCAATGAAACTGAAAGTAGATGCAGTGGATTAACAGCCAATTAATAGCCTTGTGAAGAAAAACTCAATATCTGGGGCAGCAGAGAGGGGCCAAACTGAACACAATCTCCTTAATGGTGCCCCAACTTTGGGATGCTCTCCCAGGGGTGATAGAATTGCTGTTGACTCTGTATTCGTTCTGGCATCAGATTAAAACATTCTTGTTTGCCTGGGCATTTTGAAATAGTTTTAAAATTGAGTTCCATGTACAGTCTAAATTGGGTTTAGAATTATTGCTTTGTTTTTGTTTTGCTATTTTAACGGCTTTTGTGCCTCTGATTCATTTTTACAGATATACGATATTGTCTTTATAATTTTGCGTACACTTCACTGGGATTGCCTTCGGTAAGGAAGGAGCGGTATAATGTTTACCAAAAAGAAAAAGAGGAAAAAAAAGAATAAACAATAAATAAGCCACACAGAGCTCTATGTTTCTTTTTCACCAGCACTTTTTATCGTGAAAAGCAGCCTCAGAAGGCTGAAATCAGGGGTGGAATGTGCGGCTGGTGGAGATGCTACCCCTTTCCCCCACTTGCAGGGGAAACGACAAGGGTCCTCATATTTTTTCCCTCTAAGGGACAGACAGTTGGCAGATGATTTTTAATGGACAAACAGCAGGAGGAGAAAACAGCATCTAAGGCTGAGAAATTCTGTCCCATTCTGAACATTTCTACTTTTCAACCCATGGTGGTCCCCCAAAAGGCACACCATTCCTGCTGATTCCCCCCCCCCCCCCAGTTTGCAGGTGCTGGCTCATCCTTGCCCATGAGACTCTACCACGGCCATCTGCTTTGCACAGGCAACTGTTCTGTATCCCTCTGGGTGCGTCCCAGATCAGAAAGCACAAGACAGGAATGACAGGAGCAATCTTCAACATGGAGCTTCCAGTTCCCAGTTGAACACCTCTGTTTGCTGCATGAGAACACAGCGTGGCAAGGGCAGAGATGCCGTGGAAGCCGCGGTGCCTTTCCAATGTGTATGATCAGTGCCGGCTCCAGCTTTTTGAGGCCCTTGGCAAGACACCCTCAATTAGGGTAGCCCTATGGAAAGGAGGACAGCGCTCCTCTATCTATAACAGTTGAATAGAAATGGGAATTTCAGCAGGTGTCCTTTGTGTGCAGGCAGCACCTGGTGAAATCCCCTCTTCATCGCAACAAAGCTGCGGGAGCTACACTAGAGTGACCAGATACTAAAGTGGGCAGGGCTCCTGCACCAGGTGCTGCCTGTATACAAATGGCACCTGCAGAAATTCTCTTGTCTATGCAACTGTTAAAGATACAAGAGCCTTGTCCACCATTTTCATAGGGTCGCCCTACCTTAATGAACCCCTCCCTCAGTGAGCCTGCCTCTTAACCATCCTTATCAGCAGCTGCTCCTCATCCTCATCCTCTTTCCCATCATTGCTTCCACTTGCTTCTTGCCTGACAGGCAGAGAGCCAGGGAGCAAGCAGGCTGTGGCATCCGCTGCTCCTCCTTCACACCACCATTGCTCTCTGGTCCAGAGCAAGAGGCAGGTGAACAAGCAGGTGGGAAGTCCAGGGGGGTCCTGTCAGGTGCCAATCTATGCTTACTTTAATCCTGTCTATGATATTCTGGCCTTTTCTACACCATAGGGGTGTAGAGGGAGGGAGGGTGATCCCAGAAGTACCTAATACACACCATCGACACACTGGGAGGGAGGGAGGGAGGGAGGGAGGGCGATCCCAGAAGTACCTAATACACACCATCAGTGCACAGGGATCAGCCTGGGGCCATCCTAAGCAAACAGGCAGGTGTGGAAAGGGCCTGGCAGTGCTCATATATGGTACCTGATTCTCCTGGGCGGTTTGTTTCCCACACCTCCACTTATGTGCTAAAGTGCTGAACTGAGATTATCAGAAGCTGAAGGTTAGGAGCCGTGTGTGCAAGCGTGCAATTCCTCCTTTCATACACCCAGCGCAATATTCTAGGCGATATTTTGATTGCAGCAAAAGTGTTTGCTCACGCACAAGAAAAATCCACCTTTACCTTCATCTGAGAGAAGGGAGATCAGTTCTCCGCTCCATTGGAACCTCTGAATTGCTAACAGCCGCTTCCCTCGCCATTCCTGCCACCCCCAGATAATGTTCTCCCATGTGCTGGCAGGGTGCCAAGCGCATGGGATGGGGAGGTGGTGGAGGGGGAACATTCTCTTACAACTTTGTTCAGTTGCCAGTTTCGTTGTTTAGTTACGGCACTTAAACTAGTTTGCAAACACCACATTCCGCCCCATCCCCCCCCATCCCTGTCCCCATTCCTTAAGCTCCAGCACCTCTTTGAAGACAGATTGTCTCATGTTCCTGTCAGGAATGTATCTGTATAGCCACGGTAACAAGTGGAGATGGGCAGACCTACACTACACACCCAAATCAGTTTTACACCACTTTAAAATCCGGGCTTCCTCCCAAGGAAGTGCAGTTTAGAGAAGATGCACCGTGTTCTCTGACAGAAATCCCCTTAGGCCTCCCCTAGGCCCCAATCTCCTGTGGAGAGTTAAGCCAGTGGAAGAGACATGCCCTGAATCTAGTCTACAGGACAGAGGTGAGGACGGCTAGCAGGCTGAGTGATTTGGGACTAGGGGCATGGCCTGCTCTAGGTGGGGATGTGCTGGAGAGAGGGGGACGAAGCACCACTAAGGAGGGGTGAAAAAAGAGGCAGGCTGCTGAACAAATTATTGCGTGCCGACTCGTTATCACGAGCAAGAATTTGTTCAGCAGCCGCAGTTCTTCATAGGAACACATAGAAAAAAGAACGCGCAGCTCCACAGGAAAGATTGTATAATCCGAAACGGCGAGCTTTTTCCAAACAATAAAAAATCTGAAGATTTTAGCATTTTACATAGCACCAGAGCCTGTCTCTTTTTTCACCCCTGCTCTAGGTGGGGGTCACACTTCCCCTCAGGGAGCAGGGCTGCAGCATGTGGTACTCTTTGCTACTGGATTTCCAGGGAACGGTGGCGGTACCCTCCCTTTTCTGACCAAGACCGCTCTGCTATCATCTGTGCATTAGAACTTTGCGCTTGGACTACAGTAACACACTTCCTTTTTTTCCTCATCCCTCCCCATCCCCTTTTCCTTGTGTGTCATGACTTTTTAGATTGTAAGCTTACGGGCAGGGGCTGTCTTTTTTGCTGATTGATTGTAAACCGTCCCAGGAGCCTTTTTTTTTTTTTTTTGACTGAGGGGCAAAATAAAAATACTTTAAATAAAAATAAACAAATGTGCTTGGTACTTGGGGCGCCATTGCAAACGGTTCAGTGCTTCTGGCAAAAGGACTGTAGAAAGATTGAGCCAAGAACTACTGATGCCTTTACTTGGCCATGAATGTGGAACAGCTACCAGTACCTGGTCCCCAGGAGGCTCCCACAACAATGGTTTGAAATTAACATTGCACATATCAGTATACAATGAAGACATGGGGGGGGGGGGGTGACACCCTTCAGCTAACCTGAACATCAGCACAAAAGGAAGGTGGAGGTGTGTTAACAGGTGAAATGCACCCCATCTCAGCCAGCCCTCGCACCCAAAAACTTTCCAAAGCTTCGCTGAAGCATTTTCAGGGCCTTTCAGCTAACACTGTTGACAGTGCAACCATATATAATCGTAGCAGCATTTTCTGCTAGAGCATGTTTTCTCAACTATGCCCCCATACCCACCACAGTACCTTGTTCATGCCATTGCCCATGATGATCCCACGCAATCTCAGCAGTCTGGAGGAAGAGAAGGAGGAAGAGAGCAGGTGTCCTTGGGTGCAAGTCTCCCCTCGTCATCCAAATGCCCAGCAACAGGTGTCGGGTTGGCTCACCTGGGCGAGGTGTACACCTCTAGGCCCGGCCCTGTTTTTCCTCCACCTCTTTGGAGTGGCACGGAAAGGGATCGCCTCGTGGCAGCGGAGTGTCTCGTGGGGAGGAATAAATGTCTGCCCACCCCCTGCAAAACTTTCTTCTCTTTCTCTGACAAAGGAGCAACTGCCTTTTCCTGGTCGTTTTCTGTGGCTAGCACCGGGAGAAACTCCACCTCTTTCGTAATCGTGGAGGTTTGCCAAGGCTGCTGCTGCTACTCCGCAACAAAGCCCCAGTGTTCAGAGAACAAGCCCTTTTGTCTTCCTGGCTCTGTGACAAGCCAGGGCTGTCAAGGCATGCCGTTGGCTCTGCCTTCTGGGCTCCCTCCCTTAGCATGACCCATCCTGCTGCCAATTCCTGCCAATTCCTGGGACATCCTCAGACTCTGGGGGTGGGGCGGGGAAGATGTCGCCCCGCCATGCGCCCCACAGAATGACAGGCGAACATGGCAAGCCCTGGATGCGGCGTGTGCAGGCAGAAGGCAAGGGAGACTCTGTCAGGAGCTGGAAACCTGTGATTCAGCCCAGCGCGTGTGCAGCCGGTGAGAGTGGGAGGCCGGCAGAATGCAATGTTCCCAGAGACTGGAATGTACCAGCAGCAAAGGGCCGTCTGGATCTGGTTACATCCTCGGTTGTCACTTCACCAAAATAGACTCCATGAACGTAAGGCCAGCTTGGGCGGCAGGGAGCCAGTCAAGTTGGCAGCAGTTGGCGCATCGTGTCTGGAAGAGTTACAGGAGTCGAGTAATGGGGTCGTGTGTGACTGTCCCTTGCCTTCCAAGCTGCAAACATAAGATCACCCTTTTACTCCATTTCTTCCACTCACGAACTGATTGTAAACAGAACAGCGCACTGAAGGGTGCTACCCAAGGGCCAGATCTATCTATCTGTCTATCGATCGATCGATCGATCGATCAATTGATCCATCGATCGAGTCATTTCTTGATTATATTTCTGTACTGTCCAATAGCTGGAACTCACTGGGAGTTCATTGAACCAAAATTAGAAGCTTAAAACACAAGAACTTAGGAAAATGTAATAGAAACTCCTTACGTTTAAAACAGAATGAAAAATAAATTAAAAAGTAGGGTAAAAGCCAGTAGCAGTGCAAAGATCTAAAATTGCAGTAATGCAAATTTTAAAAAAGGGCTACTTTGTCTTACCTCATAGCAGGGTTCATTTTGGGGTGTGGGATTATTGGGGGACCAAGCTAATTTGCAATATTTGAACTCAGGAGCAAAAATTAGGCTCAGAAGTCACCAGGGCATTGCCCCTTCCTGTTACCAGGGCACTGGCACTGACAAGATCATAAAGTAAGCACCAGATGAGCCTTCCTGGTGCAGGAAGTCCACAAACAGGGTGCCACCACTGAAAAGGCCCTCTCCTTTGAAGCTACCCACATCATCTCATTCAGCAGGGATACATATCACCTGCATATCAGATTGCCGGCATATCACCTGCTCCCATTCATTCCCAAGGGGCATTGCTCTCAAGAGACTGCTCTGGTGGATTGATCAGGTCCAGGGTTTGTCCAAGATATTTTTGTGCACCAGGTGAAACAGCTCAGTGGCCCAGAACCCATGTTTTGCATCCCAGTTTCAATCCCTGGCACCTTCAGCCAAAATAATCAGGTAGCAGGACAAACTAGATAGACAATAGACTTTGAAGGCAGACCCCCATGTTGGCTGGGCTCCTCTGTTTCTCTTGCACACCTCCAGGAAAACTTTCCGGGGAGATGTTCTCCACGTTGGGAATTGCCAGTCTTTTACTCTGCCTCCTTAATAGCACTCAAGTTGCCAACTTTTCAACTGGCCCCTGCTCCTGTGCCCTTAGCAGCAGACCGACCTGCATGAAATAGCAGATGATAATGCATCATGATTTGAAAAGCCTTTTAATATGGTCTTTTAAATTATGTAGTTTTAGTGTTTGACTATTTTTAATGTTCTGGTTTTTTTATTGTGTTTATTGTGTTTAAATTGATGCGTATGGCCTTGATGGCTTTTTAGCGAATTAAGGCTAAAACAAACAAACAGATAAATAGCAAGCTCCACCAGCTGATTTCTGCACAGAACAAGCCAGACTAGTTTACTTTGTTGTTTGTTCTGATAAGTTGGCAATCGCCAACATGATGGCACCCGAAACCTGAAAGGGCTGCCTTGTCTTACCTCATAGCAGGGTTCATTTTGGGCTGTGAGATTATTGGGTGGGGGGAGAGATCAAGCTAATTTGGAATATTTGAACCCAGGAGCAAAAGTCAGACTCAGAGGTCACCAGGCCATTGTCCCCTTCCTGTTACCAGGGTCAGAAAGCAATCCTTGGAGCCTACAGGTGCCTCTTCTTCGCTTCTTAATAACCTTGACCAACTGTGAAAGGATTCCAGGTCAGGGAGCATCATACTTAGCAGCAGTCTCAACACCTCTCATTTTAGAAATTGAGTGCACTTTCTTATCAGGCTCTGCATCCTCCTCAGTCGAATACCACTAGTTATTAGAGTGCCTGAAGATGACAGGGTGCGGCTCCTTCTTTGCTCTAACCACTCAACATTGATTTAGTTGACCTGGCATTTTCCTGGGTGTCTCCCTTGGTGATTGCCTCACCAGGCAGCCTCCCTGCAGCTTTCTGGCTGCGTGACCTGACAATGCCTAGACCAACCTGTGTGTCTTTCCAGCTCAAATGGTTGGATTGCTCAGCAGTTAGTACATCTTTTCTCCAGCGTCAATAATTGGTTTCTAGGTTTCCCCTATCATCATCTTTCATGTTGGTGTAATGGTCGGGTAGGCAGAAAGACTGCTCTCTTCCGGCAGGCCTATCCAGTTTAATTTTAAGATGTTTTTAATAATGTATTTGTTTTTATCTGTTTTAATGGTTTATCTATTTTATTGTTTTTATATTTATATTTATTGTTGTTCCCTGCCTCGATCTGGATGGAGAGGCGGGTTAGAAATGAAATAAATAATAATAAATAATAATAAATAAGTACGTTGTAATCTCTGGGTGGTTTCTGGCTCCCAATAGTTGAACAATAACAAGTAAACTTGAAAGGGGGGGATCTGTCATGGCAGGCCTTGTCCTAACTTAGGCTGACCGTATAAAAAGGAGGACAGGGCTCCTGTATCTTTAACAGTTGCATAGAAAAGGGAAATTCAGTCAGTGTTATTTGTATGCATGCATCACCTGGTGAAATACTCTCTTTATCATAACAGTTAAAGCTGCAGGAGCCCTGCCCTCTTTTGTAGCTGGTCACTCTAGTATAGCTCCTGCAGCTTTAACTGTCGTGATGAAGAGATTTTGCCAGGTGCTGCATGCATACAAATGACACCTGCTGAAATTCCCTTTTCTATGCAACTGTTAAAGACACAGGAGCCCTGTCCTCCTTTTCATATGGTCACTCTACCTAACTGCTCAGCCCTCACCTGTAAAATATGAGTATCAATTTGTTTTGATTTTGACCAGGACTTTGTGCCACACTTCTGGCTAGTTTTTGGATTTTGTGTTAGAATCTCTGATGTGTACTCATTCAGATGTAGAATAATAGAATTGTGGAGTTGGAAGGGACCATAAGGATAATCTAGTCCAACCCTTGTAAATCAGGAGTGCGAAACCTCGGGCCCTTGGAACAAATTCAGCACACCTAGGGCCCCTATCTGGTCCTCCAGGTTTCCTGAGGTGGCCACGCCCCCTTTTCCATGCCCCACCCCAACCGCAGGTTGTCTGGAGGCTCCCTGGCTTTTGCACATTTTTTTTCTCGCTCTAAAAGGTTCAAACACCTTTCCTAAAGCTGTAAGTGTTTCAAGCTAAAAGAACTGGGCATGTTCAGCCTGGAGAAGGGAAGACTGAGGGGAGACATGATAGCACTCTTCAAGGACTTGAAAGGTGGTCACACAGAGGAGGGCCAGGATCCCTTCTCCATCATCCACTTCTTCTGCATATCAGCTATGGTCAAAACTGCTGAGTTCTCACATGTTGTCAAGTAGTCACACTGGCTGGGTTCCGAAGAGACTTCAGGCAACGGAATGGGGGAAGAGGCAACTGTCCCTTGTTTTGATTTGTGTTGTGTGTTGGGGGGGGGGGGGGACACAATGGACAGTATATTGTTTAACAAGGGGGAAAAACAACGGGCTGCTCCGTTGTTTATTGGAGACCCTTTGCTTCTCATGAAGCCGGGACTTTCAGTTGCGCAACGGGGAAGGCGCAACGTGTCCTGCGTCGGGCACCGCAAAAATAACGAACCGTCAGTTAGTTGCCTCTTCCCCCCCCCTCCCCTTGCCTAAAGTGTCGTCCGAACTCAGCCACTGTCTCAGAATGAAACCGTGCAGCGTTAAGGCGAAAGCACTCTGCACATCCTCTGAGACACTCTTGCCCCGGCGATGCATCCCATGCACAAAAGGAAATATCACCTTTGGTGCGGAGTAAAGATCCAAAATATTTAATACTTACCCCCACATTGAAAAATGATTTGCTTCTCTTGAAAAGGCGTAAAGATTACATATTTTGGACTTTTACTCCACACC
Organism: Anniella stebbinsi; assembly: GCA_029215795.1. NCBI lineage: Eukaryota > Metazoa > Chordata > Lepidosauria > Squamata > Anniellidae > Anniella > Anniella stebbinsi. The sequence continues at coordinate 3,713,379 of JARDYH010000004.1, read as the reverse complement.
AAAGGTGATGTTTCCTTCTTTTGTGCATTCCGTGTTTTGGGGTGATTTTACCCCTTTTCCACGATGCAACTGCCTTTTGAAGGACGTGACCAAACTAAACCAGCAAAGCCCTCCACCCTCGGCTTTATCCCCCCCCCCACTTCCCTCGCTCAGGCCCCGCCCACCCCCTTAAGGCCCCGCCCACCGCCTTTGGGCCTGCTCCGGTTGCCGTGGAGACGGGACGCGCCGGATGGCGGTGGCCGCCGAGGAGGCTGCGCTTGGCTGATCCCGGCCGGAGGGGGAGGGAGCGCCATGGCCAAGAACAAGGTGGGGAGGGGGCGTGAGGCCAGGGGGGGGGGTTGGGGAGCCTTGGATGGGAGGCGAAAATGGCCCCCTCCTCACTTTGAAGGCGTTATGGAAGGGGGGGCTAAGATTCCTGGGGGAGGGAGATACGTTTCATAACATCCCCCCCCCCCCAATTTTAATAATGGAAGCAATGGAGCGGGGTCGAACATGGAGGGGGTCCCATGAATAGTTGATGACAGCCTTCCCCAATCTGGTGCCCGCCAGATGTGTTGGACTACAACTCCCATCAGCCCCAACGAGAGTGCAGCCCAACCCACCTGGAGGACACCGTGTTTGACCGTGCTGGCTTGGGGACTATGGGAGTTACAGTCCAAAACAACTGGAGGGGCTATGGCCATGCTGGCTTGGGGATTATGGGTGTGGCAGTTCAACACGTCTGGGGGGGACTGTGTTTTGGTCATGCAGGCTGGGGATGAAAGGAGTTACAGTGCAACATATCTGGGGGGACTTGAGCCGTGCTGGCTGGGGGTGATGGGAGTTGCAGTCCAGCACACCTAGAGGGTAGCAGGTTGGGGAAGGCTGGTTTGTAAGAACTCAAGCAGAGAGGGGCCCTGCCGGATTAAAACAGGATCAGGAGGACTCTGTGCCAAAATCTCTCCCGCTTTCCTTCTTTATAAACTTTAGTTTCCTCTCTCTCGGTCATGAAAGTGTAGATGGTATGAGTTGACAAATATGGCACAGAATGGGAAATATATTGTCAATACAACGAAAGCCCAACAGTGAAGGGAGATGTGGCGTACGCATGACAAATAGGAAGATAAACGTGTTTACAATGCAATCTTATGGCAGTTCGCTGCTGCGGTGATGCAACACACACCTCACATGCCAGTTCAAGCATCCAAGCGCCAGCAAACTCCAGGCATGCCTGGGAGTGGTCTGGGCAGCACTTGATTTGTTCCTGGCCAAGAGGTTTTGTGCCTGCTCTGACCATTTGCAAGAAACAGGGCAGCACTAGTGGGGGTTGCAAGCACTCTGGGCTGTAGAGTACTTGGCTCCCAAGCGTACTTGGATTTGCATGACTCTCAGCAGCCTGTGCTAATGCTTGGAATGGAGAGTGTTGTGCTGTTATTGTGCAAAATGCTGGTCAAGTGGAAAGACTCTTGCTGACGGTCATGGAATGCAATGGTGGCCGTTCCTGTGTTGAAAATATTGAGTCCTGTTCAGCCCTGCTGGCCTGGATTATCCCATGACTCCACGATAAAATACAGGTCTGATTAAATTGTGTGTGTATTGAGGACAGAATGCTCTTTACTGAGATGGAGCGGATTTCCTGTCATTAATATATCTTTATTTTCGTAAATGTATGAGAAACAATTATACTGCCAACAGATTACGGATTTTCCAGCCAATTAACTGCCTGATGTTCAGCCAATTGATTAATTAACCAATTCAAGATTGAGACTGCAGAATTTCAATGATGATACTTTTTTTTTGAGGCCATCCAAGTGAAGATGGCAATGTGTCATGAGTATGAGATAATTTACCATTGAAAACACCTTAGCAGATAAACAAATCAGGGGGTAAGGATACCGCCCTCCATCCTTACTTTTTGTCCATCACGCCACACTACAGTTTATCATTCAAACAGTGTTGCGTGATAAATGCAGCTGGGTTTGCTAAACTCATGGTTTTCTCTGGCAAGGAGTGATAGAGAGAAAGAGAGAGAACTTATATCCAAAGATTACCTCTTCAGCAGTGTGCTTTAAGGGGCAGAACCAAGTAGAATATTTCAAATTTCTGAACATCACTATCAAGGTTTTAGGAGCTAGGATCACATTCTTAGTCACCAGTTGCACAGGGCATCTGGGTATTTTTCAGCCATAGACAGAAGTGGAGGTGCTTTGGGATGTATTTCTTATTTTGCATTCCTATTTTACTTGTTTCTCTAATTATCTCATTGCAGAATGTAAACTATAAAGGGCCTTACGGTTACCAAAAACTGAAAGAACGGTGAGTGGTGTTTTCCCCTCCCCCTCATAAAACAATCTGAAAATCCCTACCTGCGTTTCTGCATGAATGGGAGAGCACAGAGGTAATTTTATTGACCACCTGCAGGAATGCGTGTTCCTGGGAGAAATACTGCAGGCAAGAAGAGTGAAGATTCTCCTGTAGCTTTTAAAAACTAAAATGTAACATTTTACATTGGGGTACAAACAATAGAAAAAAATCATCTGGTGTCAGCAATGTGCAGAAGCTTCAGATAAGTCTATTTCCCTCTCACTTTCAAGTATTTTGCAGGAGTGAACAGGTTCCAGAATAAACCCCACAAAAGTTCTTGCATTTCAAATGTATAGCTGGCCTGTTTTCTCACACCCATTCCTATCTTGTTAGTCATATGTGTCCTGAAAGAGAGGGGGGAACACAACTTTTGTAAAGCTTTAAAAAAAAAATCTAGTCACCTGGGGGCAGTTTTTACTCACTGTAGGTGACCAAGTGCATATTTACCTACAAGCCTTGGAGTAAAACTTAAGGACAACTGCAGTATCTATTGAACTGTCCATATAAATGCCATGGAAGGACAACAGTTAGTGACAAATGGAACACTGGAAGCTGACTTATGCGAGCTCAGGCTATCGCTCCATCTAGCTCAGTAATGTCTACACTGACTGGAAGCAGCTCTGCAGAGTTTCGGACAGGAATCTTTTCCAGTCCTACCTGGAAATGTCAGAGATCGCACCTGGGACCCTTTGCATGCAAAGTACCTGCTCTACCACTGAGCTATTGCCATTCCTTGCCATGGGACTAATGAGAACATAACGAAGACATATGATGTATGGATTTATCTATAATGAGAGATTCCCACTTACTGAGAGAGTGTTTCGTGAGCATCCCTTCCTTTGGCAAAATTGTCCTAGGATCACATTAGTCTTACATTATCCTTCCCTCTGCTGCTACATGACCTCTCCCTGTCTTGTCTAGGTAGTGTAACCCTCCTCAGTAGCAACCACATCACTTCTGTACTCCACTAAAATGTGCTGTTAATGCTAAACAAATGGCAATGTAATAGTAAACGCGGAGGCACTTAGAGGTGGGAACGGCTGTTTACAAGGGTGGGCCGGGCAGTGAAATCAAAGAAGTCTGCATTTGGAACTGTGAAGCTTTGCTCATTAAATAATGTGGCTTTGAAGCCTCTCCAATCTCCAGGGTTGGTCGCAGGCCAGAAAAAAGGCATCTTATTTTGCTATAACACACTCTTAAATGAACTGCTGCAATAAGCCAATGGAATAAGATAGGATAAGATTTTCTTACCCCTGGGGAAGACTTACAAGGCAAAACGCATTGAGCATATGACGCACCATGATACACTTTGTGAGTTTGAGCACCAGCCCAAGGCTTTGCCTCACTTTCATTTTGCTCTGCTGCTGCCTCTGCTTTCTTTCTGGTGGTTTCAGGAGTGAAGGAATAGAAAGGTTAGGCTAATAGACAAAAAAAGGGAACATAGAAGGTGGACCAGAGCAGAAGAAAGTGAAAGACATAACTCAGTTCCGAAGTCTAGCCCCACTAAATGGAGACCTCCATAGGGGCCATTCCTGTTCTGCCATAGATTCGCTGGCTGGCCCCACGTCTGGCCTAGGTTAGTAGGACTGCAGAGCAATCCATGACCCCAAACCTGAGCAGCTTCGATCTGCGTTGAAATGCATTCCAGCGTATAGTTTGAACTGTGGGCCCTCCGAGCCTTTCCTCGTATGAGGAGGCTCCATCAATCCACATTATTTCGAAAACAATTGTGAAAGTCTCTCCTGCCAAGAATGAAAGGGTAGTTAAGCAATTAGGAGATATTGCTTGCATCCAAAGAACCGTGCAACTACTTCCGTATGCGCCCAAGGGAATTTTAGATTTGTGTTCCTCAAACGTTATCCCCCCCCCCCCCCCATGCTGCATGTCACACTGCTTTGGAAACTGAGAAGCACTCTAGAAGCATGCCGCTCACCCCCCACCCCTTGGGAATACCGTCGGAAGTGCTTTGAATGCTGGCCATACTGTGCAGATCTCTCGGGCCACGTCAAGCCCTTTTCATGGCAGCTCGAGTGGACGACCCGTTCCTCCTCCCGGTCGCTTTTTTGGTCCCATGTTGCTGACAAATGGATGGCCAGGGAGGGGCTGCAGCAGCCAGTACGAAGTCGTGAACCAAGCATGGTGGTTGTGTTTTGAAACCTGCGTTCAAAAAGATTGTAAAGAGTTTTATCAATGAAAAGTGCAGCATAAACGATAAATAGTAGGCTTTGGTAGGAGGACTAAGATGCCTTGGAGGAAGCCGTGCCAGTGAAACTGCTATAACGCTGCTGTAAGTTTATAGTAAGATATGCCTTTACACATGCGCTTCTTCTGGAGCTGTCGGAACCATGAAGAGCCCCAGCCATAACAGCCACAGTAGCGGCAGCACCCTCTAAGGACCAGAGAGTAGACATTATTTTGCACATTCATCCATTTAGAGTCATCATCTGCCACCATCACCCTTTAAAAAAACCTTAATATGTATATTCTCTCTTATCGCCAACTACCTTCAAGCCTGTTGGCAGGCCGAAATGCAAGATATAAATCTTTTTTTTAAAAGTAAAATAAACAATTTAGTTAGTAAGTTGACTGTGAAAAAGATTAAGTGGGTTGTTTGCAGCACCCCTAGCACATTTGCTGCCCTGTGTGTAATGGGATGAATGTTTCTCTTTTACAGAGAGCCCCGGGCTTCCATCCGATTCAAGTGTGCCCTCACAAACACCATTTTAGACGTCCTCCGACAACGGCCAGGATGGGTTGAAGTGAAAGAGTAAGGCTTGTGTTCTTCTTATTGGCGTGGGTGGGGGTGGCAGGATCACACGTTTGGGAGACATTGCTAGGGTGACCATATTTGGGAAACCAAAAATAAGGACACCATGTCGTGGGGGGGCAGGGCGGGAAAGCAGCTTTCCGGGGCCTCTGGAAAGCACGTCGTTCAACCCCCACCACCTTAAAGCTTCCAGTTGGAGCGGAGGAGGGGAAAGCGTGTCATTCCTGCCCCCACTACTCCAATTGGGGCCTTTTCTATAATGTCCGGGAATGACACACTTTCCACTTTAAGGCCCTGATTGGAGCAGTGTGTGGGGGGGTGGGGTGGGGGGTGGGGTGGAAATGTTGCACCTTCAGAAAGCACGTTGTTCCCTCCCGCCATGCTAATGGCAGCCTTTAAGGGGAAAGTGTGTCTTTCCAAGACATTGTAGAAAATTACAGAAAATCCACTGACACTCAGGATAGAACAAAACCTAGGGCAAATCTGGGGAAATCCTGACAGTCAGTCACCCTCACATTCCTCTCTTAATCTGAACTGTGGCAGAAACGCAGAATATCGTTCCTGGTACAAGAAGTCAACTCCCCAAGATTCTCATATCAATAGAGTCTCCTGTCTCAAAACAAAAGCGTTACCTGAACCCTCCGCGTAATGAAGCTTACAGTACAAGTCCTTCAGACTTCACATCTATAGAGAAAATTACCCGGAAACGAAACCAGGGCTTAGCTTCCAGGAAGGAGACTGGCCCTTGGGTGGATAGAAGGTAGTTCAGGATGTACTGGTCAATCTGTGGGTGGTTTGTAGCAGATCACCGAGGATTTATGTCTCCCAGTTCTCTAACAGCAGCAATAACTCCTCCACCCCACCAAATCAGATGCTGACTCTGTTCCTTAATTCGAGGCGCCTCTCTAGCCCTCTTTCTCAGCCACTCTTCTGCACTAGTGAATCTAAAGGTTCTCGGGGAGGGGGGGGGGGGGAAGCCAAAGCAGATCCTGGAAGTTTGAAGTCCGCCTGTCTGTCTCTGGATTGGCCATTTATGTGGTTTCTAGAAGCTTGCCTGTGCTTGTTTGGTTCTTCCAAATGAGGGCTTTACCATGCTCCCCAGCTTCATTCACAGAATTTCCAGCCGTGTGTGTCTTACAGTTGTAACTCTACTGTGTTTTACCATCATTTCCCCCCCCCCCCCCCATTATTCTTTACCATCATTTCTTACCACATATAATCTGTTAAGGAGTAAAAGACAGAATAGGCATGCCGTGCTTTTTGGGTGGTAGTGCTAGGAACCCTCTGCCTGAAAGTACCCTAGAATTAGCGCTGAGAACAACCGAGTCGTGCTTCGCCCACTGGGGTTCTCCAGAGCTCCCAGCAGCCCTTCTCATCTCAATCCCATAGAAAGGTATTGGCTTCCCTGCCCGTAGTTACTAAAGGCAGGGAGTGCAGTGAATTCCTTGGGCAGAAAATTAGAATCATAGAATCATAGAGTTGGAAGGGGCCTATAAGGCCGTTGAGTCCAACCCCCTGCTCAGTGTTTTGGTGTTGTCTACCTATGAAGCGGTAGGAGCTCCTGTATGGATACGTGTAGTGGATTTTTATTCCAGCAATGGCAAAAGGGGCTAGCATGGGGAAGGGCTTAACACTAAAAAAGAGGGGGGTGCCCTTTTCCCAGCCCTCCTTGGCTTTCATATCTTCCCCCAAAGTCCCTGCTAGTTGCATCACATTAAAAGCTGCATTCCCCTTTCCTCAGTAAACACCTCTCAGCTACACCATTTTCCTCAAGTCCTGTGCATAAACACAAAAGCACCCTTCTCTATCTGCACCCCCCCCAATCTCTCCAGTCTTCCATTCTTGCTATGCTCTTCTCCAGTCCCCTATCTCAAATATCCCCTCTCCTAAACCAGTCAGAAGAACATCAGAAGAGCCCTGCTGGATCAGACCCAGGGTCCATCTAGCCCAGCTTTCTGTTTATACAGTGGCCAACCAGCTGTTGGCCGGGGACCCACAAGTAGGACATGATGCAACAGCACCTTCCCACCCATGTTCCCCAGCAACTGGTGCACACAGGCTTACTGCCTCTGATACTGGAGGTAGCACAGAGGCATCAGGACTGGCAGACACTGATAGCCTCTTCCTCCATGAAAGCCCTTTCGCTATTCTACTCTGTCTGTCTCCCTCACACACCTTCACTAAAAGTCCTTTCCCTTCCCTGTCTTCTCTCCCTGCTTTCCAGGGTCATTTTTTTTTAGTCCTCAGCACCTAGGGCAGTATCTAATGCTGTCATACAGCAACGCTATGTCAACATCCGTGCTTGCTATGGCAAGGGGGAAAGCAGCAATTTGCTGCCCAAATTTGGTGGCAAATCACTGCTTTCCCCTTTTGACTAGGATGTGCCAATGACCTTGCACTAGTGATGGTTTATGCTAGTGCAACACCATTGACACTAACTGTGACAGCATTGGATGCTGCCTCTATTTTCTAAAAGAAGTGCCCAGGATTCGGTCAGGTGGGAGATCACACACACCGAACTAACTGCTTTCCCTCCCTAATTGCAGTGACATAGATGCCTTACATGCTGAGGGAAGTGCATTCAGCATATACCCAGAAGCACTCTTTGTCGTATTCTCTTTTCTAGAATAGAATCCTGGAGCATTATAATAAGTAAAACTACCTCCACCGAAAGGCTGCCTCCTTGCAGGCCTGTTTAAGGCCACGTGATGCAGTGAGACCTGTGTTTATTTAAAAAGAGGAAGAAGAAGAAAAAAGAACAACCAATGCAGCTGGGGGGAGGTAGGGGGAGCAGCAGCACAAAAAGAAGGAAGTGGATGCTTCACCCTTTCCCTTCCCTTTCCAGACACAGTACAGGGTGGTTTTGCAATTGTGATAATGATTCTTCTTTGTCTTCTTTCACACATAGTGAGGGGAGTATGGGCAGCTTGTGTGTCTTCTCTTGCAGATGGGAAAGCAGTTCAGGGCATTGGTGCTTTTGAATGCAGAAAATGCCTCCCGGGAAAGGGGTGAAGCATCTCTCCTCCTGCCTCACTGTTTCAGTCAAATTCGCAGTTATTTATTTATTTTTATTACATTTAGATCCTCCTTTTTTTTCCTCCAAGGAACCCAAGGTGGCATACATAACCCTCCTCCTCCTCTCCATTTTTATCCTCACAGCAACAACCCTGTGAGGTAGGCTGGGCTGAGAGTCTGTGACTGGCCCAGAGTCACCCAGTGAGCTTCCATGACCAAGGGGGGACTAGAACCTGGATCTCCCGACTCCCAGTCCAACACTCCAACCACTGCACCACACCGGCAGTTCCCTAAGGCTGATTTCAGTAACCCGCTTCTCCCCACTGCAACTAAAGAACACTGACGCTGGCCCTATAGGGATGGGAGTTTTATTCTACTGGGCACGTGGCTTAACCTTTCTTCCATCTCCTGCCACCCAGGGTGGAGTTTCTGTTTCTGCAAGGGAGCGCTGCTTGTTGCTAGGGCAACTGAGACAAGACCAGAGAGATTTGGGACCTAAGGCTGCAGTCTTCAAGCCACTGCAGAGTCCTCCCATTGATTTCAATATGTCTTCATTCTTGACATACTCTAGCATTACTCTCCATGTTAATCCCACCTTGCATATTGTGTCTGAAAATGAAATTGGAGTTGTCAAGCTTTCGCTAACTTAAATTGTTACTGCCAGCGTGAAGTCTCTCAAGAACAATCTTCAAAGTGCCATTAAATAATGTACCACAACATTGCTGCTAGCTATAGAAAGGAAAGTGACTTTAACAGAGCCGGAATTTTCTTAGATTACTGATTTCCAGTGAAAATAGCAGTGTTGGCCATACATATTTGTGAAATACCATTTTTAGGCCAACCAAAAAGTCACAAAAATGTGCAAGCTTTCGAGATCTTTAGATCTCTTTATTTATTCCAGGAAGGTTGGTTCCTTGAAGTGAATAATGAAGTATGCAGTATTCACTATAAAGCTGCTAGTAATCTTTTTTCTTTTTCAGACAATCCATGTCTGCACAAACTCTTCATTTTTTCCTTAATGACTTTCAAATTGTCCCAGATTACCCCCATATTGCTGGTGGACCTCTGATGAAAACAACCTTCCGTTCCTATCTAGGCCCTCTCCAAAGAAATGAATAAACCAGATATTTTGCCCATATAGACACATTTCCTAAGAATTTTGAAAGCAAATTATATAGCTGAGCAAAACAGCTCTGGACGTAAGGGGTAGTATCAGTTCTGCTACTGCGCCTTCACTAGTTCCGTTGTGCTCTTGGGATCTCCCACAAGCGCAACAGGAACTTAAAGCAGCCTCAGAACCTAGTGAAAACGCAGTAGGTCTCGCTAGGGCATGGAGAGCCCGATGATCCACCAGAAGAAGAGAAATAAAACATTACCATCATTAAAACAAAACTTATTTCCAGAGTTCAATAAAACACAAAATGAAATGATTAAATATTAATCCCTTAATTTTGAGTTTTAATAGCTTAAAAAGCAAGGGTTGCTATGAAATAAATTCAGATAAATAAGTGGATATTAGAGGCATCATGCTAGATAATGGAAATCAGTTCCCTTTGTAAAGAATACCAAATCCTTTTAAAGGCCCAAGAAAGAGGATCTGACCTGTAGAAGGCCCTGTGGTGTACCTGAGGATGTAGCACATTCTTAGTGACAGCTGTTGCGATGTTTAGCCTCATCCCGGTGGTAAAACACACGTGTTTGCTAGCATACTGATGCCTTTCCTCCAAGCCCTTTGTGCATGTTTTAGGCAGAGACTCCTGAGCTCATGTTAGAACTCTGCTTCCATCATCCTGCAGAAATTTCCATTTAAAACTTTTTTTTGGCTGACTTCCATATTAAACCTACATTCCAGTTTGAATATGAAATACGGTTGCATAGCGTAGTCAGTAACATACCTGCGCAAGCAGCTTTGGCCTATAGAAAGTTCCTCTTGGACAGAGCAAAATGCTCACGGGATATAGGTGGTCCTTCCACCTTGCGCTTAGGAGCTCCTCAGTGCTAAAAGCAGATGTGGTAGACAAAGTTTCCTGACAGCTTCCTGCCATCACATCTTTTCTCTGTTGATTGAATGCATTCACAGTGGAGGCTGGTGACTCCGATGCCGGCAGGGTGGTGAATCCGCTCTGGGTTTCAGCCAGAACCAGTCCGAACTCTAAAGGAGCTATGCAAGGTGCGAACAAAGGATCTTGGTTCTGCCAACACTTGAAACATTCAATATCTTGTTATCCGATAGTTACTGAGTTTCGATAATTACACAAGGAGAGCCATAGTCTTTATTTAAAACGCATTTTAGAAGTCCAGTTGCACCTTGAAGACTAACCGAAATGATTTTATTCAAAAAGGGCATTTGATACACTCGTTTAATCGTTTCCAATGAACATGCCATAGAATTACAGTTTTTCATAGATCCGGAAAATTGGTATTTTCAGATTAAAGCAGGCCCGGGAGCAACATTTGCTCTTAAAATTAAAGGCCCGTGAATTTTATGACATTTCAAGCCAGTTAATTGACAAATCCATAAAAGCAGGGGCAGCCGAAGAATAAAAGGGAGTTGATATGCTGTGCTTGTGCTCACGTGGATGTCGCCTGACCTTTCTCGACAGGGAGGGTGAGTGGGATTTCTACTGGTGTGACATCCGCTGGCTCCAGGAGAACTTTGACCACACCTACATGGATGAGCACGTGCGCATCAGCCACTTCCGGAATCACTATGAGGTGAGAGAGTACCAGGTAGGGTGACCCTATGGAAAGGAGGACCAGGCTCCTGTCTATCTCTAACAGTTACACAGGAAAGGGGATTTCAGCAGGGGTCCTTTGTAGGCATGTGGCACCTGGTGAAAATCCCCTCTTCATCATGACAGTGAAAGCTTCAGGAGCTATACTAAAGTGACCAGATACAAAAGAGGGCAGGGCTCTGCTGCTTTAACTGTTGTGATGAAGAGGGGATTTCACTGCATGCATACAAACAGGGATGATCAGGGGTCTGGAGACAAAGCCCTATGGGGAGAGACTGAAAGAACTGGGTACGTTCAGCCTGGTGAAGAGAAGATTGAGGGGAGACATCATGATAGCACTCTTCAAATATTTGAAAGGTGGTCACATAGAGAAGGGCCAGGATCTCTCCTTGATCAACCCAGAGTGCAGGACACGGAATAACGGGCTCAAGTGACAGGAAGCCAGATTCTGGCTGGACATCAGGAAAAACTCCCTGACTGTTAGAGCAGTACGACAATGGAACCAATGACCTAGGGAGGTCGTGGGCTCTCCCGCACTAGAGGCCTTCAAGAGGCAGCGGGACAGCCATCTGTCAGGGATGCTTTAAGGTGGATTCCTGCATTGAGCCTTATAGGCCCCTTCCAACTCTACCATTCTATGATTCAAATGGCACCTGCTGAAATCCCCTTTTCTATGCAACTGTTAAAGCTACAGGGGCCCTGTCTTGCTTTTCATAGGGTCACCCTAGAACTAGGCGAGAGGGCAGGGGCTTTGGTGTTGGCCAGATCAGGCTATGGTTGAGACCATCATTAAGTTTCCACAAGGGATTTTTTTTTCATTAAAAGCAACTTGGGGTAATATTGTTCCCCATGAAATCACCATGTTTGGGGATTTGTACACAGTCCCTTGTTCAACACCCCTTTATTATTCCAAGATTCAGACTTACTTTCATTCAAAACACAAAACATGTTTCTGGCCTTTATGGTTGTGGAAATCTGGTCAGTGGGAGGAAGGCCCTGTTGCATGAGTCTTCTTCTCCCCACTGCAGCACCCGCCCACCAGATCTGCTCCAGAGGGTCCCTAACCCTTTGGAGCAGATTTTGAGGGCAGACAGAAGGCTGCAGGGAGGAAGAGGGACTCTCTTTCATTCCGGTTCCACTAATGGAAGTAGTTCCATCAGCAGACAAAATGCATTGGATTTCACCCGAAGTCTCTAGCGCAAATTACACATTATACACAGGCAGTCTAATATATTGGTTCTGAATTGTGCAAATTAATTGTATAATGCATTGATACAGCATTTCTAGAGTCTTCAAGACATTTCAGATACATTTACTGTTGATGGTCCTCCGAAAACAGATTGTCTGTTTTGTTCCGGTGAACTGTCTACTTATTCTCCCAGCTGTGTCGCTCATGTTTAATACATTTTACTGGTCTGATTATTGGCGTTGCTGTTTTCTAATATAGATTGCGATTTTACTGTTTGTACGGCACCTTGTGAGCAGAAAGAGGGAGTTAAAAATGATTTCAGTAAATAATGATACTATACATAGGCTGACCAGATAAAATCCAGGTCAGGGCTCCTGTAACTTTAACAGTTGTAGAGAAAAGGGGATTTCAGCCAGTGTCATTTGTATGCAATTAGTTCCTGGTGAAATTCCCTCTTCATCACAACAGTTAAAGTTGCAGGGGCCCTGCCTTCTTTTGTATATGGTCACTCTAGTATAGTGCCTGCAACTTTAACTGTTGTGATGAAGAGGGGATTTCACCAGGGACTAATTGCATACAAATTACACTGGCTGAAATTCCCTTTTCTCTACAACTGTTAAAGTTACACGAGCCCTGTCCTCCTTTTCATATGGTCAGCCTAACTATACAGTAAGGCAGTATCTTTATCCCCATATTAAAGATCAGTGACAAGAATTGGGAATAAGGCCAAGAGATGGTGGCTGGTTTAAGATTACTTTAAAATGTCATGGCTGAAGCAAGAATTGGATCAATGTCCTTAAGCTTGTATGATGCCAGCTCTCTGGCAAGAAACAATGCAAGGGGAGACACCCTAGCTCTGGCAGAGCAGCTGCTTTGCATTCAAAAGGTCCCGGGTTCAAGTCCTGGTCTCTCCAGCTAAAAGGGTCAGGTAGTTTATAGCTATGAAAGACCCCTCTCGACTTGTAGGACTATGCCCAGTTAAGGTTCTGGATATGCAGAATTTGCTAGATGGACCAGCAGTTTGTCTGGGCTTAAGGCACCTTCTTGTGCTGACGTAGAGCTCCATCACACCAGCGATTTAGCACACTCTCACCATGCTTGGTGTGTGGATTTGCAGCATGGTACTTACATAACACCGTGCCTGTCCTGCTCACACCCCACCTCTTCCCCAGCCTTTCCTGGAATGCTAAAAGTCTGGATTATTTTCCCTAAGCGCCCTAAGCCTCCATGTAGTTTTAAAGGAACTGGGGGCTTGAATGGATTGCAACAGGTCCTGGCAGGGAAAAGCCATCTCTCCCAGCAGCCGGCTCCAACCCTCAGTATAAAGCCCAAACCTTGCATTCCAGGCTGGAAAGCGTGTTTTAAAATCATACAACGTCCGAATCTCTGCAGAGACAGGATTGTACTCCCTCGGTGCCCCCAAAGAGCCAGACTAAAGAGCACTTCTATTTTTGCCTGGCAGAAAGGTAGTCTGGTTGAAGTACTCATCTGCCAGGACCTGACTGGAGGGAGAAAGAGAAGGGGAGGGGTGGAGTGGAGTGGAGCGGAAGAGTGAAGGAGCAGCTCTTCAGTGAAAGGGATCTAAGCTTGACGCGCTTCTGCCTCAGAGGTAAAAAGAAACGTGGATGCATACCAGGGGAGGGGGAATTAGGTGTGATGGAGGTCGTAGTTTTATATTAGCATTTATTGAGGCTGCTCTTACGAACTTGCCTGCATATTCAGCTGACTCGGAAGAACTACATCGTGAAGAACCTGAAGCGGTTTCGGAAGCAGCTGGAGCGAGAAGTTGGGAAGCTGGAAGCCATGAAGTGTGACTTTTTCCCCAAGACCTTTGAGATGCCCTCGGAGTACCACCTGTTCGTGGAAGAGTTTCGCAAGAACCCTGGCATCACCTGGATCATGAAACCGGTAAGAGAACTGCTGACTGAAAGAAAGTAGGAAGAGAGAGCCCAATAATTGCCCTGACTAAAGTGAAGGACATAAATGGACCCAGCACCATCCTGGCAGACAGAAGACGGGGAGGCAGGTTTAGTGCAAAGGATCTCAGGTAGAGAGGCTGGGGGCGGGTCATCCTCTGCCAGCTGCCCCCCCATCCATAACCAAGGTAGGTCCCCACGTGGCTGCGCTCCATCCGAATCCTGCACCCTGATTTCTATCAGAAATGGCCCAGGAGTTGCTTTCCCCAACCATCAGAGCTAGAGTCTTGCTTTGGTTTTCCTTTTTGTTCCAAGCGGATGGCCAATCGGATGCTTGACTAGATAGGCATTTGGTATGATCCAGCAGGGCTCTTCTTATGGGGAACCAAGTTTCCCAAATCCAGCCTGCTGGGCTGGACTGTAGCTCAGAGGATGGTGTGAAGACCCATGCTAGCAGTTCAAATAGTCAAACTAACGGGGTGTGACTCTAAACCCGGACAGCGCCTGTGTTTATAATGTGTTTTTCTCATCATGGAGAATTGAGGGCAGTAATGTTCATGCCGATATCATGTAGTAAAACGAGAGTGTTTCAGGAACAGTTGCGATGCAGAGCACGGTGCTCCCTGGTTCCAGCACACATCACAGGTGAAGGTCTCTGTTTTCCCACTGTTCATGCTTTGGCTCTCATAATGGGGGGGAGGGGGGAGAGCAGAGTGATAGCTGTGATTGTAGTAACTCCAAGGGTGAAATCATAGGTAAGCTCTTAAGTTACAGAGAATTCTTCTCAGGGCAAATGTGGAAAGACAGCTGTACCCAGTCAATGCTGCTTTGAACTCACCCTAAGAAGAACAGGGTATGAATACAATAAACCAACTCTGGCACTTTCCTGTCCTTGGCTGCTGGCTTCTTCCATCCCCTGGAGCTTTGATCGCCCCTTTACGAGACCTTAAGAGGAATCGGAATTTCCTGAACGTTATAATTGATTCTGCTCACTCACCTCCCTATGGGAACAGGGGAGAAAAAGGCTGCCTCTTTTGGAAGCTGGCAAGATGCTGAGCCAAGCCAAGGAAAGACTTTGCTGTTGCCAGATGACGAGAGACATTTTGCATCATGAATACTGCACCTCAGCGCATAATTACCTCCACACCCATCTGTGAGGCTCACAGCAGGGCAGGTCGTTGGCTGGGCAGATAAAAGCCGGCACCAGCCGCTCTGCCTTCCTTTCACTCGCAAATACGGGGCGGGCTTCCGAGTGGGGGAATGGGAGGTAATTATGCAAACGAGCGTGTGAATTACTGCCAGGAGGATAACAGCCCAGCGATTATCTAAGTCTACAAATGATAATTTGCGTTAATTGCCAGCAAGAAACCTTACATTAAGCCGATTTGGGCCCACATCCTCAATTAACATTGGGGAGAAAACCAGGATACGCTAAATGAGACCGTATTAAAAAGGTTACAATTATCAACGTTGTGCCGACAAGTGGAAAGACGCAGGCGGCGGAAGGCCCCGGAGGGGGTGATGGGAATTGAACTGGCCTCGTATTTTAGTTCATATATTTGCATTTACAGCCCACCCTTTCTTTGGGGCTTAGGAAGAGGTAAATAGCACTAAGTTAAAATGAATCTTAAAATATTTGGTTAAATAATGCCTTCCCCGCTGCATTTCCTAGGAAGGCCTTGTGGTAACAGATGAAGTTGCTACCTTTTCAGAGTTCCCTTGCTGCAGTCGGGATTAGGCTGAATTTAATGGCAAGGAGCTTTAACATCCGCACTGCAAACTCTGCAAGCTGAAAGCCCACATTTTATGTCCGCAATGCATTAAGCCAGAATGTATCGTTGTGGCTGTGTTGACCTTGGAGGATGAAGTTCAGAAGAGATGAGCCTATCCATATGGTAATGCAGGAAGGGATGTTTTGGTATTGGCAGCAGTGGTGACCCCTTTGGCAGTGATTGACTCAGCTGCCTGCCTGTCACAGAGAGGCCGCGCAATCAGAAGGGCCTCCGGCTGCCATTGGCTCAGTTGCTCAGAGTGGCAGGGCAGGGCAGGGCAGGGCAGGTAGAAGGTCCTAGACAAGGGAGAGGGTCAACCTAGCAGGGACCTAAAGGGGTAGGCAGCATCCCAAGGGAAGCAACAGGGACTGGGAAAGGAGGGTTGGCAGAGGGGTTGGCAGGGAACAATGAGAGGAAAAGAAGAAGAGGGGGGAGGAGGAGGAGGAGGACCAAGTCCGTTTCTACACCAGCCTTTTGTCGTGGGATTGCCCCTGGGTGGTCCCTGTGCATCCAAATGATGCACAGGGACTCCCGGGGGTGGGGGGCAGGTGGGCACGGGCTTTCCCAGGGAAAAAGAATCCCGGGAAAACCCAATCCTTCCTGCAGTCTCGGGGTGCGGACGCCTGTCCCGCCTGGTGCCTGCTTACTCACGAGTAAGCAGGCACCAGAAATAGGCACGGGGTTGCTCCGTGTCCATTGGGGAGAGGGGGGGAGCAAGTCCGCCATCCCCAGGATGGCAAGGGTGGGGGCCCTGATTTCGGTTTGTTTGTTTTTTTTGGTTTTTTTTGATGGAGTGCAAGTGCACAATTTGGAACCCTTTTTTTAAAAAATGGCGGGCACGGCGTCCCAGGAGGAAGCCAGGATGTCGCACTTCCTGTTTGGAAAGAGAGGGATAATGTTGGAAGCTAGAAAGGGCCCAAGAGAGGAAGAAAAACTGGGACAGGTAACTTGGCGCAAATGGGAGCTTTTTTCCCTAAGGCTAATAATATCCACCCAGGGTTGGGGTTGAATTTTGTTAGCATCACAGCTGGGAAAGGAAAGTGATCCTGATGAAAACTACCCACTCCCCTGCACGTACTAATCGATTTAACAACTTGTCATGGTTTCTAATTACAAGTTGGATCCAGATTTAGTCATACTTAGAGTAGACCCACTGAAATCAATGCAACGCAAGCCCGTCATGACTAATGTAGGTCCCCTTGATTTCAGCAGGTCTACTCTTAATATTATTATTATTACTATTTATTTATTTATTTATTCCATTTATATACCACCCCATATCCAAAGCTCTCTGGGCAGTTTACAAAAATTAAAAACATTGCGAATTAAAAAACCGATAAATATGACTAAGTCTGGATCCAACGCAATGCGATTAACTAGGCTGACCATATGAAAAGGAGGACAGGGCTCATGTAACTTTAACAGTTGTAGAGAAAAGGGAATTTCAGTCAGAGTCATTTGTATGCAATTAGTTCCTGGTGAAATTCCCTCTTCATCACAACAGTTAAAGTTGCAGGGGCCCTGCCTAGGGTGACCAGATAAAATCCAGGTCAGGGCTCATGTAACTTTAACAGTTGTACAGAAAAGGGAATTTCAGCCAGTGTCATTTGTATGCAATTAGGTCCTGGTGAAATTCCCTCTTCATCACAACAGTTAAAGTTGCAGAGGCCCTGCCTTCTTTTGTATATGGTCACTCTGGTATAGTGCCTGCACCTTTAACTGTTGTGATGAAGAGGGAATATCACCAGGAACTAATTGCATCCAAATGACACTGGCTGAAATTCCCTTTTCTCTACAACTGTTAAGTTACAGGAGCCCTGTCCTCCTTTTCGTATGGTCAGCCTAGATTAACATCGCACGCAGTTGGCCCTCTGGCCACGGAGGAGCGGTGTAAGGCCACAGTCTGCAGAGATGGATCAGGCTGAAGTTGGAAACACATTTGAGTTGAAATCACCAGCTGACTCTTTGGCTGTAAGCCTTTTAAAGGAAAAAATAGACCTCTGGGTCAGGCTGCAGGAGGGTGCAGGCTTGTAACTTGCACAGGTGTCTTTGTCAGGCAGGAAGGAAAGAAAGTGACATTTCAGAGACAGACTGAGAACGGGCTGGTTAGTTGTGAGACGAATTATCCTCTCTCTGTCTGGGGACCCAGCCTACACTTCTTAAAGGCGCAACCCTATGCACGTTTAAGCAGAAAATGGTCCTACAACTTCAGGGGCATGCTGTGGACTTTCATCTGTCTACATAGGCATAGGATTGCACCCTAAGGTACTCTGATCACTACCACTAGTGATCACTATCACTCCGATATCACTGTCACCCCACCCAAAGGAGTCTTAAACATTTAATGTGTTCCTTGGCTGATCATCCTTGTTGTGCAGGTAGGCAGCTGGCAGCCCCGTGGGTTGAAAAAGGCCCGTGGATAATGGCCACTAGGCTATCCCTCTCATTTGCCCTTTCTGGTACTTAAAAGTATCCCTTTTGTCTAGCTTGCCCCATCTCTGCTGGTCAGAAAATACCGACATATCTTCCGCCATGTCCTTTCCACCTGTACCGGCAACCCCCCACCCCAAGGCGGGCAGTAAGGGGCAAGTGAGGAGAAGATGGCCTCTTGCCCCTATAACCTTTGCCTTCAATTATGCAAAGTGTGCAGAATGCGGCTAGGGAGACATTTTCCTCCACTTCTCACAATGCTAGAACCCAATGGGGTCATCATTCCATGAAGGTGATTGGTGGGAGATTGAGGACAGATAAGAGGAAGTCCTTCTTCACACAGCTCCTAGTGAAACTGTGGAATTCACTGCCACAAGATGTGGTCATGGCCACCAATTTGGATGGCTTTTAAAAAGGTTTGGATAAATTCCTGGAGGAGAAGGCTATCAATAGCTACAAGTCCTGATGGCTATGTGTTACCTCCAGTATCAGAGGCAATAAGCCTATATATACCAGATCCTGGGGAACATGGGTGGGAGGATGCTGTTGCACCCATGTCCAGCTTGTGGGTCCCTGATTGGTAGCTGGTTGGCCACTCTGTGAACTGAGTGCTGGACTAGATGGACCCTTGGTCTGATCCAGCATCAGGGCTCTTCTTGTGTTCTTATGTTCGTAATCAGTTCACTAGGTAATCTAGTTGCCAGTCCAGTGGTCTGCTTACCCCTAGTTATACGGGATAAGTTGGGGAGCAGATATAAGTGCTGTTAAGCCATGCTAACTAATATCAGAATAACCTGCTACAATGTAGGCCTAGCATAGAGGCCATGCCCCCATTCTCCTTTGTGGGCTAGTATCAGCCGATCCTCTCCCATCCCCCCTTAAGGCAGGCATGCAGGCAAACCCCCCCCCCCCCCTTGATTCTGGTAGCTCCTTACAATGCTGAGCTCTGTGCTGCTTTCAAATGGCTACAACTTAAACGGCGGGAGGCCGGGTTGGGGGGGGATATCTCATGAAAGAGCCTGCAATAAAAATATTTTTTTTCTTTGCCTTACAAAATGTTCTGCTGGGGGGGGGGGCGGGGAAAAACCCCCACCGGTCTTAAAAACCGGGAAGGTAATATACAAGCCTGAGCTGGGGACATTTTAACAGCCCCAATATCTCACTTCCTGCAAGGCTCGGAAAAGCTTTCTTTACCACCCGGGGGAATTAGGGTTCCGGGATTTCTGTGTCGGTTTCAAAGAAGGCCGCTAAGGCTGCAGAGATGCAGAGGGCTGCACGCAGCTTTTGACAGATAGACCTGTACAGTGCCAGAGACGCAGGTGGTGAATCAGTTTGGGACCAGGCAGCCCAGCTTAGGCTGACCAGATAAAATCCAGGTCAGGGCTCATGTCACTTTAACAGTTGTAGAGTTTACCATGCGGCTGACTTTGTTGTACTTATGAAATGCTCATCACATGGTGGGACTACGCGTGGCAATGGGGCCTTTTAGGGGGAGAGGGTGGGCTGGGGGAGAGCGCTAACTCCATATCAGCTTTGCCGTACTTCTTTTTCCCCTAAGGAGGGCGAAGCTAGCCAAGCAGCCAAGCATCTCCCATGACCAATGCAGCTGCAGAGTGGGGAGGGGATTCAGATGGGGCCGTGGCACTAGGGAGCAGCATTTAACCCTTTCCCAGTTGAAATCATCCTCCCAAAGTGGCTGTTTGCCCCAGGTAGTCTCAGGTGATGGCTTCAACTTGGAAAACGGCACAAGAGGAGAGGGTTAACCACCACCCCCCCCAGACACACACACACACACACACACCATGGACCGATCGAAATCACCGCCACCCGTAGAGCTGCATTTACTCCGTTTAAAAAAGCACACAGAAGACCTAGCCTTGGATCCTCCTGCCCCGTCTTGTCTTGTTACACCTAGAACTACAACCCTCAAACTCCCCGGTTCAAACCTCACCTCTGCTGTAAACTTATCCCGGTGGCTTTATGCAAGCCACTGCCTCAGCCTCCCCAGCTGCAATAAGAGGGTGACGATACAATACTGACCTCCTCTAGATGGTGGTTGTAAGGATGGTTGGCAGGATGTATGCGAAGTGCTTTGAACACTCCAAAGTGCCAGATACCTGTTGAGTATGGTTATTTTCCATGGACCCGTTTCTTCCCTCCCCCTCGCCATCCCTTGGGATCCCTGCTTCTTTCTGCTGTACCTCCTGCACCCTCTGTTTCCTCAGGCTCATCGTCCTTCTTGCTTTCTCTGAGGAATGTACTTGGAGCTTTTAAGCTGAGGAAAAAATGTGACTTCTGGGAGGACATGATAGAGGAGTATAAAATTATGCATGGTGTGGAGAAAGTGGAGAGGGAGACATTTTTCTCCCTCTCAGTGGTCCAGTTTGCCCAATACATCAGGTTCACCATGGATTATTTAACCCACAATGAGCCACGGCCCATGCCGGGTGCGAGCAGCTGCCATTATGACTATGCAACCCCCGACAAGGTTGTGGTGTGTTGCCCAAATGAACCACTGTGGGTTATTTGACGGTCAAACAATTCTCGCATAACCCTACTACAAATTGAGGGTTGTGCAAGGGTTGTTTAACCCTCGAGTAATCAACATTGGCCGAGTTCAAATGATATGGCACAACCCCATTAGGGCTTGCACATTCATAATGGCAGTTGTGCATGCCACGGCTCATTGTGTGTTAAATAACCCACAGTGAGCCCAGCATGTCATATGAACCAGGTCAAAATCAGAACCCAATGGGGTCATCTAAGGAAGCTGATTGGTGGGAGATTCAGGGCAGACAAAGCAGGAGACCTTCTTCAGACAGTGCCTAATCCAGCCTTCCCCAACCTTTCAGATGTGTTCGACCGCTATGTTGGCTGGGGGATTGTGGTAGTCCTGAAGAAACACCAGGTTGGGGAAGCCTGGCATGATTTATCAAACTCACTGTCACAAGATGTGATGTCCAGTAGCTTATGTAGATAGCATCAAAGGGGGATTAGACAAATTCATAGCAGGAAATAGGTCTGTCAGTGGCTAGATAGCGAAATGGAATTGTTCATGTACAGAATCCCCAGGTTCTGGGACAGGCAACGTGTCGCCTTCATCCCCTGCCCTGTGGACTTTGCAGAAACATCTGCCTGACGGCAGGAAACAGAATGAAGGGAACAGAATGCTAAACTAGGTGGCCTTTGGGCTTGAACCAGCAGGTATCTTCCTGTGTTCTTACAATGGTCAAAAAGCAGCCGATGGGTTGATGATAAGAACTCCATTCCATTGGTCTGCAAGTACTTCAAAGGTAACTCCAGCAGCCCTTGATTTACAAGGGAAATGGCTGTGAAAAAAACACGCAGTCCTAGTAAAAACTTTCCCCAAATAATTGCAAGAGCAAAGGGGACTTTTGCCTGAAATGCAGAAGGGACGGGCTGTCTTGTAACACGTGGTGCCGTAAAGATTTTACCGGCTCTCCTTGGGGATGTCCGGCATAACTCACCCGTGGCACTGCCACTCGTGAGTAATGCCACCATCCCAAATTTGTGCCCGTAAAACCTTTATATCATGGCACACCATCAAGCATTCCGTTTTTTATTGCTAAATAAAACAGCATTGTCAGCTTTAGTAACACGGCGGAGAGAAGGCAAGCAGCGCCGGTGTTCCAGTGAGCTTCAGCTGGAAAGTTTGTGGATGGCTGGTTTTGAGACGAATCAGGCCCCTGTTTCTAACCGTCCTCCCAAAGAGCTCAAGGGGTTCCCCCTTCATTTATGGGGACCACAGAAAACACCTGTTAAACAGAGAGGGCTCATAGGATCCTCTAAGTTGCAGATATCCTTTCAGTAAAGAGATCCCGTGGCTCTGCAGAAAATGACACACTGTGAAGAAAGGGAAGGACCAGAGCTCACTGGTAGAAGGTTGAGGATTACAGGTAGTAAGGTTGAAGCTCAGTGGTAAAGCATGTGCTTTGCACCATGAAGTCCCAGATTCAATACTCGTTATCTCCAGTTATGACCGGGTGGGGTGGGGTGTTTAAAGCTTAGGTGATAGGAAAGAACTTTTAACTCAGCCTTCTTTTAATCCAGGTGATAGGAAAGAACTTTTAACCCAGGCTTCTTAACTAGTTGCAATTTTAATTGTTACGGATTTTGTATTGTTCCATTATTGTATCTACGGTGTTATTTAATTTGGTTGTAGATTGCTCTGAAATCCTAAGTAAAATGAAGGGTAGAATGAAAAGATTTGAAATACATTGTTTTTTCTGCCTGAGACTCTTGAGTCAGTAGACAATACTAGGCTTAGACGGGGAAAAAGTATGGCCTGGGATAAGGCAGCTTCATTTGTTTTTTGCTAATGCACCAGTTAGTTGCCAGACCAGTGAAGCCACGGCCGGTGCTGCTGTAGGAAAGTCAGATGCCTGGGTCTCCAATTAGCCATCATGGGCCCAAGCGATGCTGGAGAAATACGCCAGTAAGTGGTATTGGCGGCAGCATTCAGCTTCCTGTGGCTCTTTGCTTTTATTTGGGGAAAGAAGCTTCCAGCCTTTATGCCTGTGAAGATATGTGAGTGAAGTATGTGAGCTGTCAGCGCTTCATTGCAGGCCGAGAAGAAGCCAGAGCCAGTCGGATGAAAGGGGAGTAATGATTTTCTCCCTCTCCTGCAGGTTGCCCGGTCTCAAGGGAGAGGCATTTTTCTCTTCCGGAAACTCAAGGATGTGATTGACTGGAGGAAGGTGAGATGCCTCCTTCTCCTCACCTCTCAGGAAGGGATTAGTTGGGAACAGCCCACCTTAAAGTTATGCTCGGTGAGCGGCACCTTCACATTAGGCTGCTAGAGGCTGGGACCCCTTGTTTTCTCGTGCTCTTTACTTATCAGTTAGTTCAGTATATGGGGCAAATGTGTGGGTCATCCCACCATGGGTCAGGTGGTGGACCTGGGAGCATTTAGTCTCTTCCAGTCCCATGGTTTATTTAACCCATGGCTTGTTGCCCTACACAGGATTTGACTAGCAGATGATTGAACAAACCATGGTTTGTTTTCTCAATCCCTATGTTATTTGTTTCCCTCCTCTGCTCACACCTTTTCTTTATCCCAAATGCCTTTGGGACACTGTAGTACTGGCATGTAGAGCGGCTGGGGTTTCTATTACCACTCTTGCCCTCTGCCTCTGTAGCCTGGCAAAACAACCGACAGTATTGGGTTCACATGTAATAACAAGTCATGGTTTAAACAACCAAGTTAACAACCCTACAACAATCCATGGGTTCTTTTGGGGGGGTGTTTAACGAAACATGCTTTGTTAGTGCAACCACGTTCACATTTAAACCAGAATTCAACAACCCATATCATGGGTTAGCATTATGCGGCAACAAGACCATATTCTTGGCTTCCACTGGACATTCTTGTCCTGTAAAGTTCTATAGTGTAGATCAGAGATGACAGCAAAAGATGCTTGTGGGCCAGATGTAGAATCCTCCAGGGTGCATGTCCATCCTGTGAGCTGAGGGTTCCCCATCCCTTTTCTATACAATGTCATAGGGATACCTGGGGATTCTGGTCTGGAGAGGGTGCTGAGCATAATGCTCCTTGCTCTGGGCATCACACCCACCCAGGATCTTAGTTCAGTTTAAATCCCACCAGACAGGAAGAATCTTCCAATCGCCATATTGGAGCAGCCTCGTTATGGGCCTATTCCTTTTGAGCCACCCTTGTGGTGGTCAATCAGTCCTTGAAGGTTTGCGTTTTTCATTGTTCAGGGCATGATTGATCTCCATAATTGGGCTTTATAAAGGATTTTTCTTCCAGTGTGGAAACCTAATGACTTTGAGGTGGGGGGTGGGGGGTGGGCTACGTTTGTCTTTCACTATATCGTGTGGCTCAGTTTGCTTGCAGACCACCAACAAAACTATCTGGTGAGGTACCAGCTCCTTGTTCCTGGCACGTTGTGGTCTAGATGCTTGGGTCATTTGGACTAGATGGCCTTTTGGGCCCTCCTGTGATTCTGTGTTTCTCTGTTTGCTTGCCACAAACAAGCTGTGGAAAGGCAAAATCCTCAGCAGAGTGAACAATGAATCTGAACTCAGAACACTTCCCTCCCAGGCACCAAATCTAGCCATTAACCTGATCCTGAGTGTTAGCAAGAGCAAAGTATCCGAGGCAGTAAGCTTGTGTGCACCAGTCGCTGGGGAATATGGGCGGGAGGGTGCTGTTGCACCATGTCCTGTATTGTTGGTCCCTGGTCGACAGCTGGATGGCCACTGTGTGAACAGAGTGCTGGACTAGGTGGACCCTCAGTCTGATCCAGCATGGCACTTCTTATGTTCTTAAAGCCCAGGAGAACCTTCTTTAGATGTTGCTTCTGTTCTTCCTGATCTAAGCAAGTCACCTGGTTTCTTCCACAGGACGGTGTTCGCCTGGATGACCAGAAAGATGACATTCCAGTAGAGAATTATGTAGCTCAGCGCTATATCGAGAACCCATATTTAATAGGTGGTAAGTTGCATGCCCACTGTCTCTGGGCCAGTCAAAATATGCTTTCCTGCTAACAACGTCTTCGTCATTACTAAGGAATGGCAATTTAACAACTCTTGGAGCTTATGCATACACACAGCCCCTCCAATAGAAATTACATCCACTCCACTGCACTTAAAAGAACTAGCCTTAAAACGGGGGTGGGGGGTGGATAAAGGAGACATTGTTGGGATAGTGCTCACTCTTGCCTTCAATGTGGAGACTGGCAGATCATTCCTCTTTGGAAAGTCAGAGAGAAGCTCCAGCGTCCACTAGCAACTGCATGCGACAGATAATGCATAGCCAGTTTGAGGGGAATGGTTTTTGCAACTCATTGCATGCGGTAAGTTATTCTGCATTAGATAAAACAGGACAGCAAGCTATTGCATGTCTACTGTTGTGAACTGCCCAGAGAGCTTCAGCTACTGGGCGGTATAGAAATGAAATGTATTATTATTATCTCTCTTTTCTCGTGGCTGTTTTTCTCGACAGATATGACAGGCTTTGCCAAATCATGCTGTCTTTTACTGGTTCAGGAATTTCCTGACTATTGAATAGGTTTTAAATATAACTGCTGTCTGGATGTTGGTGTAGATGTATTTTGGTATGCCCAGTTTCTGAAGGTTTTCTGTATAGTTTTTTGATGTGATGGGGCTAATGGAATAATTGTGACCTTTACCTGTTGCCATAGTTCTTTGACTCCAATAGCCAGCAGTATATAGTTTTTTTCTTTTTTTCCTCTTCCTTTTCTACAAAATGTTGTCATTAGGTATTGCTATGTCAATGAGGTAAGTGGGTTTTGCTTTTTTGTCTATGACTGTTATGGCTGGTCAGTTGCAGGGTCTTGTCTTGTTTGTACAAATTGTTCTGTCCCGGTATATTTTATGATCTGCATTTTCCAAGATTGTTTTGGGTGAGTATGTATAGTAAGGTGTGGGTTGTTTGAAGAGGTTGGATTTGATGGCCAGTTGTCGGTGAATTATTTTTGCAGCTGTATTGTGTCTGTATAGTCCATTCCTGCTTAGAATTTTACATCCTCCTGTTACATGGTCTATTGTTGCTTGGAATTGATAACATATCCTACATGAATCTGTTGTTACACTGTTATCTTTTATTATTTATTTTATTTTATTTATTACATTTGTATACCGCCCCATAGCCGAAGCTCTCTGGGCGGTTTACATAGGATTATGTGTTTTTGGTAGTTTTTGGTTGCTATGACTTGATCTTGTATGGCTATTAGGTATCCTGTTTCAGGAAATCGCTCACCCTTCCTAAGCCATTCGTACAAATATCATAATAATAATGCCATCAATTCCAAGAAACAATAGACCATATAACAGGAGGATGTAAAATTCTGGCAGGAATGAACTATACGGACAGACACAATACAGCTGCAAAAATAATTCACCAACAACTGGCCATCAAATCAACCTTATCAAACAACCTACACCATACTATACATACTCACCCAAAACAATCTTGGAAAATGCAGATCATAAAATATACTGGGACAGAACAATTCATACGGACAAGACAATATCCTGCAACCGATCAGACATAACGGTCATAGACAAAAAACAACAACGCACATACCTCATCAACATAGCAATACCGAATTACAAAAGTGTTGTTGAAACAGAAGAAGAAGAGAGAGGAAACTATACACCACTGGCCATGGAAGTCAAAGAACTATGGCAACAGGAAAAGGTCACAATTGTTCCGTTAGTCACCTCAGTCACTGGCATCACATCAAAAATTATACAGAAAACTTTCAGAAACTGGGCGTACCAGAATACATCCACACCAACATCCAGAAAGCAGTCATTTAAAACATGCTCAATTGTCAGGAAATTCCTGAATCTGTAAAAGATAGCATGACTGGGCAAAGCCTGTCATGTCCGTCTAGTAAAACCTCCACGAGCGATAAAGAGATACAATGATGATGATGATGATGATGATAATGATAATAATAATAATAGTTCCTGATTATCTTTGACTGTTTTACAAGTGACTGTATCTGTGGTCTTTGTTGTATAAGTATTAGTAGCAATTTTGTATCCTTGAATAGCAATGAAAAAATGACTACTTTGGAAAGGCAGGGTACAATTCGAATAAACAAATAAACCTTCGGTTGTGCTTTAACTTGCTTTTAGCCCCTTTACTGGTGAGGCTACATCCACAAGAATGGGGTGTGGCTGCCAACCAGCATTTGCATGCCAATTGTAGAGAACCTCACTGTTGCCTCCGTGAAGTAGAGCTCTTATTTCCCCTCGCAGAAGTTAGGCTTTATTCTCTCTAGTGTTTACTGCTAAACTGTTGGATTAGGTCAGTTCATTTATATCGTTTTATTCAACGTTGTACAGGTTGAGTGTCATTTTTCTTACGTATTTACTTATTGACGCTATAGTTCTTTTTAACCGTTCCGATTTCGCTTTGTGAATCGTTACATTTATTGCGGTGCGTTTGATATGTTGTAAGCCGTTTTGGGCACAATCTTGTGGGAAAGTGGCATGGAAATAAATGGCTGCCACAGCTGGTGTTTTTTTCCCCCCCCTGTTATGACTTCCTGGGTATTTACCAGCAGGGTTTTGGATTTCCCTGTTTCGATTCTGTCTTCCTTGCATCATGCTGCTGTTGCTGCTGCTGCTGCTTTTCTTAAGCCAAAGAGGCAGGTCTTTGCCCCAAATGTCATGCCATTCCCATGTCCCTAGGGCATGAGGAGCCAATAGCACCGCCAAGGGCAGTGAGCTCTAAAGCTATTTCTCTTTGGTTCACAGGTCGGAAGTTTGACTTGAGGGTGTATGTCCTAGTCACGTCGGTGAGTGAGCAAGCTTGCACCGCCCCCTTCCCTACCGCTGACGTGAAGGCTAGCTGGGAAGCTCTTGCCTCTCATCACGCAGTTTCTCTTTCTCCCAGTATATCCCACTCAAGGCCTGGCTGTACCGAGATGGCTTCGCTCGCTTCTCCAACACACGCTTCACTCTGAATACCATCGATGACCATTGTATCCCAGCCTAGATGCCTTCCCTTTCCGTGCGCTGCTTCAGAATGGGATGCATCACATCAGTCGCTGGAGTGAGGGGAAGCAGGAAGCCCCTGTGCTTTGGGGAGGAAGGCGGCTGTGCCGAGGGCAGTGTTGGTCGGGCGGCCAAGGGTGGCCTTCCCCAGCTCGGTGCCCTCCAGAGGCGTTGCGGTCCGACACATCCACTATGCATCAGGGATGGGAAACCTAGGCCCCTCAAGCTCCCAACTCCCATCAGCCAGGCCAACCAGCGGTGTGGGATGATGGGAACTACAGACCAACAACATCTAAGAGGGCCGCAAGTTCCCCAGCCCTGCTGTACCTGATGCCAGGTGTGTCACTGCCTAGGAAGCTGCCTTGTCCTGACTCAGACTGCTGCTCCATCTGGCTCGGAATTGATTCTGTGACCCTGAGAGGCAGCAGCTCTCGGGATTTCAGGCCGGCCCTCGCCAGAGATTGGAGCGGGGGACTTTGGCCTGCCAAGTGACACCTGTGCTCTGCCACTGAGCTGCAACCATGGCTAAATAGCCAGGCTGGGGTGGGGTGGGGACAGGATCAGGACCACGAGGTACAGGGAAGGAGCATTAACAGTTCCAGCCAGAATTGTTCCTTGCTCGATCCCAACATGCCGTTTGGGTCAGAAGGGGGAAGTTCCCATTAGCAAGTAGCAACTTTGGGACAGGCAGTTTTTGTGAGAACCATGGCAAGAAGGGAGGAAGGTTTAGGAAAAGCCCTCTCTGTGCACTGCCCCCTCCGCTTCACTATGGAAGAGTTAAAAAGAGACCCACAACTTCCATCGAGGCAGTTCACTTCATGTGTAGCTTGGCCCTTTGGGCCTTTTCCCTCGTGATGCAGGGCAGGTCCGGATTTGCCACTAAAAGGACGCTCCCCAGGGATCATCCACAGCTGAACTTGGCTTCTGAAAGAGTGCGTGTGTCAGACATTTGTTTACACTGTCAAGTGTACCTTTCAAGCCATCTTTGGCATGCACCTAAAATAACAGCATGTGTGAATCGATGCCTAGATCAGCCCTCCAGCTTCCGAGTGGGAGGTCTTGAAGAGAAGGCACTCTGCCTCAGAGGACTCTAACTACACTTTCAACTTTAAATCTCAGCTCTCCGACATTTACTGGAAGAGGCATGCTTCTTTGGGGTTTACATTGTCATGGTCAAATATGGTCCATTTTCCTGTCTCTCTCTTTTCCATCGAGTAGCTGAAGATGTGTGCCCAGTGTCCAATTAGGTGGGTGGGAGGAAAAATGAATGGGAACCTGGAGCTAAGTGAGGTTGTTTTAGGAGCCAGGTCCATCTTCCAGATGCTGAGAGCATCCCTCTCCGTGTATACAATCCTTACCTCCCACTTCACGCCAGATGTTCACCTAACAAATGTAGCTGTTCAGAAGACGGCCCCTGACTACGATCCCGAGAAGGTGAGTGATGTTTCGTTTACTTCCTTTACAACGTTTGTGTGCTGCTCCATAACGTAAAGTTCTGTGGGCGGCTTACAGTCAACAAAAGAAATGCATGAAGTCAAAGCGGTATAAATACGGCAACAAAACCTACAGCAATCCCAGAATTAAACCACAGATTTCGAGACTGAGAGGTGACTCAGGAGGCCAGCAGCCCAGACTTTTCCCGTATCAGAGCAGGGGTGGTTTGGATGTGGAAGACTACCGTTCAAATCCTTGCTCTTAGCGACAGCAGGAAGTCTAGCAGCTCAAGATAAAAGATACGTGTGACATTTTGACTGGAGTCACAGCAGGTTCTACACCTGGGAGTCCAGTGTCAACCTGACTTCACAACTTGCCCTACACATTTATGTAGTAGTGAGTAAAAGGCTAGTTTAGCCTCCGGTCTTCCTCCTCCCCCCAATGTCAGGTGGGTTATCCATCTTTTTGTTTTTAATTGGCAAATATGTACAATTTACAGTGGCACATTAATATTTATCTTGGACCTTATTTTTTTAAGACACTGCAGACATTTTAAAAACCATTGCAAAACCCCTCTGGGCATTGGGAGCGGGAGGAAAGTACATTCGGGATAACATAGGTTGATTTACTTTGGATTAATCATGGCCCATGAATTGATTAGCTCGTGGCTAAAGGCCATGCTGGCTGGGAATTATGGGAGTTGTAGTGCAATACATCTAGCAGGCACCAGGTTGGGGAAGGCTGTCATTGTAGGTAAGCCAATTTGTAACATTCACAGCCAGGTCCCCCCCCCCCTTCAAAGTAACAAAGCTGCAGAATGTTTTTTGTTTTGTTTTTAAGAGTGCACTTCAGGAGAAATAAAGGTAGATTTGAACTGAACATGGCGAGAGCCCTTCCAAACTGGCCCTCACCTCTACCTCCAGATGCTCATCTACAGCCAGAAGAACTGGAGATGCCCATCTGGAGTTCCAAGTCCACCAGCCTTTCAGCTTTTGTGTAACCCCTGCTATACCTTCCTCCTTCAGACCTCCTCTGCTGTGGCTGTGATTACATCTTCTCTCTGTCTTTTCTCTTTTCTCTCTCTCTCTCTGTACTGGTTTCCTGGAATTCTCTGCGTCAGTTCCCATCTCCTAGTATTTTTAAAGCCCTGCATCTCTCTTCTGGCTATTCATCTCTTCCTTTTCCTCTTTACGCCTCATCTGCGTACAGATTTTTGCATCAAGAGAGTGGCAACATTGCCGTGGTCCTTGCCTGACCCTGCCGCGTACACCTGGCACCTGCATGCCTATGTTCCTGGGAGAGCATGGGACGGAACCACTGGCTGGAGGCACCCCTGTGTCTCCCCGAAGAATTGGTCCTCAGTCTCTCTCCTCCACACAAGCCCAACAGCCGCCACCACCCCCCCCCCTCTGTTTTTCTGTGCCTTCTCCCACCTCTGTGCCCTTTGTCATGCTACTCAGTATCTGGGAAGAATCTTCCTTTCCATTCATTGAGCCATGATAGTTAAGCCTGTGTGCACCAGTTGCTGGGGGACATGGGTGGGAGGGTGCTGCTGCACCATGTTCTGCTTTGTGGGTCCCTGGTCGACAGCTGGTTGGCCACTGTGTGAACAGAGTGCTGGACTAGATGGACTCTCGGTCTGATCCAGCCTCAGGGCTCTTCTTATATTCTTATATCCATGTACCTCTCTTGCAAGAAAGCATCTTTGAACCATCCTGTCCTCACCTGACCTGCATCTGTACAACCCTGACATCCCTCCCACTCCCCCACTACTCATTTGTCCATCTGAGTCCTACTGTGTCTCGTCAGTCTAATCTTCACTGTAATACTTTGGGAGCAAGGATTGTGCCAGTTCTTCGTTCTGTACAGTGCCTGCCGTGCTTGACTTTAAAGCAGTACTACCTGCTGCTGGCCCATCATCACAAATGCAGAAACAGCCCTTGTGATGCAAATTCAGTTCCAACTCTGCAAAAACCGAGATAGCCAGACTGGCCTCTATTTGCAGCATCAGCATCAATTCCTGGTTGTTTGAGCCTCTTCGGTCAGGTCGTTCTCACACGGGCAGTTTTAAGCACACCCACCTTGGCTTTGCTCCACTGCTTCAGCCCTGGGTTCGCATGACGTGGTCCCCTTCCTGCTGCTCTCTCGCCCTGAGGTCACAGGTTTTAGTTTCTGTTTCTGAAACAGGCAAAGTTCAATAAGCCAAGCTGAGGTATCGCAGCTATAACGACCACGTGTGATTCAAAAGGCTAGACTCAAATACGAAATGGAGGGGGAAGCCGCAGAAGCAACCCGGGGGGTGGGGGGAATAGTAGGCGTGATAAAGCCCCCAATCCCATTTGTATTGCACCCTTCAGCCTTGAAGATCCGGGTAACCTTCCTTGTGGGCTGTGGGAATGCTGTGGTCATAATATATCTTGACTTCAGCAACACCTTTGACGAAGTGCCCCATGACATTCTGATCAAGCTAGCTAAAAGTGGGCTAGATGGAACAACTATTAGGTAGATCCACAGTTGGCTACAGGATCGGATTCAAAGAGTGCTTATCAATGGTACCTTTCCACACTGGGGGGAGGTAACAAGCGGGGTACCGCAGGGCTCAGACCTGGGCCCTGTGCTCTTCAACATTTTTATTAATGATTTGGACAAGGAGGTGCAGGTAATGCTTATCAGATTTGCAGATGACACAAAATTGGGTGGGATCACTA
The DNA here is from genome assembly GCA_029215795.1 of Anniella stebbinsi. Classification (NCBI taxonomy): domain Eukaryota; kingdom Metazoa; phylum Chordata; class Lepidosauria; order Squamata; family Anniellidae; genus Anniella; species Anniella stebbinsi. The sequence goes on along the minus strand of JARDYH010000004.1, from coordinate 3,681,554 downwards.
ATACCCTGGAAGACAGAAACAAACTCCAAAGTGATCTTGATAGATTGGAGCACTGGACTGAAAACAACAGAATGAAATTTAAAAGGGATAAATGCCAAGTTCTACACCTAGGAAAAAGAAACCAAATGCACCGTTACAAGATACTACAAGCGAGAAGGATCTGGAATTGTTGTAGATCACAAGCTGAATATGAGCCAACAGTGTGATGTGGATGCAAAAAAAAGCAAATGCTATTTTGGGCTGCATTAATGGAAGTTATAGCTTCCAAATCGCGGGATGTACTGGTTCCCTTCTATTTGGCACTGGTTAGGCCTCATCTCAAGTGTTGTGTCCAGTTCTGGGCACCACACTTCAAGAAGGACACAGACAAACGAGCGTCTTCAGAGGAGGGCAACAAGGATGATCAAGGGTCTGGAAACAAAGCCCTATGAGGAGAGACTGAAAGAACTGGGCATGTTTAGCCTGGAGAAGAGAAGACTGAGGGGAGACATGATAGCAGTCTTCAAATACTTGAAAGGTTGTCACACAGAGAAGGGCCAGGATCTCTTCTCCATCACCCCAGAGTGCAGGACGTGGAATAACGGGCTCAAGTTACAGGAAGCCAGATTCCATCTGGACATCAAGAAAAACTTCCTGACTGTTAGAGCAGCACGACAATGGAACCAATGACCTAGGGAGGTGGTGGGCTCTCCCACATTAGGGGCATTCAAGAGGTAGCCAGACAGCCATCTTTCAGGTATGCCTTAAGGTGGATTGCTGCATTGAGCAGGGGGTTGGACTTGATGGCCTTATAGGCCCCTTCAGCTGGATCAGGCTGATTCGGACCTCTGGATCAGATCTGTGATCCGATCTGGATCCGGTCACAGCACTCCCACTCTCCGCGCTTGCTCGCTTCCTCCCCCCCACTCTCCCTGCTTACCTGCTCCCTCCTCTGCGTCGTCCCCTGTTGTCTTCCGTGTTGTCCTCCCTCCTCGCTGTGGGCCGGCCGATTTCCCACTCACACCGGGTGATGACATCACCCACCGCAAGTGGGAAAGTGGCCGGCCCACAGCGAGGAGGGAGGACGACAGCAGGACGATGCAGAGGAGGCAGCAGGTAAGCAGAGAGAGTAGGGGGAGGGAGAGAGCCGGGAGAGTGGGAGGGAGTGCTGTGAACAGACCCGGATCCAAGTCAGATCGGATCGGGCCCAATCCAGACCTGACAGATCCGGATCGGATCGGGGGGGGGGTCCGTTCACAGCCCTAATTCTATTCCATTTTAGTTTCACAGTAATCGTGAGGTAGATCAGCCGGAGACCCCATAGTCTAGGAAGCTACTTGGCTGAGTGGGGATTTGTGCCCGGGTCTCCTCAGTCCAAGCCCAACTCTCTTACCACTATAGTACGCTACCCTGGCTCTCTTTGTTGGCAGGGCTGCAAGTGGATGATCCAGCAGTTCCGCCTGTACCTGACAGCCAAGCACGGGGCGGAAAATGTGGAGCGCCTCTTTTCCGAGATGGACAACATTTTCATCAAGAGCCTGCAGAGCGTCCAGAAAGTGGTCATCAGTGACAAGCACTGTTTTGAGCTCTATGGTTACGATATCTTGATCGACCAGGACCTCAAACCGTAAGGAGGGGGGATGGGCAGAGGGGAGACACTGTGAATTCTGTAGTCCAGGAAGTCCCAAAATGACGTTCATGAGCAGGGCGGGTTGGCAGGAATTGGGATTGTGGCAGCGGACAATTTGAGGCAAGGAGGGGACGGAGTACAAGGTCATGGGAATACGAGCTTCTAAATAAAGGCTTCACAGGTACCTGTCGCCAATCCCCAGGTTGGATCGAGGTGCTTGCTCCCAGCACCACACAAAACACAAATATCTTTGCTGTGGTTATGAGTGTGCACACTTCCACCCTCCTTTGAGTAGGATTTATTCCTGGGCAGCACTATCATGATCCACAACTTAATACCTTAGTCTGAACACATGGACAGTTCATACTTGTGGTATGCACTGATGGGAAAAGATCGTCCTTTTTACGGGCTTCCTTTGCAGGGCAACCTGTAGCCCCCCTAGATGTCTTGGCCGGCGACTCCCATTAGCCCTAGACAGCCAGAGCCACACATTGCCCAGCCCTTGTTTAAACATCCCTTAAAAGCTTTAGGACATGAGCAAAATGTCTATTGCATTGTGGCTAAGGCCAAATCTGTGGTTAGACAAAGAGACTTAATCAACTCCAGATACGGATTTATTTAACTTCCAAGTAAGAGCGTGAAAGAAAAATGAAATTTCATCAGAGAAACAATAAAAACAGCTTTTTCTAACTACTCCTAATGCTCAATATTGTCCAAAGATAGTCCCAGTAATTCACATACGAAAGTGTGGCATCTGTCTTTAGCTCGCCTGCAAACAGCAGAGGGGTCGTCCCCCTGGCAATGCCCCCGGAAGGCATCGAAGGAGGAGAGATACAACAGACATTGGGAAAACTTGATGCTTTTGATCTATGAAGATTCAGGTCCCCTCTACAAGGATTCGCTTTTGCGCCTGGTTAGGCGATTATGCGCATAATCGCAGAAGCGCATTTATGCCTAATCCCTCTGCACGAGAGGCGGCGAGAGGCGGCAAAGCGCATTAACAGATGTCCAAAATGCGCTTTACAAGTAGTTAATGCGCATAAGCGCTTATTCACACAGTCAAAATGCGCTTTAACGGACGGAGCAAAATAAAACTCGCGATTTAACGCGCATTCGATAATGCGCATAATCGGAGAGATAACGCGCCTCTACGCCCGATTTGCGCTCCGTTCTTGTAGAGGTAATTTTTTTAATGGGCCTTGAAAGAGCTTTAAATGCCTCTTGTAGAGGCACCCAGGAAGGGAGCTCGGGGAGGAAGGGGGGACCCAGCACATCAGGTGGAGAATGAACCTCCCTTGGGATGCGTGTAGTCCTCCGGCAGAGGAATTCGTCATACGGACCTCCCAGTGAGGTGGGCCCAGAGGTGTAAATGGGAACAATCTCCTTTGGCTTTCCTGGGAGACTGGATCACCTAAAGGAGAGACATCTTCAGCTGGAGTTATGCAAAATGCGGGCTACATGTTGGCTTGCCTTTGAGACTGGAGACGTAGGAGGCTTTCTTTGGGCAGGCATGAGAGGACGTAGGAGAGAAAGAGGGGGTAGACGTTATGTTTGCTGCAGCTGTTGTGATGGTGATGGGCAGAGCCAGACATACAACCAACATGAGCTAACGTTATTGACTGCAGGGGTAGACATCATCTTGCTTTAGGCTGAGCCAGGCCAGCCATCTGTCTGGTCCACTATTATCCAACTTGATGGGCAGAAGCTCACCAGGGACTCAAGCCGGGTTCTTTTTTAACCCTGCTGACAGATCCTTATCTGGAGATACCAGGGATCTTCTGCATGCAAAGCTGGTACTTTGCCATCGAGGTGCAGTGTTTCCCTACACACTGGAGGAACTTTTTACAGCACAGGGAATGCTGCCATCTCCAGGGTTTTCATCCAGTTGTGAGTAGGGCTGTGCACGGACCCCCCGATCCAGATCTAGATCTATCAGGTCCGGATCGGGCCCGATCTGACTCCGATCCAGATCCGTGCACAGCACTCCCTCCCGCTCTCCCCCGCTCTCCCCCTCCCTCCCCCCCACTCCTTGCTTACCTGCTGCCTCCTCCAGGTCGTCCCCCACTGGGGGATGATGCGGAGGAAGCAGCAGGTAAGCAGGGAGAGTGGGAAGTGCTGTGCATGGATCCGGATCCGGGAAGCCCCAATCAGCCTGATTCGGATTCAGGATCTGTATCCATGCACAGCCCTAGTTGTGGGAAGATAGATATCTTCTGAATCTAGGAAGCAGCCAAAGACTGAACCAGAAATGGCTAGAAATGGTGTCACTAGTCTCTCACACACACACACACAGTGTGTGTGTGTGTGTGTGTGTGTGTGTGTGTGTTTGTGTGTGTATGGAGGGGGATGGCGAGAATCATGTCCCACATTCAGCTCCTGGAGATAACTTGGCTTTTCTTAGATGGCTAGCAAGCTTTTCAGGCACACAGAGCTCTCTGTACAGTGGTCCAGCCGGGGCTGGAACTTGGGGCCAAAGTCCAGGGCCCCAAAACACACACACACACCCCGCCACCAACTGAAGTAATGCACATAGCCATGTAAATGGGGTCACCATAAAACTATTAGGCCCTTTAGGCTCTGTAATATCTCAAAAAGCCACCTGAGGAAGCGTTACCCTCACCAGTCGCCAAGGCAACCAGTACTGAGACTTGGAAAAAAAAGAACTGTTCATACTGATACAGAGCTAAACCTATGAACTAGATAACTAAAGAGTCACCCAATGGAAGGAGGATTTCAAGAAGCAGCTGGACAGCCATCCGTCAGGGATGCTTTAAGGTGGATTCCTGCATTGAGCAGGGGGCTGGACTCGATGGCCTTAAGAGGGCCACTCTACTATTCTATGTCTGTGCGATGCACTTTCTGTGCAATCCTACACATGTCTTGCTTCTGAACAGGCGTGTATAGGATTGCGTTCAGTGTGGCTTTACTCCCAGGGAAGTGAATATAGGATGGCAGCCTTGGGCGTTATTTAACTGCAGACGCTACTCCCTCACCTCCCCGCCCCAAGAAAAGAGTAACGTTTACAGCTGCAGGGAATGGGGGCTTTTAAAGGGACCCCCAGTATTCTCACCAGGGGCCCTTTGGGATGTGCTATGAAAAGTTAACTGCCCGAAACCTGATTTGCGTAGGTTAGAGGGAGAGCTAAAGTTCATGTGCTTCTTGGCGATGAATTATCCAGAGTGACTGAAACTGGAAGACGAGGGGAGAAATGATAAGCAATTTAGAAATGTCCCTTATCGTGCCTCCTTACATGACAGCCACATCCCCCCCCCTTGACAGGGACATCTGGTACAATGAAATTGAAACCTGCCATGCTGCTTGGAGCATGGCCCCTTTCGGTCTCCCTTGTTCTTTTGCACTCTTCTCACCCGCCCCCTCCCTCTGGCCATAGCGTTGTGGCTGAGTTAGCACCCTCAGTGGCTTGTCAGCGTTGCTCTGGTGCCTCCACCGCCACTCCGGGGACAGCGTTATTTAAAAGGAGCCATAAGCCAGTCGCCAGGCAGCCCCGGTCTGGAGCAGCTAAGCCCTGGCTCTGCATTCTTGTCTGCTGTGCTCAGAGCTGTGCAGAGCAGGCCAAGACGGCTCACAGGGTCTGAGCCACAAATCCAGGCACCTTGTCATATAACTAGTCCAGCTGCTTGGCTTATTTATTGGTTCTTAGAGCACCTCTGGGCAGAAATCCGTCTCTATACATATTCCAGACAGTTCCTAATATGCCGTCACCCTCTGCGTGACTGGGAAACAGAACCCACAGCACAGCAATTGAGCCAGCGCGTGGCTGGGATTTCACTGCTTCTCATTGAGGTAAATGGGACAAATCATTTACAATACCATAAGAACTAGGGCTGGGAACAGATCCAGATCCGGAATCCAAAGCGGATCAGGGTGCTCAGGATACAGTATTGAACCATGCTTGCCATTTTAATGCCCATTTTAATGCCTCTGCTTAAGCCCCTGCTTTCAAGAACAGAGGGAGGGATGTGGGAGTAAAAGCTGAACGACTCCAGAATAGGGATGGAACAAAAGTTCCAGCCCTTTCTTTTGCCTGTCAAGCTCAACAGGCCTTTGGTGTGTGTATCACGCTGTCGTGTGACCAAGAAAGAGAATCCAGGGAAGGATGATGAAGATTAAAATGGGCTGCATTCTTAGCGGTTCCATTCAGTTCTGTGGGATAATTGTTGGGACAGGGCAAAACCTGTTGCTACCAAGGAACCAATAGCACTAGGGGCATAGCCCAGTTGTGTCCCCAAATACACCCCTTTGTTTCTTCCCCTCTAAAGGAGTGGATACCATTCACTCCTGTGGTGAACAGAGGTACACTTGAGGACACCTTTTTGCAGAGGGTCTGGCCCTGGGTGAAGCGGGCTTCACCACGTGCATGACTCAGCTTGCTTTGGACCACTGTATAAGTACGGGATGGGGAGCTCAGCGGACTGACTCGCACGATGTCAATTCTGCACGGATCCATTCCTGCAAAGACCAACACCAAGTCCCACAAGCAGCTGGTTGGCCGCTGTGTGAACAGAATGCTAGACTAGACAGACCCATGGCCTGATCCAGCTTCAGGGCTCTTCAAACCTGCGTTCTCCTTAGCAATTGGCTTATTAAGCAGATGGACAGGATAGCCCCGCCCTCTGATGTGCTGTTCTGCTCTCCTTGGCAGGTGGCTGCTAGAGGTGAACGCTTCCCCCTCCCTCACCGCCAGCAGCCAGGAAGACTACGAGCTCAAGACCCGTCTTCTTGAGGACACAGTGAACATAGTGGACATGGAGGGCAGGTGAGCGGAGCACCATGGGCAGCTGTCCAGGGGCGGGGAAGGGGCATAATTTGTGCTTTCCGTTTTATTTACGCCTGTTAACATTTCCCATCTGCCTTCTCCATTATTCCATGAGGATGAGACAGGAGTCTCTACCTGGTGAAAATAAGCAACATGTGCAAGGCATGCCAGCGAGGTGTGCTTAGGGCTCCCGCGTCAGTTTTTCTCCTGTCTTGTGATCTCCAAAAAGTTCAGCCCAATGCTCAAGATCATGGCTTGTTTTACACCATCCTGCTCCCCTGTGCCTATGCTCTTTTTCCCCACGGGAGACAGCCATCCAGTCCTCCTGGGGCGAGCGCAATAGGGCTTGCCCGTCTCTAGCATTCCTGACCTCCTGTCCGGGAGTACGTCTGGCCTCCTCCTGAAGCTAAATTCGTTCATGTACCTAAATGACGTATTAACGTACTAGGTAGGCAAGATACGCAAACAATTCTTGTCAGGCAAGTGCTGGGTCAACTAAACCAGATGGACCCATCTGTTCTAGAGTGGTCCTCTCTGCGAAGTAGGGTTTTTTGCATTCTCAATTGAGCGTTGTGCAGGGAACAGAAAATGTAGGATGCCAACAGGAATTGTACATATCACAATACTACAACCACATTGACGGCACCCCAATGCGATTCCTGTAACCCCCCCCCCCCCATGTGGATGGGAAGCAGGGTGGAGTCGCCGGTGCATTGAGCTGTAGGAGGTGGATATAAGGACTAAATCCATGTCTGGCCTCCCAACCAAGCATCTTGACATGCCCATGAATGGAATTCAGGGCCATGGATTGGAGAGGAAGGAAATCCATCCAGTAGGCCAAGAGGGGAGATGCGCAGTAAAAGGCGCAAACAAGGCACGGAAGGGAAGGGAAGGGCGAGCATCCACAGGGTGGAAATAAGTGTTTTCATATTTTAGTTCAGCTGCAGAACTTGGGCCCTTTGAGCAAACAAAACTCAACTCAGGACGTGACACAAACTAGCCGTAATGGAGCCATCATGGACTGTCTTTGTTCCTGCAGATTGACGGGGAAAGAGAAGCGTGTTGGGGGCTTTGACCTCATATGGAATGATGGTCCTGTCAGCAGAGGAGATGGGAATCTGGACACACCAATGAACGGCTTTGTGGCAAATACACATCTAGGTATTCCGATGGATGGCCCTTGGGAGGTATTGACAGGATGGAGTGCCAGGTTTGCTGTCCCCCCCCCCCCCCGACATCCCAAATGAGGCACGCAAACTCCCTATCAGTGGTGGGTGAGCCTAGAGGGCTTAGCGTTTGTCAAAGCTGTTCATGGGACTTGTTTTTGAATCAACCTTGCTGTCCTGAGCGCTCTTGATTAATTCAGTATTGCTGAAAGATGAGAGTGATATAATGAACATAAGATTTTCTAAACGGCTTTTGAAGAGCTCTTTTGAACCACCACACACGCCTCAACCACTCCACCCATTTCATTTGGAAAACACCTCAAAGGCACATAATAAAGATATCACAATTTTGTGGTCCATTCTTGGCTTGATGCTGAATGGAAGAGATTTGGCTCTCTCTCCCCACCTCTACTGCCACAAGCTCCGCACCTATCACAGGGTGTCAGGTAGCACTAGGGGGCGAGAGGCGCCTGCAGCGTTTCCTCCGGGTGTACTTTCAAACTGACTGAAGTACAGCCCAGTCAGAGCAGCCGATTATCTTCTTAGTCCTCGGAGGGGAGAAGTCACACGTAATGCCTTGTTATCGTTTTCCTTCTAGGCTACAACAATGACAGGAGGAAACAGCTGAAGCAGCTTTTCAAGTCTTTTCAGACACTGCAGAAAGTTTAACACTCAGCCACAGCGTTGCAGGAGAGTAAACGGTCGAGTGTCAGGGGCTTGCAAGCTTCTTCTTTCCGTTGCACAGCTAAACTGAGCCTCTTGCCAGCTTGGCTGTCTCAGCATGTGGCTGCTGGGATTTCCCATACGTTGAGATCATCCTTGGAGAAAAGATTCCTGTTTCAACAGGCAGGCCAGAGATAGGCCCAGCATGGTTTCTAACCTAGACGTGTTGCAAGGTTGCGTCCATTACACAGAGCCGGTGCTCTGGCAAAGGAGCTGATCTGTAACTCACTAGGACAGGTTCAAGCAGCACTTAACGCTGACTGCACCAGAAGAGAGGCTTGGTGGGGCGGCGGAGATGCAATTTTTGCTTTGCCAACTGATGACAGCAAAACAGCTGCCATCATCCACGCTGAAGACTGGTCAGAGTGATGCAGCCTGTCTGAAGACACTCCTAACTACCACTTTACTCATATGCATTGTAGGAAGCATGAATAAAAGTGAATGCTTTAGTACTGCTGTGAATCCAGAAAACTGCTCCTTTGGTTCATGACTTAGAGAATGATGTCAGGGGATCCGGGGGGGGGGGGGGGGGGTGAGACAGAGTGTTTGCTGGGGTTCAAGAAATGTACACATATATTTAAACATTTATATCCCGCCCTATATCACAAGGTTCTCAGGGCGGCGTGCAGATAAAATCATATAAACAATTCTAAAACAAATTAAACTGTTAATATGTTAAAACCAATTGAAATTTTAAAACAGTAAAATTCAGTTAAAACAAGAGTGTGCAGGCTGGTGGATTTAGCCTTCAAAGGCTTTGTTAAATAGCCATGTCTTAACCTAGCGCCAGAATGAAGCCAGTGCTGGCACCAGTCAGGCCTCCGGGGGGAGAGCATTCCACAGCCGGGGTGCCACAACAGAGAAAGCCCTGGCCCATGTCCCACCATAGCATATATCTTGCGTTGGTGGGGCACGCGAAGGGCTCCTCTCACAGATCTCAGGCAGGCTGTAGTGTTAGGAATGATGTTAAAACAAAATGTGTTAAATGTACATATCTTCAATGGATGGCTCTACTCAGATACCAATTTAGAGGTTGAACAGGTAGGCCTGAACAGAGTCCTGCACACATCAGGTGAATTTCCCACCATTCTGAACAAAGAAGCCAAACTAATAATACTATTGGCAGCTTGCAGGTGGAATTGGGTGGAGACCCTTCTAGTAGGCAGGCTGCTGCTTTAGGGGTCAGTGTCTTCATGCCCTGTGGCTCACTGGGCATTTTGGAAGTTTCAGGACATAGAATGGCTAGAGCCAGAACAAGCGCAGCCACTACACAACGTATCGTTCAGCTCCTCTAGGCCAAAGTGGCTACCTGAGTCTGCCCATACAGGTCATAGGGTTGCATTGGTTCCCTGTGATCTCAGCCAATCACACCTGTAGCAATTGCCCCCTAAGCCAGCACCAGTTACTACAGCAACTTCGGTTTTGCCACAAGGAGCTGGTGCGGCATCTGTGGTTGAGAGATTTGGTTCATGTTGACCCAGATGTGTGGGGGAGGGACTTACTTCCCCCCCTCTCCCAAGAACTGGTGGAGCTGGTTGATGCAGCTACAGGTAGAACCTGGAAGTGGGGAAGAGCACCTCCTACTGGTGGAAGGAAGGGCCATGTGTGTGTGGAGGGGGGGACTTCAGGTCAAATGCAAAAGGCAGAGCTCACAACTCCTTATAGTTGGCAAGGTGCTATTTGGGGGGTTCTACCTTTCTCCCCACTCCCAGTAATTAATGCAAACAGGGATGTGGATTACCTCAACGTAAATCAATTACCAGCACCCACAAGCTCAGAGGCTATGCCCACTCTGAAGCTGGCAGGAGCACCCGCAGATGTTTGGCTGCAGCCGAGGGAGGTTTGGTGTTTTTACCCACCTGGCCTGCAACACTCTCCATGCAGTGCTGTGAGACGGACTGTTGGGCAAAGGGGCAGTTAAGGCGATCTGGGCTCGGTGCCCGGAGTTTAAACAGATGAGAATTGCTGACTTCAGGCAAAGAATCGTCACGCAGGCCAGCTGGACAAGAGAATGCTTTTTCATTACCACGCACGTTTTGGATTTGAGTGCTACTATTTATTATCACAAAACTACACACATTTTAACGGCGTTCGTGTCTTGCAAGAGTGGAATTACAATTCTGTTGCTACCACTTCATTTCCAATGGTCTGAATTCAACAGCTGACCTTACACTGACAAAATCCTGTCCCATTTCAGCTGTCCTGCTCCTCCGGTTTTAATGCACTCCAGCCAGGCTGTCAAACATGCAAAAAGGTTGAGTGTGTTTCTCCATCCAAATTTGCAGGAGTGTCGACGGCTGCCTGAGCCTCTCCCACAGAAGATGCCAGTAATCGGCTGCTCGACGGCTCAGGAAAATATCTCCTTCAGAAGCCCGCGTCTGCGAGTGAAGTGAGCATTTTGCTCAGTTTCCGAACCTCTCCATGTTTTCTGAGCAGCCGCTAAGCCCACTCAAAAAGTCTGCTTCAGCCATCCACCACCTTTCTCATGAACCACATTTCTTCAGCGTTCAAGGGTTTCAGGTTGTAGCCTTTCAGCTCCGGCTTACCTTAGGAAAGAGTAAGGAGATATTAAATTGTCCTGAAGAATCTCTTGTGGGAGCACGGGCCAAACCGCTAGAAACCGCTAGAGGAATTGTGCTTCCCTTTGCAACGTGTGGCTTGGCTCCCTAGGCGTTCCATCGGTGCGCAGGGCACTTCACAAAGTTAGCAGAAGCAAAGCACAAGTTCTTGGCCCAAGGAGCCGATAGTTGGGAGGGAGTGGCAAGTAGAACACAAAAAGAACATGAGCCAATACAGTGACATATACTTGGAGTATTTCATTTGGGACCGAGGACCAGAAGGTTAAGCCAAAGGCTACTCAAAAGGCTCAATTTTTATTTGGCGGTGGACTGATGAGGGAAGGAGCCTGTTTTGGAAAGTCACAAGAGTAGCCCTTTTCTTTGGGGCCTTCAGGGTGATGAACCGTTACTGAGAAATGTGGGAGGAGGGGTGTCCCCTGAAGCATCACAGCTAAAGCCTCATTTATATTTATTTATTTATTACATTTGTATACCGCCCCATAGCCAAAGCTCTCTGCTTAGTAAAGAAACCTTGCTTAGACACCAGTAATAAGAGGCTATCCACCAGGGTAGAAGAGGAAGGGATCAGGATTGTGTCACTAAATGTTCAAGTGGGAATCACATGGACAGCCAAAACAGGCGAGTCGCCATTTAGAGTTAGCTATCAGGACTCTGAGACCAGTTGCCCCTTGCTGCAGTCCCAATCCAGATTGGGCCCACTGCACTTGCTGTTTGCATTGGATGAAAAGCTCCCATTTGCACCAGCCAGCACTTGGGCCCAGATCTGGATTGGGACTGCAGCAAGGCGCAACAGGTCTCAGGGTCCTGATAGCTAACTCTAAAAGGTGTTTCATCTGGTCCACAGCAGGTTGCAAAGGGTTAAAGTCCCCCTAGTCCCCACACCAGGGTGCTGATAGAGTCCCCCCCTCTCCACACCTGCTATTTCTATTTCAGAAGCCATTCATGCATCTAATTTAGTTTTGCCCTTTTTGCTAGTCTGCAATCATGTTCAGCAGAAGCATTCTACAATTACCTCATTGTATGAAAGATGAAGTCTCATTTCCATCTTTTGGCACCTGACAAGAACAGTTTCTCTACAACTCTCCCTAATAATGGGGAAGCTCCAAGATCTGATGAGTATCTGACATGGTCTGTCTTATCCTTCCCCACCTCAGCCTTCTATTTACCTTGTGCTCCCCTTCTTTTGCCTGTGGAGGAGCACACCCCTGAAGGCAGACAGTATTTGGGCCATGAATCCAGTCGATTCCCAAAGATTCAACACTGGGAAACAATGCTTACAGTTCTGCTTGATCCACAATTCTCAGATCTTGCCTCGCTTTTTGAGATGGGGCGAAGAGCGGGAGCAACAAGGCCTAGACACATGATCTGGACCCAACCCACTGCAAAGAGATCAGGTTCCACATCAGATCCAGAACAGAACCAGTTTATTTCAAACCTGTTTAGCAAATACCTTCAGCTTCCAGGAGACGGTTGACCTTGACTTTTAGCTCTTTCCGCAATTTGGCTATCTCTTCATCTAAGAGTTCTTGATCTGGAGAAAAAGTGGAGAGCATGACAAGTCACCTGGAAGATTTAAAATACTGCCCCATTCAGACTTGCTACCTGAATTCTTTCATATTCTTTTTTTGCTTTGTCTTTCAGAGGCAACCATGACTGTAAAAGGACTTTTCCCCATTATTCCAAAATTGGTTAGTTGTGTTGTATTAAATTACCATCTCCTATTCATTCAACTCCTCTACTCCATTAACACATTATCATGTTTCAAAGTTGGATGGAATTTTCCCACGGGGCAAGTTGGGTAACAGCCCAGAGGCTCTGGGCAATGTACAACTTGGCTGATTTGCTTCAGTCATTTCAGGCCTCAGACGTTATCTGCTCAGCAAACACCTCATTGCACACACTTTGTAAACTGTGGCTAGAAACAGGTCTCTGAAAGCAAAGATGCTCAGGAATGCATCTTTTTTTAAAAACAACAACCAGGCATTCCCTCTCATGCAAAACTGTGGAGGGAACATATATGCAAGTACTGGCTCTTTTTGGACAGGTGCTGCTTTCTAACAGACTGGCTAGATGTTAGATGTGCCACAGGAGAAAGAGCCACGTCTAAGCCACACTCTGGCTGTTGAGAATTCTGATGCTTCCCCCAGAGACAGGCAGAGAATGCTGGGGGTGAACAAAGAGACGCTGGCTGACTTGGTCTGTCGTCTGTTTCGCTTATCTTTTCTTTAGCAGCCAGTTGTCCCGGTTCTTCCTCTCTCAGCACCCAGGGACAATTATCCACTAAGCAGGCATTCTGAGGATCTTAGCTTTCTTCTCTACTTATAAAGCGGAAAGTATGTGTGCGTCACGTGCGTCCGGAAATGTTTACTCACTTCCAGAGGAGTTCGAAACTTGACACGGTGACACAGTGATATAGGTCTGGCTGTACAATGTACCAGAAAAATCTAAAAGCACGAATTTTGGGGGTTTAAGTATTTTTAAAGAATTTAATAAAAACCTAGGTTTACGCCTGGAACCCCCAGCATGCCTTGGGCAGAAGGCCAGACTTACTGGCCTTTGGCGGCCATTGTGAACACACAGGTTGGTGGCTGCTGCGTGTCTTTTACAACCCCAACTTCTAAGGTTGGTCTCGAGCACTCAACCCAATTCCACATAAAAGGAAGCAACCCACATAAATGGGCTGCATCCATTTGCGGTGCCTCCTCCCAGCCTCTGCATGTGCAGAGTACATCTGGAAATGTTTACCCGCTTCCAGATGGGTTAGAAACTTGAAATTTGGCACGCTGATAGGTCTGGCTGTACAATGTACCAGAAAAATCTAAAAACACAGAATTTTGGGTTTAAAGTATTTTTAAAGAATTTAATAAAAACCAAGGCTTATGCCTAGAACTCCCAGCATGTCTTGGTTGGGAGGCCAGACTTACTGACCTTTGGCAGCCATTGTGAGTGCATGTGGGTTGCGGCTGCGTGTCTTTCAAACCCCAACTCCTAAGGTTGGTCTCGAGCAGTCAACTCAATTCCACATAACAGGAAACAACCCACATAAACAGGCTGCATCTATTTGTGGTGCCTCCTTCTGTCCTCTGCATGGTTTTAAAATCTTAACTAGATACAACAGCATGACTTTGAAGGGCCAAACATGCTCAAAGGCACCCTATCCTGATATTACTGTTTTCTCAGAATCTGGGGGAAGCGCGTGCGTGGGCCTTCACTGTTAGGAGGGAGGAAAGGGAGGCACTCTGTGCATGTCCAGAAACAGGCCTGATGGAGCACTTGGTGGGCGAGAAGCGCAGGCTGCGGCAGTCCCAGCAGGATTCGGCCAGAGCTGGGCATGTCCACTGATAGCCGCTTATCTCCCCTCCTTGGCGATGCTACTGTTCGATGCTCTATCAAGGAGCAGCCTCGGCAACGAGAGGAAGGAAGCACCTCTCAGAGGACGCGGACACCTGCAGGCCACCAAAGACATACTGGGATGTGTAATACTGGCATGTAGAGTGGCTGGTTTGAAATAAAGTATGGGTTAGCAAACCAGGTCACTATGTATAAACCAGGTCACTATCTCTCAATCCTAACTCAGCTCCCACTTTCCTGACCTCTCACTAACTGCCTTTGTTCTCTACCTGACTTTCTCCAACTACCACTATCATTCCATTCTAGCCTCAGCTTATGCCTACAACTCCCAGCATGCCTTGGGCAATTTAATTTGTTTAAATGTTAACTCACTGGCCTAGCACCGGCCTACTACTTTAAGATGATTACCTTGCAGACATATATCTTAGGGGGCCTGAGCAACACCAGGTATATCATCTAGTTTTATAGAAGGCTAAGCTGGCTGATGGTTTTTACAATTACGGGGGGGGGGGGGGGGGAGGAATTAGAAATGTAGGGGCAGCATCTGACAAAACAAATAGAAGACAATGAGATTTCAGCACATTCAAACCCTGCAACTTGTCCAACATTTACCACCTCACCCACCACAAAACTTCCAAAAATAGCAAGGAAAAGATGGTGTTGAACTGTAAATTGGACTCATGCTGCTGAAACACCAAGCAAATCATATTCGGCCAACACCCTCAGTATTCCAGTCTGGCTGTGAGACGCAGCCCTTGAATTGTCAAGACGTGGCAAAAGCACTTGATGACAGCATCACGGGGATCTCACCTCTCTGCAACATGTCCTGGGTCTTTGTTTTTGGAAGCTGCACAAACATATTCCCAAAGCAAACCATGACTTTATCTGAAAGCAAGGATACAAGCCTTATTTAAAGCATCAACAAGATATTTAAGTAGCACGATCACGTCCAAGTCCCTACATTATAATGGCACATTCACATACTCGTCCGACTCCTGCGTCACAAAATGGAACTCAATTGCACACTGCAGGTGTGGAGAGGAAACAACAGCTGCCTTGGAACAAGAAGTAATCCAGAACTCCATGTCGCCAGTGCAAAAGCGGCAGACAGTGTAACTCTCCTATTGGATAAAGACCCTCCACAAAGGCTTGGCCCAAGACTTAAAAAAGCCAAAGTGCCATCACAGGCTGAGCACGTGCATTCCGCATTTCCCCTTCATTCATGCAAAAGCCTGAGTGTGCAAGGGAAGCCAGGCGATTTGCTGCGCACAATCTTCCCCCAGAGAGGAGTCAATGCTGCCACTTGCAGCAGACATTAGTCACCCGACTTAACGTGCTATCTGAAAGCATTCAGATATGATGGGCATGCATAAGATATAGAGGGAGGAGCCAGCAGCCTTTAAGAGTAACAGTAACTGTAAGTTATCAGAGAATGCCATAACCCCTGCACCATTTCCTGTACTAATCCTCTCCGTTTACAGCTTTTAGGAAGTGCTGAATGTAGTTACCAGCAGCACTGTAAGAACTCATGACTCAAGATTTAACACAGGACCAGGCTGGTTCCCATCACTGCAATCAGTCAGAACTGTGCAAGAAGGCCTCTGTTGTCTGCTCTCCAGTTGATACAGAAAACAGAAGGCCATTTCCAGTCTTTCTGGCGTTATAAGTGATGTATTTAAACAGGTCTGGGGGGAGGGGGGAATATTTCATATTATTAGGAAATAGCACAGCACAGAGGTAAACAAATAGTATAAAATTTCCTGGAACTCAGCATCAAATTTCTAGGTGTTCAGGAGACTTCCCCTGCCCCCCCCAGTTCACCCCATTTTAAAGCCTATGGGGAAGAAACAATAGCACACACAGCCAATTAAATAAAACCTAACGAATATGAGAAAACCCACCCAGTCAACTCAGCCAAAATTAAAAGGCCTTGTAAGATTTTCAGAATCTATGGCAAGTCTCTGTGAGAAGCAAGTTGCAGAGCTGTAGAGCAGGCCCGAGACCTCCATACCCTTCCTGCTTAAGGAGGGAGAGGCAGACAGACAGTCAACTCAAAAGAGCACTTACAGCCCATCCAAATGGGAGCTACAACTCAGAGGGAAGGAGACAGTGGATCACATGACATGATGGGTGCCGAAGCATAGCTAGGCTACTGGCACAGCCATTCTGCGGTTCTAGGCATGTAGGCTACTCCATGGAACTGGAACCTGGTGCAGCAGCATGTTGGGTTTTGTTTCCACTTGATTTATTAAAAAACAGCAAATTCAACACTGCAATCATGAGGTCTACAATGTTCAAAGATGAATAAAAATGTGCATGTTAATTTGCACTATTTATTCTGAGTATGGAATCTTAGGTTTTCTAACTGCAGACGTGGGAATACTTTTATCAATGGATACAAGCAGCCTTGACGATGTACAGATCTTTCTTTCCTGGCATAATCACGTTGCATTCAACTTCTGTAGCTAACATCTGCAACAATTAGTTGGTATATATATATATATATATATATATATATAATTTGGAGCTTGTTTCTCATTTCAGGCTGGGATTGGCTATCTTAGACTCTCCTGATGTGTTTGAGACGACTGCATTTAATTAGCTCGCTCTAGTCATCTATCCAAGGAGGAAGTTATTCCCAATTATAAACTTGTCCTCGCCATCAGCTGAAGACTTATTTCTCCCATATGCTTCAAATCACTGCTGGGCTAGCCAGTAGCAGCTAACCTAGATTTAACTCTGGATTCCCTTTGGGGAAGGGGCTACAGTAGAAATCTACAGCTGTAGTTCCAGCAGTAATAATAAGGTAAGAGGAGAAGGGAGAGATAACAGCAGCCACATTAGAAGACTCTGCTCAGAGGCATAATAAGTGTAACACAGAGAAAATAGAAGGGCTAACTGTGAATTTCACACCTAAGTGCAGAGGTCTGTATGCTGCATTGACTAGAGCAGCCTTCCCCAACCTGTCGCTCTCCAGATGTGTTGGACTAGAACTCCCAGCATGCCTTGGCCAACTTCCTCAGTTTTCATAGCACTCTTTATCCTAAATTCCAAGATGTCATGGTCACTTTCCTACAAGGTTCCAGTCACTTTCACTTCATCTACCATTTCTTCTGTTAGTCAGGATTAAGTCCAGGATAGCAGGACTTCCACCTGCTGAGTATGAAGCTGTCAACAAGGGGACCCCCCCCCCCCACAACTTTATAACTTCAAAAGGACCCTCACCTGAAGAATCTGTCTCCTTACTCAGAGCCCTCAGCGCTTCCCGGTTCTGATTCCGTTTCTCATCCAGATCCACAATCTAAAGGAGAAATAGTTAAACCTTCAGGTTGTGCTAACAAATTGACAGCAAAGGCCGGGTCACAAGCATTTTGAATATTTGTTAATGGGCAGATTAAAAATGCAGTAAGTTGTTGCTATTGTTATTATTAGGGTGCAAAACAGGTGAGAATCCAAGGTGAACACAAATGGCGAGAAAAGTCTCAGGATGCTATAAACAATTTTATTGATGAGAAGCCTTTCCATCAATAAATTTGTTTACAGAAATCCTGAGAGTATTCTCTCGCTTTGTGTTCATTATTATTATTATTATTATTAAACAATATTTGTTTACCGCATCTTCTTTGAAATAAATCCCAAGCACTTTACAAAAGAAATCAAGCAAACAAAAACACCACACACAATAGTATTGTGTCCCTGCCCAATCTCTGTGATCATCAGCGCGAACACTTCTGAGGATGCCAGAATCTCTTGATGTTCACTTCAGGAGCACTTGCATGAGAGACTTTTAGTGCTGCAAACTCTTTACCAATTGACATTAGACAGAACCCCCAGTTCAGATGTCTTCTTAAAACTCATCTCTTTACATAGGATGTGACCCAGCCAGCTATGGTTTGTAGCACATTGTAGAGAGTGGGCTGTTTTATTCCTGTTTCATTCGCATGGCATTTTCAATCGTTATGTTAGTCGTTGTTTTCTGCCATTGTATTTTATGTTCACCGTTCTGGTAGTTTTGTGGAAAGTGGTAAAAATTTGAATAACAATTTGAGCTCCGGCTATTGGGAAATATATAAATGTAATAAATAAATAAGGTTGGTGCGATAAATAAATAAATATATTGTTTCCAGATCACCCATACATTCTTGTGGAGAACGGGTCGTCTGAATCATCTGGAACAAATACAATTCTGCACACCCCTGCTCATAGGGAACAATTTAGACAACCTTTCTATCTCTCGAACACGGTGCATCCAGAGCCCAAGACATTTTTATATGCTTCCACCACCTTGAAACTGGGGGAGAGGGGAGAAAACAGTAGCGAGACCCTGCAAATGTACTATCAGGAACTCAACAACATGACCCGAATTGCTGGTTTGGTAGGAACTTAGTAACAGAAGGGGAGAATTAAGAGGTGTTCTTAATAACAGGTGGTGCTAAATGATGCACTATTTGTGGAAGGGTATTACTTAAAAACAGAGCTTGGGAAACTGTGCTCTTCCCTTCTGAGTGGGGGAGTTGACAGGCATTTTTGGGTTCCTTGCATGGAAATGGGAAAGACAGAAAATGGCACAGGTGGGGCTGAAAACTGGGAATCCTGGGGGGGGGGGGGGGAGCAGAGGTAGCCAAAAGGTTGCAGCATGGCAGAGAGCAGGTGTAAACGTAGCAAATGTTGCAAGACTGAAAGTGCCTCCCTCCTTCCTCCCCATCCCTACACATAGAAAGCTAGCAACTCAGGGATCTACCTTAGCATTCTCCCTATAGGACTAGTTTTCCAGGTGCTGCCTTTTATTTCATTTTTAACAAGAGGAAGCATCCCATCAAGTAAGCCCCCTCCTGCAGTCAGCTTTCCCACCTCACCTTGCTGCTGTAAGAGACTGAGCCCAGGCATCAAGAAGCCCCCAGTTCAAATCCCACTTATTTATTTATTGCATTTATATCCCCCCTTTTTTCCTCCAAGGAGGCATATATAATCCTCCTCCTCCTCCTCCTCCTCCTCATTTTATCCTCACAACAACAACCCTGCGAGGTAGGTTGGGCTAAGAGTTTGTGACTGGCCCAAAGTCACCCAGTGGGTTCCCGTGGCCAAGCGGGGACTAGAACCCGGATCTCCCGACTCCCAGACCAACGCTTTAGCCACTACACCACACTGCCATACATTCATTGTGGGGCGGGGGCTTACGAGACGTATCCTTCTCCCTCCACCATCCAGCCATACTGCGCGCCCTAAGAGCGCCACTGGCCCACCTGGCATGCTTTGCGGCAAGGATTGCAATTAAAAAAAGTTTACAGGACGCACCTCGAGCAGCCTAAATACTAAATTGCGGTTATTTCGGGCGGTGGGGGTGCGGGTGGGGTTCTCATGAGTTTATGCATGGCGGGACGGGGAATCCACAACAATACACCGAAGGAGGGGGACTGAGAGGGGGACCGAGTGCAGGAAGCGGGGAGGGGGGTAAGGAAAGATGGCAGGGGTCGTCGCCGCCGCTGCCCCCTTCTCCCCCCCCCCCCGCGGCCTACCTGCTGCCTCCCGGCCATGACTTCCTCGGCCAGCGCCTCCACCTCGGCCAAGTGTCGGAGCACGAAGTCCGGGTCCTGCTCGCCCATGGCGGCAGCGGAAACGACAGCCGCCGCAAACAGAAACGAAGCGGGAGCCGGGAGAGAGAAACGGAAGGCGGCGCGGCCTAGTCGACGCAGGCGCCTCGCTTCCCTTGGGAGGGCGGTAACCAAGGCAACTGACTAGGCCTAGCGCTGCTCCTGCAGGCCTTCGTCGCCCGGGACCAGGCGGAGGGAGGAGGTTGCTTCGTTCTCTGTCCGCCCCAGCTGGCCCTGGGCCGGGCCCTACTCCACGCACTCGCTGTCTTTTGCGGGGCGCGGGCCTTCTCTTGCCCAGACGGGGCACGGTGCTAAATTGGTTCGTATGGGCTGCTGCTGTTCCGGCTGTGAGGAGCTGCCTTGCTCCATTGTAAGACCCACGCTGCCATTCATAACACCTTTACACGGGAGTAAGCCCCATTGGACACAGTAGGGCTACAGGTGCAATCCTATGCATGTTGAGACACACACACAAAAAGCCTACAATTCCCAGCATGCCCCAGCCAGCCATGCTGGGAATTGTAAGACATTTTTTCTGTCTAAATGTGCATATGATTGTGACTCCCTTACACCGGTATAAGATTTTTAAAATGTGTAATCCTATGCATGATTAGACGGGGGGGGGGGGGGGGGGAAGAGTCCTACATCTCCCAGCATTCCCAAGGCACCCAGCTGGGGCATGCTGGGAACTGTAGGACTTTTAGGTCCCCTCCACTAGATTTTGCTTTGACGCCCGGTTGCCCGATTATGCGCATATACGGAGAAGCGCATTTACTCCTAATACCTATTCACGAGAGGTAGCGAGGCGCATTACGGGCTGTATGAAACGCACTTTAAAGTTGTTTACATGCGGAGAATCGCATGTTTACATGGCCATAAGGCGCTTTAACTCCCGCGGCAAATTAAAACTCGCTATTTAACGTGCATTCAATAATGCGCATAAGTGGAGATACGAAGCACCTCAATTCCCGATTTGTGCTCCGCTCTTTTAGAGGTAAAATTTGTAATGCGCCTTGAAAGAGGTTTAAATCGCTCTTGTAGAGGCACCCTAAGGTCCCCTCTACAAGGATTCGCTTTTGCGCCTGGTTAGCCGATTATGCGCATAATCGCTGAAGCGCATTTACGCCTAATCCCTCTGCACGAGAGGCGGCGAAGCGCATTCATGGATGTCCAAAATGCGGTTTACAAGTAGTTAATGCGCATAAGCGCATATTCACACAGTCAAAATGCGCTTTAACGGACGGAGCAAAATAAAACTCGCGATTTAACGCGCATTCGATAATGCGCATAATCGGAGAGATAACGCGCCTCTATGCCCCATTTGCGCTCCGCTGGTGTGGAGGTAAATTTTTTAATGAGACTTCAAAGAGCATTAAACCTCTCGTGAAGAGGCACCCTTATTCTGTCTAAACAGACAAAGGATTGGGCCAGGTGTTTGTTTTTAAGAAAAATGGCCAATTTGCAAACACATGGTTGCTCCAGAAATCAGTGCAAGATACAGAACAGTATGTCAGCAATATAAGAGCCAGGATGGGGAAGTGTCTTGCAGGTAGTGGTGCTTGAATGGGGATTGAGGGTGTTGCAAGTTCACAAAGGTATGTCTACTTCACCTAGAAAGCTTTGGAAGGTGTTAGGATTAGGCAGGTTATCTCTCTCCCTTGGCCTTCAATGGGAAAGGGGGGTGCATGAAGGCAGCTGCTTTCTCCACCTGCACATTGCAAGAGGGACTACTTCAGTTCTGTTTTCTTGCCTATGATGATGCTTTTGTGCCTTGAACAACTGCCAGAAATCCAGCAGCTCAAAGCCTTTCCTGCCAATTAGCTCCATGCCAGGAAAAAAAAAAGATAGAAAACAACTTTTTGTCACATTTCTATATGTCAAGCTGCTGTTAAAGGCACAGGAGCAGGGCCAGAAAAAAGTTGGCAATTGTACATCATCTCCCCAACTTGCTTTTGCACCCGTAAAAGGGGGCTGGATTCCATTGTTCACTCATTGACTGATGGGTGTGTGTGTGAAAATAGATACTTCCATCACAGATAGGCCTATACTCATGACATTAGCAGGGCCAGTCCTACCATTAGGCAGAGTGAGATAGCTGCCTCAAGCAGTGGATGATGAGGGTGGGGGAGCGGAAGCACTATTATTATTATTATTATTATTATTATTATTTACATTTATATACCGCCCCATAGCCAAAGCTCTCTGGGCAGTTTACAAAAATTAAAAGATTGAACACTAAAAAGACAATATACAAAATTTAAAACCATAAACATAAAACAGCTGACATTTAAAACATTTTAAACTGTTAAGCCTGGCCACAATATCAATCAAAACCTCAACTTGAGCTGTTAAAATGCCTGGGAGAAAAGAAAAGTTTTGACCTGGCGCCGTAAAGATAACTGTGTTGGCACCAGCCGGGCCTCATCGGGGAGATCATTCCATAATTGGGGGGCCACCACAGAGAAGGCCTTCTCCCTTGTTACTGTCCTCCGAGCTTCCCTCGGAGTAGGCACCCGGAGGAGGACCTTTGATGTTTCCCTTGAAGCTCCTGCACCCCACCCTGATCATTTCCATCCTTCTGAATTGGTGTAAACGGTTGTTTGTTGCCATAGGGGTAGTGGTGAGGATGGTTGGTCACTTTCTCTGTGTCCTTGGGAAAGGCGTTGACCGAGCAAGAAGGCAGAGAGGTGGGCAGGCCACGCAGCACCCCAGCAGGCATTGTGCAGGCACCACTCTGCTCATACGATGCATGCAGGTGCTGCCACTGCTAAATAGCAGCATTTGTTTGAGTGGGCAGTGAGCAGGCGCCTTGCAGAATGGTGGCAAAGGTGTAGGAGGACAGTGTGTTTCTATTCAGGGTACCAGCCAGCTGTGCCCCTCTCCAAGCTGTAAGGAGCTCAAACAGGACATTTCACTATCTCCACCCACTTCAGCTTTCCATTTTACTTTTCCAACTGTTTTTCTTTTGTTTTCCAACTTAATATAGTTACAGAGCATGCTCATTCCTCCATGAGCTTTGGGGAGAAGTTGCTCCCTTAGGTGTGTTTTTAAAAGATCTCTTGTACTTCCGAAAACCTCTCACACGCCCCATCCCGCCCGCAACATGCTGATCTCGCCTTCTTGTTTCTCAGTGGGCATGTTTTGGCTCCATTTCTGTTAGCACACAGAGCACCACCTTCGCTTGCTATTAGAGGGCGTGATGAAGATGATATGCTCCAACTGTTCCTCTCCCTCTTTAGGGTAAATCCCAGCCCCAATTTTCTGTCTTTTGTGAATATTAGGGAGCAATCCTATGTGAGTTTAGAGACAAAAAACGTTCTACAACTCCCAGCATCCCCTGACCAGCCATGTTGTGTTCGCATGTGTAGCTAGAGTAGTCACTCTTTCCTCAGGTTTCAGGTCTCATCCTGGGGTCACTACAAGCTAAATATCAGGCTGGGATGGAGGTGGGTGCATCTTGTCTCCAGTGCGCGATTGTAAACACTCATGCGCAAACATTAGAAGTGTCATGCAGTAGACAGCCTGCCATTCCATATGCTTCGGGAGATTCATTTTGAACTGTTGATAACAGATTGTAAGACAATTCTGTTTTCCCAGCATATCTAACCTAAAAGAACAAACACCTTATAATTCCTGTGGGTGATAAGCCAAGTCAATGCAACAGACAGAACAATATGTATCCGCACAACGTGTAACAGAGAAGCTTGGATAGTAAACCTCGAGACGAGAAGACCAGTCTTGGAAGCACGTTGTTATTTTCATCTGTGAAATGTTGGAGGATGGGAAACTTGGACATAAGTTCTCCCCTTCTGCACTACAAATGTTCACTCTCAAGCAGGAGCCGACACTGATGAAGAGGAGTGAGTAACAGAGTTTCATAACTCTGACAGAGCCTCTCTGATGCTGTTTACAGGCAGAGAGGGGGGCTGTTCATGTCACAGAGCTGAGTGAGCAGCTGAGGTGTGTAAGGGCTGAGTTCATGCAACATGCTAAGCCACCCACTGTGGGTTGTTGAACCATGGGTTATCGTGTTGTGGATTATCATGTTGTCTGAACACAGTGCTTTTTCAGCAGGCTGGCTTGTTAACCACGCATTGTGGCTTGTTAACCATCCTGAACAACCCAACAATAAGCCATGGATTCTCATGGCTTGTTCAAGAAAAATAAGCCACACTGCAGGAAACACACTGCATTCAGACATGTTAATCCATCCTGCGGAAACCATGTTGCGTTCAGACAACACGATAACCTATGGTGGGTTAACATTTTGTGTGAACCCAGCTTTGCGGCTGCTCATCTAGGGAAAAGTGGGCCAAAAGACCTTTGCCTGTGCCATTTCTTAAGCAGCTGGTTGGAGTCAGTATATGGATGAAAACAATGTTGCTGGTCCATCAGCCCCCTTCCTCGTCAATGCACATGACACTTCGCAGAGCTTCATAAGCAAGAAAATAAAAATAATTTAATGCAGCTCTCTGCCCCAACAAGTTTACAATATCTAAATGCTGACATTGCAGGAGACCACAAATAATAATAAGGTATGAATGGGGGCAAATATGTGTAAGTAGGCTTAATTTCAATTACCAATGAAGCCCAAAATGGTGGCTTTTGAGCAGGGATCTGGAGGAAAATGGGGGGATGGGCAGGAGGAAGTTTGCACTGGCACCTCGAAGGCGTCTTGTCCCCTAGATTGGAGGATCCACAGTACCCTGTCAATCACTGGGATTGAAACACGCATAGAACGGCACCTTAACACCCGTAACAACCAGGTGGTTCAGCAGCCAATGGATGGACTTCCAGGGAGGGAGGACTTACATCGCAGTTGTTCTTAGAATTGCAAAACAAATACGGCACCTGTCAACACATGTTTCCTGGGCAGCTAACAAAGCACAAAATAAAAATCCAATCTTGAATTACAAAATAATAATAATGACAGTCAAACGGTAAAAACACTTAGGCAAGTTTTTTTTTCACAGAAATTCTTACAGGTTCTACCATCGTGACAAATCAATTGACTCAAGGTCTCCCACATCTGGATTGAACTGAGCTACAATTTTACTAATACAACCTCATACTGGATCCTGGGGTGGTTCTCTCTTTTTTGGGCTCCTAAGAGGTGCTCAGCTAGAATGCTAAAGACTATGCCCCAGAGGTTTGCCAGTGTGGTTAAAGAGCAGAGTCAGGGATGCTCTTGGAGGCGCGAAGGCTGTTTTCTGGAAATTGAAGTCTTGCCCAAATGAGGAGAATACCAAGGAACACAGGCTTTGGGGGAAGAAATGCAAGCCGGTTAAAGACTAGGAAGTGGGAATAAGTGGGCCTTTTTGACCATGGAGAGACATAAACAGTTGCGATGGTCGGGGATCAATATTGCAACGGATGCATTTTAACTTGTTCTCAAACTAGGGTGACCATATGGAACAGAGGACAGGGCTCTGTATCTTTAGCATTTGTATAGAAAAGGGAATTTCACCAGGTGCTGCATGCCTAAAGATGATACCTGCTGAAATGGTCTTTTCTATAAAACTCTTAAAGATACAGGCCGTTTAGTAAACCCCAGAAGGGCTGGATTTGGCCTCAGGTTTCATACCCCTGTTTTACTCCCTTGTAATGATTACTCATGAAGGCATAATGATTATGTGACTCCCTCGATGCTATGGGCCTTGTCAGCTAAGACAGTAGCCAAGGAAGCGAGCATCATCCAAGCCTCAAAACCTCATCCAGCAGTTGCTCAAGGAGTCCACCAGCTGTCCCCCCATCTTCATCCCCAAAACATCACTTCATGACCCAAAGCTGCCATTTTTGGCAGCAGCTCTGTGTCGGTCCATCCCAAAGAAAATCAAGCAGTTTCTCGGAGTCGAGGGCTGGGACTGTGCAATTCTGTTTCTCATGTCTTTTATTGTGGTATATTTATATATATATTAAAAAGTTAAGGCCAAACTAAAAAGATGAAGATGCCCCTGACTTCGAGGCACGAGCGACGGCACGACAGCTTCGCCAGTGGCTGAGACGAGGCTCAGCTTTAGTGAGATTTTGCAGCCAGGAGTGGCACGTTGGATGAGGGGGCCGGAGCAGTGGGAGGGAGCCTCTTTCTGCCCATGGTCAAATTCAATTTCGGTAAACCTTCAGGGTGGGTGGGGCGGAGACACAATCTGGGGAGGGGGCAAAGCAAAACAGGCGAGGCCAAAGGCAAAAGGGGCGAGGACAAAAATACAAAAGAAACCAGCATAGTTTAGCTTTAGGCTCTTAATGCCAGCAACTAACCCTTAGGAGAGGCATTGCAACCTTTCAGAACAGCATGAAAATTGCACAAACAGTGGGAAACCACCAAATGATTGCGTCTAGTGAAAAGGGGCGGTGTGTCCATATGGGGAGGACCAGATTGGCACTCTTGGAAGGCCAAATTTGCCCCTCCCCCCGAGGGCCTGCATTTTCCCCACCCCTAAGCTAGTGAGCTCCTTCCTGTTTTGGTGGCATTCCCCACGATGTAGCTGTGACATGGTGTCACTCTGATGTTGCAATGCTGCTTGACATGTGGGGGGGGGGCAAATATCACAGCCGTGGGCTCCGGCAACTGGCCAAAGATACCGTAGGTTGACGCCAGGCCTGCTTCCAGCTTTGGCTTCTGGCCTATTGTGGGTAAAGAGGCCTTGCTCACTCATCAACTGCCAGCTCCATGGGAGGGCAACTTCACGGCTTCTGAGGCGATGGCATCGGGAGCCGGTGTGCCCTGGTGGTTAGAGTGTTGGGCAGGGGCTCAGGAGACCTGGGTTCAAGTCCCCACTCAGCCATGAAGCTGACCGGGCGACTTTGGGGCAGTCAGTAATTCTCAGCCTTGCCTACCTCACAGGGTTATTGGGAGGATGAAAATGGATAGAAGGAGGATCGTGTAAACCGCCTTGGGATCTTGGCAGGGGAAAAGGTGGGCTATAAATATAATAGATTAATAAATAAAGCTTAATCCAAGTGAGCCCGTCCTCCCCAGCCAGGGGCTGAGCCACTACTGTGCCCTTCACAGTCAGACTTGGCAGCCCTGTCATGTGAGCCTGTTTGTGACATCACAGTAGTGGCTCACTTGGTGGCAGCTTCAGAAGAGGGCAGCCTCAGGGTCTCCCAGGTCATCTGGCAGGAGTACTCTTGTGATGTTGATACACCTCCCCTCGCGGTAGATGGTGGGATGAAAGAGAAGGACCCTTGGATTCCAGAGACCCAGAAGCAAGGGCCATCAGCAAGAGCCCTGCAACACATCCTGGGAGCCCATGAAGCAAAGGGCTCACCAGACAAGGAGACTGCCACCCGCCCACCATCCCCGCTGCCTCCATCATCCTGCTCTCTCCAGCGAGCTTGCTCAAGCCCAGACGGAAGGGGTGGAGGCTCTCACAGCTGAGCACCAGGTTTTCATGGCCCCAGACCTGGCTTTGGGAGCTCAAGTGGGCCAATGTTCTGCTGAAACATCAAGGGAAGGCAACCAAAGCTTCAACTGCCGCCCCGCCTCATCTTGGGGAAGACATGACGTTAGTTCCCCAGAGAAGGTGGATGGATGTTCAGGGATAACAGGTTACCATGTAGCTGCACCCAAAAGACTTTATGATGGACAGACTATGAGAATCTTTCTTTATGAGCCCAGGAAAGATCCTGCTGCCAAATGGGCTACATCCTGTTTGCTGAGCCAGAGCCCTCTCCTGAGTAGCTCTACAGCCTTCCTTGCTGAGATGATGCAGGTGTTTGAGGGATCCTCGGAAGAAGGAAACGGGCAATTCCAGTGTCTGTTGTCTTCTCCAAGGGACGGGTTCCATCTTAAAGCACGACAGGGTTGTCTGGCTCTGTAGAAAAGACCTCGACTGGAATGAGGCTGCCTCCTTGACCAGTTCCAGGTGGGCCTGGTAGATCATGAATGAGCCCAGCTGGACATACCTGCAAGGTTACTGGCAGACCTGCTTAATTGTTGTCTTTGCTTAGAGGAATGTTTGGAGTCCCAGAAAAGGGCTTGTCCCACCTGGGCAGTTCTCTGGACTACGGTACTGACATGCGAGTGCCTGTGCCACCCAAATAATTGGTGATGGGGCCTAAACTCATGCAGCTTCATGGGACACAGGCTCATCTCTCAGCGCAAGAGAAGGACCGCGTCTTCCAGCTCAGCTTGTGTTTGGATCATGGCCAATTGGGACACTCTGATGCAGTGTGTCCAGGGGAAATCTTGGGGAAGTGGATGATGGGAAAACCCATGGCCTCCACTGTGAGGTGTCCCACAGCAGTTTGCCCGATATCAGAGAGGCACCAACCCACCAGCAGAAGCCCCATCTCACTGGGTTTGTCTCTCCAGCAAGGAGGTCTTTTGCTGTTCCCAAAGCCCCTTCTGTCCTTCTGGAAGCTATTGATGGACACCCATTGACACCAGGCCCCGTCCAGCATGGAATTCAGGATATAGAGACTGGAATCCAGAACCATGGGCAATGGCTGTCCTTTCATGAGATCACCTCATGCCATTTCCCAGTTATATTGGGGACTGCCTGGCTGGCTCAACACAAGCCTTTTATCTGTGAGAGTGTGATCAGTCTGTGGGGTTCAACTCAGCCTACCATTGAAATACCTGCTTCCAGGGTCACGTGATCTAGTCAGCCAGCCACAGTGTCCCCTGAGTCAGAACCAGAACTTTCCAACAACTATGCTCATTTTTACGATATATTCAAACTGGTGGAAGAAGAAAGGCTGCCCCTCATCACCCCTATGTCTGCCCCATGAACCACGTCCCAGGACTTTGCATCTTGGTGGGCCAGGTGCATTCCCTGTCAGAGCAACGTGAACTGGCAGCCCTCGTGGAATTGGGATAAAACTCTAAAGCACAGCTTCCTTTCAGCTTCCACCTCTTTTCCGGGGTACCTGTATGATTCGTCATAAGACAAGTGGGGAATTGCAATTGTGCGACAACTGCTGAATTATGGGAAAGTTTTCGGTCTAGAAGAGCACTCGTGGGAGCCCCCATGCATGTCCAGGCTCATCAGCGCATCTGGATATTTCACGAATGACACCAGTCAAAGCCCAGACCAAGTCAGGTGAGATGGGGCGTGCCTAGAGAGGAGGAAGGCGTCTTGTCCCTTAGATTGGAGGCTCCACAGCCTTTTCAAAGGAAAATCTCGGGGGAGGGGGGTTTACCCATGGGCAACACATTGTTTATAATGGGCTCTGCCTTCCTACGGCTGCCCCTCTTGTGATCGCTTTCTCCTCCCCCCACTCTCTCCTCCAGCCCTTTTCTCTTCTAACTCCCTTCTTATTTTGCTTACAGGAGGGCTACTTACTGCCTGTTCAGAGACCCAAGCGACTCAGTGAAAGAAAAACAGCCAGTACTTTCCCCCTTCCACCCTTCCAGCCAGGTCAGTAATCCTTTCAGCTCTAGGCCAGACCCCATATAGCCGAGGCTTCATAGCTCCTTTGAAGGGAAACTTTTCGGGGGCGGGGTGTTGGGGTTGGTTTTGTTTTCTCAATGGGAACACTTGCTTAGCAAAAATGGCTTTGCATTGCTGCGGCTGCTGCTCCTCTCCTGATTGCATTAGGCAATTCCCCCCCCCACCCTTCCCCCTTTGAGC
This sequence comes from Anniella stebbinsi, assembly GCA_029215795.1. NCBI lineage: Eukaryota > Metazoa > Chordata > Lepidosauria > Squamata > Anniellidae > Anniella > Anniella stebbinsi. The sequence goes on along the minus strand of JARDYH010000004.1, from coordinate 3,652,180 downwards.
CCTCCCCCCTCTCCCAGCCTTTCCTCTCCTAACTCCCACCCACCCCATTACTTTTTGTTTTGCTTCCTGCAAAATTAGAGAAATAAATACATTTTAAAAATTGTCCGGGTTTTGAGGATTCAGAATAGGGCAACCCTAGGGGAAGGCGTCCCTGTGAATCACTGGGATTGAGACAGACCACACCTAATATCACCTCAGGGGGTGTCCTCAGCACCCCCTTCTCTACCTCCATCTTCCCCTGTTCCTCAGCCACCAAGATGCCGGAACCTGAGAGCGGCCCTTGAAGAACTCCACTTCGTGGGCAACATGGGTGGAGCCCCTGAAAGACCAGGCGCAGCCAGCTCTCTTAATGCCTATGTGGACTACAGACCTTCCTCTGAACAACAGCTCCTGATGGGAGAAGCTTCCAGCCAGCACTTTGTGGATTCTGCTCTCCAAGGTCCTGCCCTGCCTCCAGCTGTCTCCGATGTGGATACGATGTGAACAACGCTTATCCTGGTTCAGACATGAAGTGAGCTTCAGGGGAGTAAGCATTCACAACCAATGTCAAGGGAACATCTCCATCCTCTTCCTTCATCTCCGTCTCCATGTGGCACAACAAAAGGTCCTTGGACCTGGCACTGGGAGAGCCTGCAGTGGGAGACAGAGTGAAGAGGTCAAGGGACTCTTGGGAAGGCTACCTCACATCAAACTTGAAGCCCTGCCCCTTATTCAAGGGGGGTTTAGCCCTGCACCTGCCAGAAGTCCCACCCCATCCCCGGACGTCCCAGGTCGAGGTATCACCAGATGGGGGTCATGTGACTCCTCTATGAATTCGTCCGTTTAGACTCTGCCATGCGTGTGGGGCACTGGAACAGTTTGGTACAGGGCTTAGGGATGTCAGTCGCCAAGAAGTCTGGCCCTTTTGGGCTCGCTGGACTTCCGCGACACGCCTGACTCAGTTTGCTTTTGCGATCTGGGCCAAGCGATTTTACATATTTTTTTTGGTCTTGGCTGAATTTGTACAAATAGGGATTTGCATACATTTCACCTGTAAATTTTGCAGATTTGCATATTTTGCAGCCAAATTTGGGCAAAACGACTTTAATGGAAAATTCTGCCAGCTGGCCTGACTTATTGCACACCGAGTGGGGCCAGTTGGTGGAAGACACAACGAAGTCTGGGGGGGCTGAGCTGACAAACCTTGTGAAGCTCCACCCCCCCAAGTGGATTCCCCAGACATCCCTAATTGGGGTTCAGGCTTAGGCAGGAGGGGTTGACATAGCAGTCAGGGGACACTACGCAGTCAGGCACTGACATGCATTACACAGTTTGGAATCAGAGTAACAGAGGGGTCCAAGGGTCAGTAGAACAGAGCATCCATCACAGGGCAAGGTCCGGGGGCTAGATAGCAGACACGGGATCATTGCCAAGCCCATCCCAAGATGTTCCAGTTTCAAAAGTCCTGCCCTGGATGAAGGCTTTACCTGTTGGGATCATGTGACCCCTCTACGAACTCCTCAAGCTATTGTGGCTGAACAGGACAACGTGGCATGATGAGTTTGTAGACATGACCTCATCGGGTGATCCCTCCCTCCAGGCTAGGACTTCTGGGCATGGGGTTGGAAATGACCCCGACTGGGTCGCTTCCATTCACCCACATGTACAGCAGGGTTCTACACCCCCATCCTATTGGTCCATGGAGGTATGATGACTTCATCTAGGAGTCACATGACCCCCATCCAGTGATCCCTCTTTCCGGGGCAGGGCTCCGGAAGTGGGACTTCCAGGGATGGGGTCGGACTTTTAGCAGGGGTGGGGTTAACCACCTGCCCATTAAAATAAGGCACAGGGCTTCCAGTTTGATGCGACGTAGCCTTTTTCACTCCTCCGGCTCATGTTGTGCCCAGGGCTTCTGTGGGGGATACGACCTCCCTCTGCCCCATTGCAGGCTCTATGAGCCACAGAGATGGTGTCCTGATGAGACACCTGATGGGCACTGCAGACCTGCCCCAGTAGCCAAGGCCCAGTGGAGGGTGGCGCCACTGGCATGCGGACTCCCAGCTTGCCCTGAGAGGAGAAGAAGCTGAACCTGCTTCTGCAAGACAAGGAGTTGTTTGTCTTTTTGGTTTTTCAATGCACAGTTTTCTTGATTGTCTTGTTTTCATAATTCCATGTGAACTCCTTCGTGAGCTCAGTCTATAAAGAAATATTTAAATTTCTTCAATAAATCAATATCCAGTTGCTCGTTGCGTTGGTGATGTCATGGCTAGTTTGGCCCTTATTTTGAGAGTTTCTGGAAGGCCCTGGAGCTGCAATGTTGGTGGTCAACACACATTTTCCCCAATGTAAGCGCACATTTTCTAACTGTGGGGTGGAGGAAATTATGGGATTTCCATTCATACAGTAGTGAAATGAGGGAGGGAGGAAATTGCTGACCCCAACCTAAGGTGAACAGCCCCACTGGTCAGGGGGACCTTAAATAGATGTGTGTCCTCCAACAGACCTTCAAACAGAGGGATCTCTTCAGCAACATAGGACACCTGGCCACTTTCACCGTAGGCTCTGCAACATCCTGCCCATTGGTGCCAATATGTCTACAGATGCCTCATTTGGTGTCTGCAAGGCCCCAATTATTTTGTGTGTTTTAATGCGTGTTTTCAACTAAGAGGTTTTGTTTTAGCCCCACAAGTTTACTTTCTGGTTACTGTGTAGTTTGTGGCAGGCTATGCCCACCATGGCAGCCATTTTAGAAGTGGACAGGGCACCCTTGTTCATAGCCATTTTGTGAGAGAGCACATGACACTCCCTCAAAATCCGAAATGGGCCCACTGACCCAAAAGGATTGGGGATCACTAGCTATTGCTGCTGCTTTTTCCTGGCCTTTTCTCAGCATCCTCAGAATCCGTCTTTTCTATCCCTCTCTATCCCTCCTCCATTACCTCAGGGCCGTTCATCACCATCTCAGTCTCCTGTTTTTCTCCTCAGAACCTCCCTTCCTCCCGGAGCCCTTCTGGATCAATAAGGGATTGAACTCTAGAGATTTCCCCCTGAGGGCTACAGTCTGCAAAAAGTTGCACCAGTTTTGCCCTGGGTGTATTATACCGTTATAGATTACACATCTTACTTCAGAAATAATTCTTTTTTTCATAGGCAGATTTAAATGCCTATGAAAACTGCCTAATACAGCAATCTCCACCATGATGTGCTCCAGAAGTGTTGGACTGCATCTCTCTGCACTGGGAATAATGGAAATTGTAGTCCAACATATTTGGAGGGCCCCAGGTTGGGGAAGGCTGGACTAATACATGATTAATCAACTGAGATTTCTTTAATCGGATGGCAGCCTTAAAAATATAAGATTCATCAACCATGGCCACCATCCTATGCAAGTTAAGACATATTTGCTGGAAGCTGTGGGACTTTTCTCTGTTTAAAGATGCATAGGATTGTGCCTGAAGATGTCTTTAATTGGATGGAAGCTATTAATAGGATTTTTGTAATAGGATGGCAGTTCCTTGAGGATCATGGAGGTCTGCTGAAACATTTAGGGTGCTATCCTATGCGTGTTTAGACAGAAGCAATTCCTACAACTCTGTGCTGGCTGGGGAATGCTGGGAATTGTAGGACTTTTTTCTGTCTAAACACGCATAGAATGGCACCTTAACACTCATAACAACCAGGTGGTTCAGTAGCCGATGGATGGATTTCGAGGAAGGGAGGACTTATATGGCAGTTGTTCTTAGAATTGCAAAACAAATACGGCGCCTGTCAACACATGTTTCCTGGGCAGCTAACAAAGCACAAAATAAAAATCCAATCTTGAATTACAAAATAATAATAATGACAATCAAACAGTAAAAACTCTTAGGCAAGTTTTTTTTTCACAGAAATTCTTACAGGTTCTACCATCGTGACAAATCAATTGATTCAAGGTCTCCCACATCTGGATTGAACTGAGCTACAATTTTACTAATACAACCTCATACTGGATCCTGGGGTGATCCTCTCTTTTTTGGGCTCCTAAGAGGTGCTCAGCTAGAATGCTAAAGACCCAGAGGTTTGCCAGTGTGGTTAAAGAGCAGAGTCAGGGATGCTCTTGGAGGCGCGAAGGCTGTTTTCTGGAAATGGAAGTCTTGCCCAAATGACGAGAATACCAAGCAACACAGGCTTTGGGGGAAGAAATGCAAGCCGGTTAAAGACAAGGAAGCAGGAAGTGGGAATAAATGGGCCTTTTTGGCCATGGAGGGGCTGAAACAGTTGCAATGGTCGGGGATCAATATTGCAACAGATGTTTTTTGACTTGTTCTCAAACTAGGGTGACCATATGGAAGAGAAGACAGAGCTCTGTATCTTTAACGTTTGTATAGAAAAGGGAATTTCACCAGGTGCTGCGTGCATAAAGATGATACCTGCTGAAATTTTATTTTCTATACTGCCAATCTGGCCCTCCCCATATGGCCACATCCTCTGTGGAGGCCATGGATTTTGCTATCGTCGAATTCCCCAAGATTTTCCCTGGATGCATTGCAGCATAGTGTCCCAATTGACCACAATCCAAACACAAGCTGAGCTGGAAGACGCGGTCCTTGTCTTGCGCTGAGAGATGAGCCTGTGTCCCACGAAGCTGCATGAGTTTAGGCTCCATCACCAATTATTTGGGTGGCACAGGCACTCCCATGTCAGTACCATAGTCCAGAGAACCACCCAGGTGGGGACAAGCCCTTTTCTGGGACTCCAAACATTCCTCTAAGCAAAGACAATAATTAATCAGGTCTGGCAAAAACCTTAGGTATTTCCAGTTTGGCTCATTCATCTTATTTAGGATCTACCAGACCCGCCTGGAACTGATCAAGGAGGCAGCCTCATTCTAATCCAGGTCTTAGATACAGAGCCGGAAAACACTGCCGTGCTCTGAGGTGGAACCGATCCAGTTATCTCATTGTAACTGTTTTTAGCTGTTTACATTGTTTTTAAATTGTGTATGTTAAAAGTTTTCATATTATGTTTTGACATTTTTGTTCGAAAAAAATAAGCCACACTGCAGGGTTAACAAGCCACCCTGCAGGAAATGTCCTGGATTCCAACAAAACACTAACCTACAGTTCAACAAACAACCCACGGTTCAACAACAGCCTAGACTCAACCACTGAGTGTGGATTAGCGTGTTGTGCAAACCCAGTCAGTGAATTTTACTTTCCATAGCAGCCTTCAGCATAAAAAATACTTTGCAAATCTTCTCTCATTTATCCAACATGGTTGAGCAGTTGATGGAAATCTGTACTTCTGACATCCAACCTCCAGGCCGTTTTCCACTGCATGGTGCAGGTACAAATTTATTTACTTTTTTGAATTGGTGTGAGGGCTCACAATTTTCACCTTCATTTCCCCCACCCTATATATTTTCCACTAAGTTCCAATATGTAAAAAGAGAAAATAAGACTGGATTTGGGTTCTTCAGCACCAGACATATATTCACAGTGTTTACCCCGTTCTTCTTTGCCTGGCATTGACAGGCTTCTCTTGCCAGAACACCCCGTGATGGATTATTTGCGGCAGAAGCGGCCTCTGAATATTTGGCAGCCCCCAACGGGGGGTGGGGGAGGTTGGATCCTTCTGTGGAAACGAGTCAGCAGAACTTTTGATGAACTGGCAACTCTGCTGCATGAAGTCCTAAATTACGTTAATGTAATTAAACAGGGGCACTCAGTTCATGAGCGGCATCTGCTAAATGCACAAAAGCAATAAAAGTGAGAAATTGTGGCTTCTTGGAGACTTATCCCTGCCAAAGAGCCAGCCAATTGTCATTAGCAGATTGCAGGCTCTTCTTGGCTTCAAGGAGAGACTTTCGCTGCAGCCCGAGTTCTCCAGATGAAAAAGCGTTCTGCACGCTTGGTAGCTTGGACCCGGATGGGAGACGGGAAATACTTTTTCTGTGGAGCAACAGATGAAGCTGTCTCAGAGGAGGGGGTGCTCAGTTGCTATTAGGATAATGATGATGAGTCTCAACATGGAGGCTGGAGCTAAACTAATTCTGAATCACAATACCAACATAAAAGAACTGCGATGGATCAGAACAGAGGCTATATATTCCAGCCTTGGTACCTCATCCTGTCTCCAAGGAGCAAAATTCAGGAAGCCAGGGTGGTGTAGTGGTTAGAGTGTTGGACTAGGACTGGAGAGATTTGGGTTCTAGTCCCCACTTTGCCATGGAGCCCACAGGGTGACTCTGGGCCAGTCACTGACTCTCAGTTTAACCAACTTCGCGGGTTTGTTGTGAGGATAAAATGGAGAGAAGGAGGATCATGACACAGAATCATACAACTGTAGAGTCGGAAGGGGCCTATGAGGCCATTGAGTCCACCCCCCTGCTCAGTGCAGGAATCCAAGTTGAGGAAAAGGTGGGATAGAAATGTAAAAAATAAAACTCAGCATCGTTGAGCTTAATGAGCCAGACCTTGAACCCCAAGCCAAATCTACAGCAAGCAGGGTATAACACGTTGAAAGCCGTTTGAAAACAGTGTATGGAATGTGTCAATGGGCCCCAACAGCTGTCAGTGCACTTCAATACTGTTATAAAACAGTAGTGTAGATCCCGCCCCGATCTCTCTGGTCTGCGTCCAACGCTCGGTCCACCACATTAGCTCTCAAATGACAATTGACAATAGTGACACTTGTGATAGACAATTAAATGAGCTCATTTATTAGCTCTCCATGCCAATGGCAGAAATCCCTTTGCATGACCTCTTTGACCTGTATTCATAACATAGTTATTGGTACAGTTACTGGTTTAAATATATTTCGTACGATATTAATTTGCTTTAGGCTGCAGTACCAAAACTGCAGTGTGACTTACTTCTGAGCAGATATGCACAGGGTTACAATGCTATTGCATTTCAAATTTTGTAATCTGCTCTGGGAATTATATTGAAGGGTGGGATATAAATCCCTAAAACTCTCGAACAATGAGAAAAGCCTGGGTATACCAAGAATAGGCTTTCAACCCTTGCTGAGCGTTTTATCCATTCCCATTTCAATCTCTCCCCCGCCCATTCCTGAAATCAGAAATGGCACCCTTGCTTAAAAAGTCTCATTTCAAATCTTTATTTATTTATTTATTTATTTATTCCATTTACATACCGCCCCATAGCAGAAGCTCTCTGGGTGGTTTACAAAAATTAAAAACATTGAGCATTAAAAAAACCAATATACAAAATTTTAAACCATAAAGAGCATAAAAACAGGTTATAAATACAGTATTCATTTAAAAACAACTATTCTGGGTCAGACAACAACAACAAAACCCTCAACGTATGCTGTTAAATGCCTGGGAGAAGAGGAGTGCCTCTACAAGAGCGATTTAAAGCTCTTTCAACACGCATTACAAATTTTACTTCTACAAGAGCGGAGCGCAAATCGGGGGTCAAGGTGCTTTTTATCTCCGATTATTCACATTTTTGAATACGAGCTAAATTGCGATTTTTAATTTGCCACGGGAGTTAAAGCGCCTTATGACCATGTAAACATGCGATTCTCTGCATGTAAACAACTTTAAAGCGCGTTTCATATAGCCCGTAATGCGCTTCACCGCCTCTCGTGAATTGGTATTAGGAGTAAATGCGCTTCTCCGTATGTGCGCAGAATCGGGCAACCGGGCATCGAACTGAAATCTTGTAGAGGGGGCCGAGGAAAGTCTTGACCTGGTGTCGACAGGATAACAATGTTGGCACCAGGCGAGCCTCGTTGGGGAATTGTGAAGGAATGGCAAAATCCACAACACCACCCGACAGAGCGCAATGGACAACTATGGGGGTATCTATACGAGGTTGCATTTCCACTTCAAGCCCCCACTATCCTGCACTTGCAAGCCTGCTGGTTGTCTCCATGCAAAGTGCACAAATGAAGGGTTTTCAGCTGAAGGAGCTGCCGCCACACCCGTGCTGCACCTCTGCGAGTTTTCTCCTCCTTTTTTTCTTTTTTTAAAAAAAGCTTTTTCAAAACCTTTTTTCGTTTATTAAATTATTATTTATTAAAACATGTATATCCTGCCCTATTTCACAAGGATCTCAGGGCGGTGTACAGATAAAAACATACATATGAAGTAGAACAAGAAAGATACAATTCTAAAACAAATTAAACCATTAGTATGTTAAAACCAATATGAAATTTTAAAACAGTAAAATCCAATTCAGACAAGACAAGCGTGCAGGCTGATGGATTGAGCCATCAAAGGCTTCGTTAAAAAGCCATGTCTTAACCCGGCACCGAAATGAAGCCAGTCCTGGCGCCAGTCGGGCGTCCAGGGGGAAGGCATTCCATAGCCAGGGTGCCACCACAGAGAAAGCCTTTTCCCATGTCCCACCGTAGTGTCTATCTCACGTTGGTGGGGCACGGAGAAGGGCCCCTCTGGCAGATCTCAGATAGGCAGATATAGGCAGAGGTGCTCCCTCAAGTATCAAGGTCCCAAGCCGTTTAGGGCTTTAAACGTCATTTCCAACACCTTGAATTCTAACTTGAAATGTATTGGCAACCAGTGCAATTTTATGCTCTCCTCCAGCGTGGGTGTCTTTCTGCCATGCCGGAGAGGCATGGAGACATTGTTGCATGGGTGCTATGGTGTGTCCAAGCATCCCCCATGGTTGGTGGGTTTTTTTTACCTTTTTACATTTATGCGCTTCTCCAGCATGAGAGTCCTTCTGCCACGCCAGAGAAGCGCGGAGGCATTCCAGTGGCCATTCAGCTCACTGGTCCGCCCCTCCTTCCCCTCCCCCTGTCTGGCAATGGTGACCAATTGGGTTCTCTATTGACTGAGACACACCTCCAGCGCAACACCGGAGCAAGGCGACAGATGGCAGATGCGAGTCTGCACATTGTTCACAGGAAAAAGTTGGGGTAAGTCCCCAACCTTTTTAAACTGGAGCTTTGGGGGAATGCCTGGGATGGCTCTGCAATGGCTGCTGCGTCATATAAATGACCTAGGGCCACTGCAGAGCCATCCCAGGGCTTTTCCCTCATCAAGACAACCCCCAGATCTGGATGTCAGTGCAGTTGCCATGTAGTGAATTGATAGGCTGCCACCCCCTAGACCAGCCCGCCTGAACCTAGTGCCCTCCAAATGTGGATTGGGGAAAGGCTGCCTTTGACTGGTGATTCAGAGGCAAAATAGAGGAACTGAATTTTTGAGCACTGAGATGGCAAGATGGCGTGAGTGAAATTGAGAGGAAAATGACAGAGGGAAAGAGCACTGAGAGGAAATGAGAAGAGACTGAAAATAGATGGCTGAATCCCCTCGGGTTTCCACAGGCACCATCCAGCTCAATAAATACATCAGGAGAAGAAAAGGGGGCCTGGGAAGACAAACACAGAATCATGGAAAGTAATCAGGAGGGAGAACAGCAGAGCGACTGCCTGGTCTTCAAAGGGAGCGTCATCATCAGGGGTTTCTGATGGGCAAAAGGAATAGTAGAGGAACCAAGTTAAAGGAAAACAGGACTGACTGATGAGATGGTGGCTCTCCCTTTGCTCTCCCAGCTGCAGACACAGTAGCTGGTGTATTCATGGAATCATAGAATCGTAGAGTTGGAAGGGGTCTCTAAGGCCATCGAGTCCAACCTCCTGCTCAGTGCAGGAATCACCTTAAAGCATCCCTGACAGATGGTTGTCCAGCTGCCTCTTGAAGGCCTCTAATGTGGGAGAGCCTGCCACCTCCCTAGGTCATTGGTTCCATAGTTGTACCACTCTAACAGTCAGGAAGTTTTTCCTGATGTCCAGCCAGAATCTGGCTTCCTGTCACTTGAGCCCATTATTCCACGTCCTGCATTCTGGGTTGATCGAGAAGAAATCCTGGCCCTCCTCCATGTGACAACCTTTCAAGTCTTTGAAGAGTGTAGGAGTCAATGGCTGATCTCTATCGGCATTTGAAAGAAAAAAGGCAGAAGGAAAATCTGAAAAGGAGCAAAATATTGGAGATGGGGTTTCGGAAGAGTGCTCAGCATATTTGAACGCCTGTTAGCAACAGTAACTGTCCCATCAATGAAGATAATTGGGGGAGGATATGGAATGTAAGAATGTTGAAATTATTGTCGATTAGAATTAAGGAGAACTATTATAAGACAGTTTGGAGATGGTATCTAACACCTGTAAGATTTCACCAGATTGATAAAAAAGTGTCCAAGAACTGTTGGAGGGGATGTCAGGAGGTTGGGACCTATTTTCATATGTGGTGGAGCTGTGAACAAGTACAAAAATTTTGGGAAAGGGTTTTTAAAGAAATAAGTGATATAATTGGAAGTAAATTGGAATTAAACCCGAAGTTAGCTCTACTAGCAATATGGGATAGTAGGAATAAGCATATAATTAATAGAGAATTGGTAAACAACCTCCTGGCACCCGTTAGAATAATGATTGCTAAAAATTGGAAAGGGCAACGAAGTTATAAAATAGAAGATTGGTATAAAGAAATTTGGGATATAGCATTGAATGATATGTTGACATGTAAAATGAAAATAATGAGGGGAATGTCCAGTAAGAGTGATTTTGGAGATATATGGACTCCCTTTTTGGAATATGTTTTAAGATCGGGAAAGGGACAATCGCCTTCAAAAGAATCATTAAAATTCTGGAAGGATGATGGATGAATGTGAGTAGGTCTCGGGGGGGTGCACGGGGGTAGTCGAGGGAGTTAGTTTGTTTATATATTATGTATTATGTGTATGTTTGTTTTGTTTTGTTGAAAAATTAATAAAAATTATACAATAAAAAAAAAAACCAGTAACTGTCCCCTTTGAATATCGAATCACACTGCCATCCCTCTGTGGGCAATGCAGCTCTGCCCATCAGCTGCTGGTACAATGAACCACATGAACAAAGCGCAAATCGGGGGTTGAGGTGCGTTTTCTCTCCAATTATGCGCATCTTTGCATTCGCGTTAAATAGCAAGTTAAAGCGCATTATGACCATGTAAACAAGCGATTCTCCGCATCTCAACAACTTTAAAGCCGCGTTTCACACAGCCGGTAATGCACTTCACCGCCTGTCATTTATCGGAATTAGGTGTAAAAGCGATCATGAGAAGATGCCCATAATCGGACAACTGGGCATCAAGCCGAATTCTTGTAGAGGGGGCCAGACTCTTTACACTTTCGTCCAGGATGATGGGCAGCACTGAGCCCAGAATCTGCTGTCACAGAACACTACTTGTAAGATATAAGATGTAAAGACCGCCTCTCTTTGACAAAGATCCATTCACCTCTATTCTTTGGGTATAGCTTTCCCACCAACTGCATGATTGACTTATGGGTAGTTCCATCTAACTGGTTGATTCCCATTTACTGAAGAGGACATCAAACAGAAGAAAGAAAATGGCTAAGATGAACTGACCAGCCCAAGCGCTAACCTGCTATATTCTGAGTTGTGCCTTCCATAACTCCAAGGTTATTCCAGGCCAGTTTCCTGAGGATCTTAGAGTTGTAATCAATCACAAGCTGAATGTGAGTCAGCGGTGTGATGTGGCAGCAAAAAAGGCAAATGCAATTTTAGGTTGCATCAACAGAAGTAGAGTTTCAAAAGCATGAGAAGTGATAGTTCCACTCTACTCTGCGCTGGTCAGACCTCACCTTGAATACTATGTCCAGTTCTGGACACCACGCTTTAAGAAGTATTCAGATACATTGGAATGAGTTCAGAGAAGGGCAACAAAGATGATCAGGGGACTAGAAACTGTCCTAGGAGGAAAGGTTGGAGGAACTGGGTATGTTTAGCCTAAAGCGTTCATAGAATCATAGAATCATAGAATAGTAGAGTGGGAAGGGGCCTATAAGGCCATCGAGTCCAACCCCCTGCTCAATGCAGGAATCTACCCTAAAGCATCCCTGGCAGATGGTTGTCCAGCTGCCTCTTGAATGCCTCTAATGTGGGAGAGCCCACAACCTCCCTAGGGCATTGGTTCCATTGTCGTACTGCTCTAACAGTCAGGAAGTTTTTCCTGATGTCCAGCCGGAATCTGTTTTCCTTTAACTTGAGCCTATTATTCCATGTCCTGCACTCTGGGATGATCGAGAAGAGATCCTGGCCCTTCTCTGTGTGACAACCTTTCAAGTATTTGAAGAGTGCTATCATGTCTCCCCTCCGTCTTCTCTTCTCCAGGCTAAACATGCCCAGTTCTTTCAGTATCTCCTCATAGAACTTTGTTTCCAGACACCTAATCATCCTCATTGGCCTCCTCTGAACATGCTCCAGATTGTCTGCATCCTTCTTGAAGTGTGGTGCCCAGAACTGCACACAGTACTCAAGATGGGGCCTGACCAGTGCCAAATCGAGGGGAATTAATCTATTAATGCAGCCCAAAATAGCATTTGCTTTCTTTGCAGCCACATCACACTGTTGGCTCATATTCAGCTTGTGATCTACAACAATTCCAGGATCCTTCTCGCTTGTCGTATTGCTGAGCCAAGTATCCCCCCATCTTCCATGAATTGGTCCAACTCCCTTTAAAAACCATCCAAATTGGTAGTGAATCCTATAGTTTAACTCTGCGCTGCATGAAGAAGTCCTTCCTTTGATCTGTCCTAAATCTCCCACCAATCAGCTGCATGGGATGACCCCAGTTTCTAATATTTTGAGAGATGGAGAAAAATGTCTCCCTACTCACTTTCTCCACACCATGCATAATGTTGTACACTTCTATAATGAGCTCCATCACACCAGCGTTTTATTGCACCATCGTCATGCCTGATTTACTGTTTTGCGGCTCGGGACTCACATGATGCCATGCCTGTCCTGCAGTTACTCTGCCTCTTCCCCTCCTTTTTCGTGTTTTCCTAGAGCAGGGAAAGTCTGGTTTATTTCCTCCATGCGGGGTTAAAGCACCAGTCCGCCCCCCATGTATTAGCATCCTCGCGCTATGTCCTTTGTAGGGGGCGTGTGACATGTGCATGCTGATGAAAGAGGAGGGCAGGGCAGTTCTCTTCTTCCAGCACAACCTGTTGAACATACGGGCTTGTGCTGAGCTGGTTGAATGGGCTTTTGCTGCTCCAACCCCACCCTCTTTGCCTGCAGAAACGTCACCCAGCCAATGAAACATTGAATCGGTAAAATGCTAGACAACAAAGCCAGAGCGAGGGGGGGGGAGGCTCCCATGTCCATCACCCGACAAGAACCAATGAACTGGAGGGGGAAGGAGAAGGGGCGGGCAAACAAGAGCTGATCTACACTCTAGCTTTGTAACGTTTCATAAGAGTTACGAAAACCCTTTGGGCCACATGACACACTCCCTTGAATGTTGTATACCCGAGGTTTTTTAAAACTCACTTCAGCTATATACAACGGTTTTTACTTTTAATAAATCGTAAAATAATGTGTCCTTCCTTACTGTTTGTGATTTGTGGGGGCAGTGCTTTGTTTACCGGGCCCAAATGCTTAGCCGTTGATCAGTGGAGAAGAAAGAGGGGCTAAGGAGGAAGTGGGCGAGTGAACTACAGCACCCACAATGCTTAGCCCTAAACTCATTAAAAGTTAGGGAATGAAAGGGGAACTAAGGAGGAAGTGGGCTACTGAACTACAGCGCCCACAATTCTTTGCCCTAAACTCATTGTAAAAATGAAACAGGGTGTGTTTCAGGGTGTGAGACTGCACACACCGCTTTGAAGACTGAAGATTTTTTCTCCTGTAACATGAATACTCCTTAATGTGGCCTAAGACATTTTAGAATGCACCTATTTGGAACATTTTAAAATTCTATTAAAAACATTCCAAGGTACAGTGCAGATAGGCTTCGAGTGAAAAGAAAACCCCCTGGTATAGCGCCGATCATGAAAGGGACCAGAGCTTGCCATGCTAATGAAACAGAGGTCAAAATTGCTGGTGCATACCAGGAAAAAAAAGGTGGTGTGATGGAGCTCCTAATTCAGCCTTTTTCTAAGCTAAAAAATCCCAACATTGTCTCCTCACAGGAGAGTTGCTGTAGCCCTTTGACAACTTTGTTTAAGAACATAAGAACATTAGGAATGCCCTGCTGGATGAGGCCGAGGGTCCATCTAGTCCAGCACTCTGTTCACACAGGGGCCAATCAGCTGTTGACCAGGAAACCACAAGCAGGATGGGAGTGGAACAGTACCTTCCCGCCCATGTTCCCCAGCAACTGGTGTATATAAGCTTACTGCCTCTGATACTAGAGGTTGTATTTAGCCATGGATAGCCTTCACTTCCAGGAGGCTGGTGGACAGCCTTCTGTCAGGGATGCTTTAAACTGGATGTCTGCCCTGAGTAGAGGCTACTTGCCCCATTGCTCTACAATATTCTCTTTCAGGCACAGAGCTGAACTGTCCAGTTTTCCAAGCGTGGTCACACCATAGATTTCTATAAAGGCATTATGATAGTTGCAGTCCCATTTCAGTTCCTTTCCCAGTGACCCCAAACTTGGGATTCGCAGCAGCTGCACACGGGCTTACCATTTCCACGGAGCTATCCATAACCTGAGGATCCCTTTTCCTGGTCAGTCGCCAGCAGCTCAAACCCCTTCGGTTTACAGGCGAAGTTAGGAATTTCTTTTTTGTCCCCGGGTGCATCACTTGCTTCCATTGAATCACATTTGCCATTTTAATGCCCATTTCCCCCCTAGTTTAGGGCTTGCCTGGCGCCAACATTGTTATTTTTTCGGCCCCAGGTCAAGACTTTCCTCTTCTCCCAGGCATTTAACAGCAGATGGTGAGGGTTTTGTGTTGTTGTTGTGCTTTGACCCAGAAGAATATTGTAATTTTAACTTATTTTTATGCTTTATGCTTTTAAATTTTGTATATCGGTGTTTTTAATGTTCAATGTTTTTAAACTTTTGTAAACCGCCCAGAGAGCTTCGGCTATGGGGCGGTATATAAATGGAATAAAATAAAAATAAAATAAATAATAAATTGTTTAGAGAGATATTTTTGGAGCTCTTCACGGCACATTTTCATTCCAACCACCCTATAAAGTTGGTGCCATCAGCGGATGAGGGCCATCTCACCCCTAGTTCCACATCATTTATGAACAAGTGGGGAAAAAAACAGCTGGCTATGCTCCAAAGGAGAAGGCTCGTGTCAGAGTATGGAACCTGATCTCATCAGCTGTGCCGCGCTCTCTCCAATGCTCTCCCGATGACGTCCTGCTAAACCAAAACCGGAGGAGGCAACCCTGTAATGAGCCCATCTGTCTGACGGTGGTGGATTGCTAGAAAGAGCAAGCATCATGCGCATTACCCAGGACGTGGTGGAGAAGCCCTGGGAATTGCATAGAATGACGCATACATTATTTACAGATGCGAAGACGAGTGGATTGGCAACCCTACTTGGTTCCATGTACCTGCAAAGGGACAACTCTCTGGTTGCAATCCCATGGACACTTAACTGGGAGTAATCCCCACTCAACGGAGTGGGACTCACTTCTAAGTAGATGTGCACAGGATTGTGTTGTCAAAGCGTGTCATCAGACGAGGGTTTTATCACAATCTCATTACTGGCCACTCATTTTTTGGGGGGTCCTTATGACCATTCTGCCCTCCTCCTGCCCCCCTCCCGCTTCTTCTGATCTTTTTTCTGTGACAAAATAAGACCTGGGAAATCTGGGTTTTTTTTTTTAATGAAGCGAAACTTGCCACCATTTTCTGCTGTGTGCAGGAGAAGCAGTGTGATAAAAATAAAATGTCCGCTGAATGGGCCACGTGGTCTTTGCTTGCTTCCTCTTTCTTCCCAGTGTGAAGAAAGAGGACAGCTGTTCGTCCCTATTGTGGGACAGCAGCAGGAGGAAAGCGACGGCAGGGAAACTCCCCGTCTGATGACACTCCATGTTTGCCCTGGAATAATATTTCTCATGCACACAAGCAGATCATGCAATATGAATTATCTTGGGGGATTTGCTGCCGGAAGAGGTGGTGATGGCCACTGGCTAAAATAGCTTAAAGGGGGATTAGTTTAGACAAATTCATGGAGGCCGGATTCAACGGTAAGCAATGATTGATGGTCGGGATCTCCTCTAGCTAGAGCTTAGATCAATTCAACAGGGATCTTAGAATCCTAGAGCTGAGAGGGATCATTAAGGCCATAGAGTCCAACCTTCTCCTCAGGGCAGAAATCCAGTTTAAAGCATCCCTAACAGAAGGCTGCCCAGTCTCTGCTTGAATGCCTCCAAAGACAGAGAGCCCACCACCTCCCTCAACAGTTGGTACCATTGTCTGAGTGCTCTGCCAGTTAAGACAGTTCTTGATATTCAGCTGAAATCTTCGTTCCTGTAACTTAAGCCTGTTATTTTGTGTCCTACAGTCTTGGATGATAGGTAGCAGATTGCAGCACCTTCTGTGGATTCCTGCATTGAGCAGGGGGTTGGAATCGATGGCCTTAGAGGCCCCTTCCAACTCTACTATTCTATGATTCTATGATAAGGCTATCAATGGCCACTAGTTCTCATGGCTATATGCTATATACCTATGTACACCAGTTGCTGGGGAACATGGGTAGGAGGGTGTTTTTGCACTCGTGTCCTACTTGTGGGTTTCTTGTGAGCAGCTGGTTGGCCACTGTGTGACCAGAATGCTAGACTAGATTAGGCTGATCATATGAAAAGGAGGACAGGGCTCATGTAACTTTAACAGTTGTAGAGAAAAGGAAATTTCAGCCAGTGTCGTTTGTATGCAATTAGTTCCTGGTGAAATTCCCTCTTCCTCACAACAGTTAAAGTTGCAGGCACTATACTAGAGTGGCCATATACAAAAGAAGGCAGGGCCCCTGCAACTTTAACTGTTGTGATGAAGAGGGAATTTCACCAGGAACTAATTGCATACCAATGACACTGGCTGAAATTCCCTTTTCTCTGCAACTGTTAAAGTTACATGAGCCCTGTCCTCCTTTTCATATGGTCAGCCTAGACTAGATGGACTCTTGGCCTGGTCAAGCAGAGCTCCTCTTATATTATTATGTTTAGGTGTACACTGAAACACATTGCAAGGGAATGGAACAACACTGGTTTGGAAGCCGGTGAATGATACAGATATGTACAGGATTGGCGCCGGCTCCCTTTTGCCCGTCCACTTCTGGGCAAACCGAGTTGCTGCAATGTGGTGTATGCAAATAGGCTCTCCTTTCCTTTTCTGCATTTTTGCTTCTTTATTGTGGAGAGATTATGACAAATTGCTGCTCGCGTGCGTTTGACTGGCACAGATGATCCACCAATGGCCG